>OX940800.1:7980596-8550596 GCA_954870605.1 Acer campestre
TACACGGAATAAGTGATACCATTTACCACCAAACCACATTGGACAGTGGTAGTTTATAAACTATTTTCAACATTAAGAAAGTTAATTATGGGTGTGTTCGGTAGGGAGGAAACAGGAGAGGAAAGTAAAGGGTGGAGAGAAAAGGGAGAATAAAATGGGGAAATATGTGTTTGGTATGGAGAGAAAAGTGGAAGGAAGGGAAAAATGGATCAAGATTCTCTACCCATCTCATTTTTAATTTCTCACCTTTTAAACATCTGGTGACATGTGGTAGCCAAACAAATGAATGGTTAGGATTAATTTTTCTTATTTTTTTTTTCTCTCTCCACCTAACAAACGACATTGTTTCTTTCAAAAAGTTTAAAAAAAAAATTCATTTTTTCTCTCCTTTCTCATCATCACCGTCTTACTCTTCTCTCTCTCTCTCTCTCTCCCCCTCTCCATCTCCAATAGAGGTGACCACGGTTTGGTTAAACCGTTGGTTTTGTCCGCGGTTTAACCGGAACCGGAATGGCCAAACCGGAACCGAAACCGCCGGTTTGGAAACCGGTCCGAAACCGGCGGTTCCGGTTTTCGGTTTCGGTTTCGGTTTGGGATTCCTCCAAACCGTCCGAAAACCGGCGGTTTAAACCGTCCGAAACCGGCGGTTTAACCGCCGGTTTATAAAAAAAAAAAAAAAATCAACCAATCAAAAGTTGCCACGTGGCACTTTTTTTTTTTTTTTTTTGAAAAACCCGCCCAAAACCGTCCCAAACCGTCGGTTTTGAAACCGGAACCGCCAAACCGGCGGTTCCAAACCGGTTACAAACCGGTTTCTTTTCCGGTTTCGGTTTCGATTTCGGTTTCGGTTTTGGGTCCCTCCCAAACCGAAACCGGCGGTTCGGAACCGAAACCGGAACCGAACCGGACCGGTGCCACCTCTAAATTCTCCAACTCAATCTCAATCTCTCATCTCCACTTCAAACTTTTTTTTTTCTTGTTCGTTTCAGAATACTTCAGTATACTTTTAATTGCATAGATAATTTTTCATACCCAAAAACCCCACTATCCGAATCCCTCTAAAAATTGTGAATTTTGGGATAACTTAAGACTGATTTTAGAAACAAAGTGCAAACTTTGAATAATATAGTACATAATACATATTCCAGGTGTTTAGAATACTACAAAATACATTCTAAATAATACAATACTTTACTATGAACAAGAAGCTTCAATACCATGAGTGATTATCATATTTGGTGAGAGTGGGAGAGAGAATAACATATATGGCTCCTCAAATTTGATCAAAATTTGGCCATATGTGGTTGATGTTTCTTGACCTTAACACTAGCCATTGATAAGAGTTTGTGAGAAGCAATGTATGCAATGTCTGGATCTTTCAGCCTCTTCTCCGCAAAATATATAACTTCAGAAACACCTAACTACCCAGTTAAAAGGAAATCCAGATGGAGATAGAGAGAGAGAGAGAGAGAGAGAGAGAGAGAGAGAGAGAAGAAGACGGTGATGATGAGAGAAGAGAGAAAAAATGAAAAACAAAAATTAACTTTTTGAAAGAAACGGTGTCGTTTGATAGGTAAAGAGAGAAAAAAAATTAGAAAAATTAATCTTAACAATTTGTTTGGCTACCACGTGTCACTAGATGTTTAAAAAGTGAGCAAAAATGAGATGGGTAGAGGAATAGAGGATCTTGATCCAGGAAAAATGGAAGGAAAGATTTATGGGTGGGACCTACCAATCCGAGAAAGGATGGAATATTATTACTTTTAATTAAAATTACCAATTTGTCCATTTCTTTTAAATATATAAACTATAATGCAAGAGTAAATTAGTAAAATTAATAAAGAAGATCCCTTTTTCCTTTCTGTTTACCAAATAGCTCATGAGAAAATCATTTTCCTTTCTTTCTCTTATGTTTTATATCCCTCAAAATCTTTCTATTTTTCCTATTTTTCTTTCCTCCCTACCAAATACACCCTAAAAATTATAGATGCATGATAAAACAAAATTCCAAATAGAAATGATGTTATTATTTAGGAATCTTCAGTGGTGCATTTAAATAAACAAAATATAAAATTAACAAACTGATCACATGCATATATAAAAAACTATATAATTTTATTTTAATTAAGCTAGCTCAAAAAAAAACATGTAATTGATTTTGCAAGCATCTATAGCAAATAGTTAGATTGTGGACTGTTAGGTGGCTGACTTTTGAGTTTGACCTTATAAATTTTTTTGTTGATTGATGGATGGTGTTGCAGGTGTGTCTTTGATACCTAATCTACCGATATATTTATTTAATGTTAGGCAATGGTTTTTGCTGGAGTGGTCTGCACTCTGCAGTCACATTCCCTTTAATGTTTTTGTTATGGTCCCGACTCCCGATGACAGAGGCATTTTCCCCTATGTAGCATGGATACGGATACGAGATATGGGATACAGATCCGGCACAATACAGGGATACGGTAAATCTTTAAAAACTAGGATATGGATACGGCAAGATGCATCAATTAAAATAATATATATTTATATTTAAAAATATATATATATATGAAAATATATTTGATAATTCATTCAAAATAAAAACATATTTGATAATTCATTCAAAATAAAAACATATTCAGAATCCAAATAAAATATGCCACATAACTATATAAGTCATAATAATGTAACATATTACAGGATCCAAATAAAAATGCCACATAAATCGAACATATTACAAAATCCAAATAAAACATACGTCACAGAAGTTATAACATATTACAAAATCCAAATACTACATAAAAAAACTCATAAAACATATTTTAAATTCCTAATTAACTTCATTATCATCATTCATATTGTTAAAGGATTTAAATAATTCGATCTCTAACTCTGGTTCATCAAAAGAAAGGTTTGCAATCTAAAGTATCCTGGTATTCTCCATGTTAATGTAATCAAAACCAAAATTTCCTTACAATTTCATTTTGACTCCTAAAATTTTGAAATTATAATTTGACCCCATTTTATACTAAAACAATTATAATATTGCCCCAAACGTATCCTCCAAATATCCCCTAAGTATCCTCCATGTATCCCCCAAGTATTATATAGTCAAACTTATGAAAAAGTCAACAAATACGTCATTTGACATATCGGATACGTATTCTGGAGTATCTGGGGAGTAACTGAACTGCATAAGAGTTTGATACGAGTTACCTCCACCAAATGGAGTATCCGTGCTTCCTAGATTTTCCCTAAAACAAATCCTTAAATTTAGGGAAAAACCATCCCAAATGGGGATATTGATATGGATGGGGATGGGGATGGGGATGAATTACTTTATCCCCAAATGGATAATGAATCTTCCATCCTAATTTCCTCTATTTCCTTTTAAAAAAAACCCAAATGGATAATGTCATAATGAATCCTCCATCCTAATTTCCTCTATTTCCTTTCAAAAAAAAAAAAAAAAACTATTTTTAAAAAATAATAATTACTTTTCAATTTCCTCGTTTTCCCACTTTTCCAATTTAAACCCTAAATATAAAAGAATTCATTAACTCTTAAAGTTAAAACCGAAAAACCCAAATGGATAATGAATCCTTCATCCTAATTTCCTCTATTTCCTAAAGAAAAAAAAACTCTATTTTTTTAAAATAATAATTACTTTTCGTTTTCCTCGTTTTCCCACTTTTCCAATTTAAACCCTAAATATAAAGAATTCATTAACTCTTAAAGTTAAAACCGAAACTTTTTTGTTGGCCTTTTCCTTCAAAAAAAAAAAAAAAAAAAAAAAAAGAAAGAAAAAACCGAAACTTTCACTAAAAGCTACGCCTCCTCCGAAGCTCTCATCGTGCATTGTCATTCGTTCCTCCACCCTGTCGCTGCCCTTGCCTCCTTCTTACCGTTTTTGCTCTTGTATGTTTTTCTTCTTTGATTTTGAAGTTGCAGACAATTATTTATTTTTTAAAATGTAATTTTTAATCAAATGAAAAAAAAATAATTATTGAGATTGGGAAATGTGGGAAACATGGGGTGAGGGCATACCTCCCCCAAACTCCCCCATCCCCATTTCCCTAATTATCATTCCTAGTTCCTTGACCTTTGATCCGTTTAGTGTCATATATTAAAAATATATATTTAAACTCGTAAATTCATATTAATCTCAAACTATATCTTTTACGTGTATTTTGAGCAATCATAACTTATTTCCAAATCTTATGAATTAGTTCTTAAATCGTCCATCTATCAAACTCTTTGTAATTTTACACATTAACTTTTGGTTAAGTGGTTGTCCACCCTCTTGTTTGAATCGGTGACATGGGTTCGGGTTATGCTTTGCTTGTAAGAAAAAATAAAAAAGGGTCAAGAGATAAACGAGTCGCGTGATCTAAGCAGGTCCCGACAAACCTCGACCATGTGTCCCTGCCAGGCATTTGGTTTGGGCTAAAATATTAGGGCCCATGGACCGGGCACGGTAAAGGGTCCAGGAAATTCTAGCCGCGGTTTATGGGGTGCGCAATGCGCCCATTATAAATTAATTAAAACAAGAGTTGTATTACAATTTACAATTTCCAACTAAACGTGTCCGTCTTCGATAGTTCAATTCAATCCTATCAATTTTGGTTAGCTTCAGCTAACTTTTCGAACTATCGAGATTTTTCCGTCACTTTCTCGAGAAAAATAAAATAAAAGAGTTTTCAGGAAAACAAATATCAATTGTTGTTTGAAAAAAAAAAAACTTTTTCAGCTGAATTTCTGTGATGCGACGACAACGGCGGCAAATGTTCGTCTCTGTTCAGTGATCTGATACTAGTACTTTGGATTTTCAGATGACGACACACGAATCTTTCGGTCGAGTTCGCGACCGATTCTACCAAGTGGTTCCTTGTCTCTCAGATCCCGGTACGTTTTATTCTTTTATTTGTTATTTTTATGTTAAAAAGCTGAAGGAATATGAAAAAAAGGAAGAATATTTTCAATTTTTTGAGCTGTAAACAGCCTGGTTGAGTGGAGGTTTATGTGTTTTGATTTTTGAGCTTCTCATTTTCGATTATATTTTGATGTAGTGTTTTTGCTTTGAATTTTTTGGTGGTTATTGTTGATTAGTAGTGGATTTTGGTATAATTGTTTGTTGTAGCTCGGAGATCGTCGTTGGTTTTAAAAGCGGCATTGGTGATGCTGCATCTGGTATTTGTGGGTATTCTCTTCCTTTTCGATAAGGATTTGATAGAGAAGACCAAGTGTGAACCGTGGTACGAAAATGCCTGTTTACCAGTAGTTCTATCGCTTTCGAAATATATTTGAACTTGGGGTTTCCTTGCATTGCTTTAAAAGTTTAGGTTTGTGAATCTTTTACTTCTGTGAACTTGTTGTTGACACAGGGAAATTGAGTTAGTTTGACTAAATGAGTTTATCAAGTGTAATGTGAATGTGCATTATGTTTGTTTGTTTCATTGATAAATTGATTGAGATGGTGTTATGCCTAAAGACTAAAGAGTCAAATTGTCCAAATTCAATGTTGTTATAACTTATAAGTTGGAGAGGTGGTAAATGCAATTTATTAATTCGTAACTAGGGAAAGATTGAATTAAGTCAGTGTGAAGCGCAAATCGGTGAACTGTCTTACTAGTTGTCAAAGTACTTTTGCAAACTAAGACCTGTAGTAGACACAGAAAGGAAGAAACCCTAAAGAGGCTGCAGGCTGTAATGCACATTTAACTTAAAAAAATCATGTACCCTAGAAGAGCGTCCACTGCCTCAAAGGATGCCACAAATTTGAATTTTTCAATTTTAATTGATTGGCTAAATCAATGGAATTACAACATGTTTCTTTATAAACATTCTTAGCAAAGAAAAAGGAAAAATTGAGAACTAAACCTTTTATCTTCTTTCATTATTTAATTTGAAAACTCTAACTAGCTCAGGGCAGATGTATAAACATACCTTCTGAAAGCTATAGGAATTCGTTGGTATACATTTTTTTTTTATTAACATGGTTTGCTTGTAATTTTATGATAACTTCACAGCATAATACTCAACATTTCCACACCTTTTGCAGGTATACTGGATTGTATTTACTTTTGTTTGTTACCACATTGGTGCAATACTTTCTGACCTCTGGTTCTTCGCCTGGGTAAATGTCAACGCTACAGTATTATCCTCAAAATTGAATCTTGATGTTTTTATTAGAACATATGACATAAGTAATTATTTACATTTTCTATCTAACTTGGTTGTGTGTTTCTTTGTTTTGTGTACTTTAGCTATGTCCTAGATGCAATGAGATATGTAAACGAGAAAAACACTATATTCAAAAAGATATCAACACCATCAAAGTAAGCTCAGTTTCAATTTTTATATTTGACCTATTATTACTAAAAAAGAGGTTCTAATAAAATAGGAATGAACTTATAACCTGTTTAATCTTTCTGTTAATTTTATTGTTCTATGTTTAAGCAAAGACAGCCTGCTTGTAGCAAAAATGGAAACGTGGTCATTACTGTGGAGGGAAGTCAGTTGGCAAGAAATCTTCCAGGCAGTAATGCAACATCTTGGACAAAGCTGGTCCTGGACATGTACCCCCCTGGAACATCCGCTAGGTATGCAAGTACTGTATAGATTTTTTCAAAATTTCTACACAATTTATGCACATGTACTTAATAATTATGGTATTAAGTTTGCATTTTATGTATCAATTGACCTATGATTATACTTTGGAATTGTATCTAGTGAGATTCCCAGTCTTTTATGTTTTAAATTCAATGTGAAGGAGTCAAACATGGTCTTCCTTTTAATTGATGGTGTATTTGTCAATGAGTTGACCTAAACCGTCATATGATCTGGCAAAGTGGAAATTGCCTGGAGTAAATTTGAAAGTGCATGCAAAAAATATAGAGGGGGGCATACTTGCACAGCCTCTTCATTTGGCTCATCACATAGATTTTTCTTTTTTCCCTTCATCAGATTGCTCGATTTGTGTTATAGATTTTATTCCTGGATTTAATGGCATAACAAATACAGGTGTTTTTTTTTTTTTTTTTTCCTTTTTCCTTTCTGAATCTGGCTCTCTAATTCCAGCCCCACTTAACCAACATAAGATTATTTATTGTAATTCTTTAGCTTGCATTTGTAATCTTCTGTTCAACAGTCATTGTGTTGGACTAAACTGCGTGAATGATGTACAGAGAAAGGAAAATAACCCACAAAGTTTTGTACTGACTGTTTCTTCTTGGACATTGCAGAAGTTTGACTTGCTCGTATTGTAATGTTGAACAGGTACTTTTATTCATGTTTATGTTTTCTTATATGCATCTTGTGTACTAGGTTTGCACTCACTTCAGTTACTATTTCATTTTTACGTTCTTCCTTCCCAAAGTACAATTCACCTAATTACAAGAATCAATCTGATTGAACATTAATTATCATGAAGGCTATGGGGCCATGGCCCCACCTCGCCCTCTAAGTTTTCTTTAGAAAATCCTACACATTTTTTTTTACCACCTCCCCACTTATTAGTTGTTTTTTAAAATTTGGTCCTTTAAATACAAATATCTGGTTCTGTCCATTTGACAACTATGTATAGGTTTCACATTCTATTTAGTTACCTAACCTATCTCCTTTGTCATCTGGAAGGTTTCTAAATAAATAATTTTTGGTAAATGACTTAAGTGTTGAGATTCTATGCTCATAGAAATATAGAATATTTATGTTGATGAACTATATAAAAGTTGTTAAAACAGCATGATCTATCACTGATGCTGTAAAATTTACTTCATCTTAATCTTCTGAATCAATTCTAATTTCTTTTTTTATGGATGAAAAACAGTAGGATAGTGATGTCTGAAAAGGAGAATTTGGATAGTTGAATAAGTTAATAAGCTGCTCAAGGAGAACTGTCGGGGCAGATATACTTCCTAAAATTATTATTTTGAGAATTTTTTAGCAATTTGAATTGCACTCTCTAGGCATCTGATTTTCTTGCTCAAACTAAACTGTGCTTCACATTAGTGGCATAATAGATTCATCTGTATCAAGAAAATTCTTTGTTTCCTATCAAAATAATAACATCACTAAAGGGAGAACTGGAGAAGGTGATTCTGTGGTTGGGTATCTGTTATTTTCCGTGGCTGTTATTTCGATGATCTGTGAATTACATCTTATGTAACTTTTGATTATTATTAATTTTTCTACTTGCATAATTGCAGCCTCCTCGGGCGAAGCATTGTCATGATTGTGACAGATGTGTTCTCCAGTTTGATCATCATTGTGTTTGGCTTGGAACATGTGTTGGCCAGGGTAATCACTGTCGATTTTGGTGAGTTTGCATTGTTGTATGATGTCATGCACTTGCATCTGAAATTAGGCATGATTGAGTGTATAGTGCCAATGGTGTTCAAAAATATGATGGCAGTTGTGAAAAGAGTATAATATGTTCATTTAATTTGTACTTCTGTGTTTGATGTTAATCAAAGACCAGTTGTATTCCCATGTTTTTGTTGATGGTTGAGATAGACAAACAATCTGCTTGACGCCTCATGTTTATAAATATTTTGCTTTGCTTCAGGTTTTAGTATTTTAGCTCCATATCTTTATTTATTGTTATTATATATGATAATTTTAGAAAATCATAAGAAGGAATGTTATATAATTTTATTGGGATTGAATTAATTTATCTTTTTTACTATGGATATGATATGGATTAAACAACTGTAATTTCAATGGTTTTGTATTTTTTTTTTTTAAAGATCAATGGTTTTGTATTTGATGGAAAGAAAACTGTTGCTAAACATTCATGAGTGTAATTGCTTCAGGTCTTTTTTAAAATTTGTTAATTTTGTTGATACTCGATAGGACTATGGTTCGACTACTTAATGATAACTAATATCATTAAATTTTGATACTAGGTGGTACATCTGTGAAGAGACAGCATTGTGTCTTTGGACTGGCGTCTTGTACATTATATACTTGAAGGTTAATATATCAAAGGCCTGGTATGATGTCTCTCTCCTTTTTCCCCTTATGATGATGTTTCAGTTTCTATTTTGTGGCTGTAATTTGTCTTGTCGTGATGGAAACAATGCCTTATAGCTTTGGTGTTCGAATAAAACTTCTTTCTCAAAAGAAAGAGGATAATAAAAAAAGTCGTTAGCTTTTAATTCTAGAACTGCTTGTATCTATTTTGAATCTGAGTTTGGTTCTTGGATCATATTATTGTCAGGTGGAAGGATGCAATCATAATATTGCTACTGGTTATTTTATCAATTTCCTTGATCTTTCTGCTTCTCCTACTACTGTTTCATAGGTAACTATTCTGTAATTTTTTTTCCCATTATCAGATTCTCATTTCGATACTTTAGTAGCAACACCCGCTTTAGCCAAATCCTAAATGTGTGAGCGAATGAAAGAGTTACTGGGAAGGGTATGCAATGTATCCTGTGTTTGTGTGCATAATTTTGTGAGTACTTGTTAGTTTAGTTGGTAAGTTCTAATGTTGTGCTAAAAGGGTCTTGTATTCAAATCTCACAAACATCAAGGTTTGGGGGAATTGGTTTATACGTAAGGTAACATGTTATTTATTTATTTTATTGTTGCAGCTATCTTATTCTGACAAATCAGACTACCTATGAACTTGTAAGACGTAGACGCATCCCATATTTAAGGTTAGTTTATTTTAAATGTATTTTTCTTCCTATGCTTTTGGATGGTGTTTGATAGAACTTAGGACAAACTGTGTGGTGAAAAATGCGTAAATCTATGCTGTGGAAATGTGTACAACCGAAGTTTATGTTATTAAATTAATTTTTCCAAGGACAGCCTTGCTGGAAACTTGCGATTATACACAAATATGAACAGTAAAACTATTTTGCATAATCAATTTCTTAGCTGGTTATCATATTGTTCATCTCCAGGGGGATTCCAGAACGGGTTTATCCTTTCAGTAAAGGACTCTGCAGAAACCTATACAATTTCTGTTTTGTTAGAAGCAGCATAGACGAGTTGGAGAGGCTACCCAATGCATTGGAAATCGAAGAAAAGTCGAGACCCTATACATGCCTAGATTTTTTAACCTGTCGTTGCTGCTGACAATGCTATCATGGGGTATTGTATCATTACCTTGCCATTTACCCCGAAAATTTTACTGTGAGAGTTCCATTTGAAATCGCATGGTTGTGCATTCATTTGTTTTAGATATCAAGATATGGCTTAACAAAATGTTTAGGTTAAAGCTGTTTGTGGATTTCTTGCCTATGTAGTTCAAAGGTTTTCTGCTTCTATTGTTTTGAATCGTGTAGAAGATTTTTACAATAGTTTGGGTGATTAATTTATGGCTTTATGCCCCAATTCTTCCTGGTTGAAAAATGTTAATTAACTCAATTAGGGCCTTGATCTTTATTGATTATAATGTGTCGAAACTCTAGTATTGTAATGAAGTATTATTTTACATGTTTTTTAAATTCGTCAAAGAGTAGATATATATTAATTTTCTAAAACCTGCATTGGAAGCAAGTCCAATAATTTCATCCCTAGTTTTTGGTAAATTCCACAGTGAAATTATAAATTCAAGGCTTATTTTAATGTTATAATAAAGTATCTGTTATCATCAATTTAATTATAGAACTTAAATTGTAATATTTTCAAATTTCAAATTTTTAAATGAGTTAAAACTATTAGAAAGTTCGGATCAAGTTTGAGATTTGCAAAAATCTTGTCACTGGTATTTAGGGATGGCAATGGATTGGAATATTGGATTAGGGATGGATATGTATCTCCATATCCTTTTGAGATATGTATCTCCATTCTTGTATCCATCCCCATTTCTAAGTGAGCGAGGTGGATTCGGATAATCCCTAAATCGAGGTAGAGATATCCATTTTTGTTTCGTTTATATCTGTATCTGATAAAAAAAATGTAAATGTAAATTTTTATAGTTTATAAGAGAAAAATATAATTAACACGTGTAATAGTACATTTTATCGTATTTAAAGGGAGAAACAAATACATCCAATAAGGGGCAAATAAAATAATAATAATCACTTATACACTAGAACCCCCTGTAAATTAATCTCCTATAAATTAATATCCTCTCTAAATTAATAAAAAATTTCGGTCCCGACTCGGGCCAATGTAAAAAATTAATAAACCCCTCAATCGTAATAATTAATAATTTCTTTTTGAAATCCAATGTAAAATTTCGGTCCCAACTGTCGCATAAATTAATAATTTCACAAAATTATAAAATATATTACATAATAATCAAGAATTAGAAAAGTACTTCAAGATGCTAATTGCACAAGGGTACCATGCTTGATATTTTTGACTTTACCTTCATCTTTTGATTTGTCCCCTTGCTATAAGTTATAAAAAAAAAAAGGGGAAAATTGCACAAACTTACCCTAACGTTTCCCATTATGATATAATATTCAACTAATGCCTTTAATTGCACAAACAACCCCTCATGTTAGTCAACTTTGGTTAAAAATAACCATTGACCATGATTTTTTTTTTGAAAGCCCAAAATTGCCCCTGCACTTTATTACAAAAAAAAAATTAAAAAAAAAATTAAGCCATTTGTTAAAACATTATCCACTTTAAATTATTAGAATATAAAAAATAAACACTAAGTATAATCATTTTTAAATAAATAAAAATTCAAAAATAATATATTAAAAAAAAAATTTTAAGAAAACGCTATTTTGAGAAAATACAATTTAATAATATATTAAAAACAAAACAAAAAAAATGTTATTTTGAGAAAATATAATTTAAAATTATGCAAGTCCAATATAAATAGTGGTGATGTGTTATATGATAAATGATTATATTTTTATTTCAAACTTTTGATAATTTTATTTATATTTGTGTTTAGAATACTAAACATAATCCTTTTTAAATAAATAAAAAATTAAAAAATAATATAATAAAAACAAAAAAAAAAAATTCAAAAATATGTAACATATTACCACTATTCATATTGGACTTGTATAATTTTAAATTATATTTTCTCAAAATAACATTTCTTTTTTGTATTGTTTTTAATATATTATTAAATTGTATTTTCTCAAAATAACGTTTTCTTAAATTGTTTTGTTTTTAATATATTATTTTTGATTTTTTTTTTATTTAAAAAGGATTATGCTTAGTGTTTATTTTTTATATTCTAATAATTTAAAGTAGATAATGTTTTAAACATATGGCTTAAATTTTTATTTTTTTTTTGTAATAAAGTGCAGGGGCAATTTTGGGCTTTAAAAAAAAATCATGGTCAATGGTTATTTTTAACCAAAGTTGATTAACAGGAGGGGTTGTTTGTGCAATTAAAGGCATTAGTTGAATATTATGCCATAATGGGAAACGTTAGGGTAAGTTTATGCAATTTTCCCTTAAAAAAAAAGATAAAAAATAGAGAATTTTGAAGAGCCGTTAGGAATATAATTTTTAGTTATATCATGAGATCTCTCTTGTTATATACAACCAAAAAATAAGCCTCACTATTTACAGGGAGAGTATTCTTAGTCATTAAGTAATCACATTCCCAAAAGGAATTGGAAATTTTCTTAATATCTTGGGAAGAAGAAGAAGAAAAAAAAAAAATCTTTAAAGAAGAAAACCGACTAAACAAGGAATCCCAAAAAGAAACATTTTCTAAATAAGAAAACCGACTTCCACACATTTTTTTAAAGACAAAATAACATTTTACAATGTAACTCCTTTACAATGTAACACCCTTCAAATTAATAACCCCTCTAAATTAATACATGAGGATGGGTCCCAAGAATATTAGTTTATAAAGGTTCTACTGTATAATTAGAATTCATAATTACATGATAATTTTTTATATTTTTAAAATATTAAAATCTATAATGGATTCGGATGAGGATGGATATCCATGGATGAAATCCATCCCCATGCCCAAAAAAACAAATGGATATTAGGATGATATCCATCCCCACTCCGACCCTAAAATAATAGTATCAATCCCTGTTTTAAATGAAGTGGATTCTTACGGATATCCGTAACCGTGGATAATTTTACCATCCCTATTGGTATTATCAAGTTCCATGTGAAACAAATGGATAACATAATATTCCTCAATATCATTCAATGAAAAAGAGAGAAAAAGTAATGCATTGATTTTCTTTCAAGTACTCACAAAAGCATATATGCGCTCATAGTATGTATATAGTTTCTACATTGTTACCATATGTATATAGATTACAAAAACCAACTAAACCGATGCACAAAGGCGTTATAAATTATAGGTTTATGATTTACGACGTTTGAGAGCTTCAAAGCGAGCAGCTAGATCATCGTAATCTGGCAATTTAGGATGAACGCGATGAACTGAATCCTGTTTACCTAGAGAAGGTACCGGTGGTGGAGGTCGTACAGGTGGTGGTGGAGGTTCTTCCATTTCAATTTCCTCATCACAGTCAGATTCATCAAACTTTATATCTGAGTGTGCAGCAGAAGGGGGGGCATTGTAGCTTTGTCTCCGACTGACCTTTCCATCTTCTTCTACAACATGGTTGGACCTATCGAAACTCTGTGACTCATAGTGCATCCTCCTCAGGGCTTCAGATTGATGATCATGTGACGGGAAAAGATCAGTGGAATTTCCGGAAAGGGCTCCAGGTCGAGGATTGTTATGTGAAGCGTTTGGAATTTCATCAAAACTAGATGGTTGCATGAACTGATTGGAGTCTCTCCTTGAAAGATAGGCAGCAGCTTGTGCAGCAGCAATTGCATTCTTTGCTGATTCTGCAGCCGCTTCAGCAGCTGATGCTGTGTCTTCAAAATACATACCGCGCCCTTCTCTTTCACTCGCTGATCTGCCATTAAGAACCAGAAGCAGTTACCAGACAGTTAGCGGTTAGACTTCAACGTCTATATTGGTACATACTAGATTTATTTAGTCACCTGATAGTTGGCTTGTTTGGCTCAACAGACTGAACTGGTACATTCTTCACAGGTAAGCTGGAAGCACTAACAAAAGCACGCGGTCCTTCCTGATCAAAGGAGCAACATATAGAAATTTAGATGAACAATAAACTAGAGACTGACACAAGAAAGAAAGAGAGAGAGAGAGAGATAGACAGAGGAACGCACAATTGGTTCTTCTGGAAGCTTGAGAAGCTCCGTTTCTGATTCAGATGTATCCCAGTCAATTTGGTATTCTTTTGCTATTTCTTTCATCACTTTCAATTTTACTTGTCCAGTCGGAGTTCTAACAGAGAGCTTCTCGATCAACTGAAAGTAAAAACAAGCAATATCAAGTACAGATATATGAACATAATTGCAAAATGTTGACAACAAGTAACCACCACAAACTCTTGGAAATAACATATTCGATAAGAAGATTTTGGACAACGAGAAATGTATCCCACCAGAATTGAAACCAATCGGTATCTACAAAAGAAAAATGTCTAAATAGAAAAATGAAACCAATCAGTATCTAAAAGTTCAAAGTCATGAAAATGTTTGATTACCAATCGATTCACACCAGAATTGGGCCGCAGATCAGTTGCAGCAGAAACAAAATCTTTCCCATATTTCTTCTCGAAAATATCCCTCATTGCCACTAATTCTGGAATTTCCGAGCATCTTGGGGCCGCAAATATCACACTGGCAATCCCTTCTTTTAGATCTGCTGGGCATTCCCTGGAATAAATTGAGTAACATGTTAGAACAACACACAACAACACATACAGATGTGCTTCGTCCTTACAACGTGATAAAGATTTTGCAATCCTTTAACCTTACCTTCGCTTGGCAATGATGGGAAGTCTGGCCACAATCAATTCACAGAAGAGTTCAATGAACTCATTTGCAGCTAGAACATTCTGTTCCCGGATCACATGTTCAACCTACAAAATCAAAAAACACACTCTTTGATGAAGACCAGGAATCTAGAATCTATTAACCACACACAAGGCAATACGATTAAATCTATCAACCATTTTGCAAGGAAACAAACAATAATCTTCCTTGAAAGGTCAAATTAATGCATACAATTCATATGGTTCCCACAAAAAAGAATCAAATTTCCTCCCACAAAAAATGAATTTGCCAAAATTTACAACAATTTAGATCCAATCATGATGTCAAGTAATAATAGCTAGAACCCTATCACTTCTTTGCAACAAACAAACAAACAAACAGATTGCAATCAAAAGGACAACAATGTTTATCAGCATCAATCATGGAAGATTTTCCACTACAACCCATCAAAAAACTAACGAAAAAGTTCAATCTTTTCTACTCTAACCAGCATATACGAAATAAATTCAACAAATCCACAAAATTTTGTTATCATGGAAACGAAAAAAAAAAAAAAAGCAAATGGAAAAAGAAAAAAATGTACCCGGATACGAGCAGTCGCATCTTGTTTAGACTGAAGAAGCAAAGCAATGTCGCGTCTCATTTGCCTCACCACCGCCTGCCTCTTGTTCCTCAGCAACTTTATCCTCGCCACCGCCATTTTTGCTGCAGTTTTGCTAACAAGAGAGACAGAGAGAGTCAAACAGAGTCAAAGATGTTTCAGGGTTTTAGAGAAGAGAAAAAAAAACTAATAAAGAAGAAATGGGTGTGTACCATTTGGAGGAATTGAAGCCTCTGCGAAAGAGAGAGGCAGCGAGCTTCACGATCTTCATGAGCTTCTGGGTCTGTGCTGTGGCTTCGCTTGTCACGGACACAGTCATGGTTGGCTTCAAGAGAAATATAGAGTGAGAGAGAGAGAGAGAGGCGAGAAAAGGATGTCTCAGTAACGGTCTACTGATTTTTGGTAAAGAAATGTTTTTATGATTAAGTTAAGGGAAAAATACTTTTACATCCCTGAACTATGGCCATGTTGCAACTAGATGGTGAAAATCGATTAATATACTATGTCACCCCCTGAAAAAACCAATAATGACGGATCTGTTAGTTTGACTAAGGTAAACATATGAAATGACTAGAGCACCCTTGAAATAATTAAATATATAAAATATGATATTAATTAATTACTTGAAAAAATATAAAAAAAAAATATACAAAGTAAAATCGAAACTGGAAGGTTGTTACCAACTTCTATGGTTTTCTTGGGAGCAAGTTGCCTCTTGGAAACAAAAATGGAAGCACGGGTCTTCCCCTTTATCATGGGGAGGCTCAACAAACTTTTATCGTCTCCATAGAGGAAGTTCATGCACGCCTCGTCGCCTCCCCTTCTGATCCCATACTCTAATCCTCTTTTTCTCCTTGATTTTAAGGTTCAAAACTTCTATGGTGGCCGTGTTTGTTGATTTTGGTATGAATTGATTTGAGTGTTGATTGGAGTGATTGTGCTTTTGTTGATTAATTTGGACATATACTTGATTTTGGTAAAGGTTGTGGTGGTTGGATTCATTGGTTACATTTGTATTAAATTTTAATTTGTGGTTTATTAGAAAGGACTATTAGAGCTCGTTTGGCACACCGTATTTGATTGTATTGAACTGTATTATCATTAATACAAACCTATGTTTGGTGATGCACTGTATACTTTATTGTATTTTATTATATTATAAAAATATAATATTTTTTAAAAAATACTTAATAATTAATTTTAAATATCCTTACCATGAATAAATCAATAAATATTTTTTATATAAAAAATTAGTAAATATTTATTTTAATTGAATAAAAAAAATTAAATAAAATTTTCCTAAATATTTTTAAATTATAAAAAAAAAATATTAACAACATAACATATATTTTATCAATATTCCATATATTATTGAAAAAAGAAAAAGAAAAAAAAAGTGTTTTTAATATAATTCAATATAATACCACCAAATATAATGTATTAATTAATACAGTGTTTACTATATTAGACAATTAAAATGTACTAAAATAATACAATACAGTGTTTGGATACGGCCAAACAAACGAGGCCTAGAGATGTGAGAAGTGATTGTGTTAGTCACTGGATCCATCAAAAGACTTAGCTATTTTCTTAATTTTATTAGTTTTTAAATATATTTTTTCTACAAAAATGATTATTTTTATGTTTTTTTATATTATTTTTATTTTAAAATGATGATAGTACCCTCTAATCGCTATTTCTTAATGGAATTCATCTACCGGTAGGGAGTATAAAAGTATAATAATCGATTTTCACCATCTAGCTGCAACATAACAATCGTTCAGGGTTGGGAGAACATTTTTCCCATTAAATTAATTAATAAAAGGATCTTAATTGATGATGTCGTGGGTGGTGGGATCCAGTGAGGCACCGACTCTTTGAATGCGTGTACTGTCACCAGCTGATTTTCTTCAATCAAGGGCAAATATAGCCGTTATGTGATTTGACACGTGGAGGAAAAGTAGAAGATGAAAAGTCATAGAATCCGATGTAAAATGCCACTTTTAATACAACGAGTTGTAGCCCAGCCCAATCCAATGTGAAGCCTGCCCAAATACGAGTAATGCTAAATGCACCCGAACTAAGATTGAAAATCCACATTTTTTTTTTCCTTTTTCTAAAGTTCTCTTTCTTTTTTAATGAACAACTTTTTGAATATATATATATTTTTTCTTAAAATGAAGCGTTCTCATCTGCCTTGAATTCGTTTACTTTTTTTCACAGATCGTTAAGAAATGAATAGATGAATGTTTAACCCACAAATTTTAATCGAAATTTATAGTTAATATGGTATGATCCTATATATATAATGTTTCTATTGTCATTTCGTCCTGATATATTTTATATCAGGACGAAGAATATTGACCATTAGATTTACATACTTTGACTCAAAATGTATACTTATCAAAACTTCTCTATAATCTACGATTCACATTCTTCGTGCTGATATATTTTATATCAGGACGAACTGACAGTAGAAAGACTGATATATAAATATAATAATAATAATTTTTCTATCAGATCAACCGATCAGTCATGAAAAAAAGAATTCATAACCGAAGTCACATAACTTTTTGTTATATGAGCTCAAAAAGTACAAAATCTTTACAAAAATTTGCAATCTTTCTAGTTGATCAAGAAATGGAATTGACATTTTATTCAAATATGTTACTATAGTCTATACAATTTGATTCATGTACACAAATATTGTACACCATAATTCTTTTCAAAAAAATAAAAAATTTGTACACCATATATAATAATACAAATCCTCTAACAATCGGACACCATTAATGGTCTTTGGAGGCTACAAATTACTACTAATTAAAATCACACTCTAAAGTCTAATCTAATTAATGAGAAATTATATTGAGAAGAGAGACTCTTGCATGAATCAATCGTCTAAACAGGCTCTCCAACGCATCTTCAAACCCTCCAATGACACAATCCAAAGCTTCCAACTTCACATTTGCAGACTCAATCTTCTCATCATCATCATGTTCATCAACCTCCTCCAACTGATCTACTTTGCTCGATTGTTGATGCAACAAAACTTCGCTGAGTGCAATATCAACACTCTCAAATTCATTTTCTTCGAATTGAGAATCAAATGTGGCCACCCTTTTGTGGAAAAGCTTCGAAATGAGCGACCATTTCGTGTTGGAGGAAGACAATATTGGCGACATAGCCGAGAGGTACGAGAGCAGTGAGTGCAATATTGAAGTTGTGACCAAACTTGATCGTATCATGAGCACTCTAATGATCGAAGAAGAGAGAACATTGACATGATGATGATTTTGATCAGAATTATGATCCGGGGAATTATTAGAAGAACAATCTTTAATTGCTTTCAATAACGATGCAAGATTCTTCACCATCTTCTTTCTTGAGGAGATATAAGCAGTGACATTGCCTTGAATGCTCAGCTCTCCACACTTGCTTCTTCGAAAAGCTGATTCGAGCTCTCGAACGCTTTCTTTCGTCGACAGAATTGAATCCCTTGTGTTGCCACAGATGTCCAAGTATCTCAACAAGCCATCTAAGAGTTGATTGACCCAGTTTTCGTGTCGATGTTGAGCCAAGACTTGTTGGGTCAATGGCAATGCTAGAAGATCTCCTATGCATTTGTACAACTCTCCAAGGCCGGATAGAGCAGACAGGATTTTTTCCGCGTTTGTCAAAGAAGAAGAAGAAGAAGATGGTGATGATAATATCTCCCAAGATCCAAGCTTGTTGAGCTCTTGTTCGAGTTTGAGTGTGGTTGGATGTGATCTAGCTGCAGGCAAGCTGATGCATCGGACATTGTAGTGTTTGGTGGTCTTTGGAGAGAAAGTAGTAGTAGTGGTAGTAGTAGCCATAGTTGTTGTTGTTGATGTTGTTGCTTTGCTTTTCATGAAAAAAAAAAATGGTTCAAATCTCATATGGGGTTTGAATTATTGTGTTCAGTTTTGTTGTATATTTATAGGAGAAATTTCACTAATTAACCCTCCAGTTTTGTTAAATTAACGAGCTATATAACTTATTTGTTTCTAAATTCGTTACTATCCTTTCTTTATTTAGACTTATAATTTTGATATGATGAAAGTTGATACAGTCTGGTGAGATAAGCCTCTCGTATCCATATGTACTATCATAAACATTCTAAAAATAAAAAAAATAAAAATAAAAACTCTTGAAGTTTCATAAAATTCGTAGGTAACCTTCTTCATGAACCAATTTTTACATGTTTTTCAAACTAAATAGCTATGCTATGTAAATTAGATGAAGCATAATGAAAGTTACCATTAATATATCATCTGATTTGAATGCGATAGAAGAGAAAATCTTAAGTGTATCGAGTGTACAGTACTCAATCATCGAAGATGTGACATTTAATAAAAAATACACATTATATATTAGTTATATGTCACATCTATCTTTAGTAATAGGATATACCACTATGAAGTTTATCGATGTATAGAAGATTTTCTCGAGACATCAAGGCATGGTAATTGATTGAAGTCCTTATAGGCACATAAGCATGTGAAGGCATGTAATGTGTGGGATTGTATTTATTTGTTCTTTTTGGAAAATGAGAGTTATGTTGTCACATCTTCCACCAAAACACAAACTACAAAATTCAAACTCTTGCAATTGAATACAAACTATATATATATATATATAAATTGGTTGGTATCTGGGTATATACGTTGCATCTCTTTAGGGTTTGTAGTTTTGCATTAAATTCATTGGGGCTCATCATCATCATCATCATCCCCCACAATATATGGAAAAATGCACACACAAACACCAAATGTGCACCGCCGGCCAATATTGTTGCCACCGCCAATATATAAGTTTTAGTCTTTTCATGCTTCAATGCATTGAAATTTGTTAGTTAGCATTATTATATATGTATATATATATATATAAACTAATCATGAAGTCTTTCAAGGTTCTTTTGGATATATATTTTTTTGACAAGTTTGAAGTTCTCTAGAGACATTTGGATATGGAAAGGATATACAATCAAGTTGTTTTGTATTATATAATTAATTGCCCATCAAGAATTAGATGGATGAGGTTGTTAGATTTAGTTTTTAAAATAATATTTCAATTTATAATGGCCTGCTTGTTCACATTTTTTTTTCTTTCCAATTATGAGTTAGTATACAGGTCATATGTTTTGTACTAACCATGAATTCTACTTATAATATATATATATATATACCAAGTTGTATTTTGATGTGGTACGTTGTTTAAATTTATCAAAAGTAGTAAAATTCTTCTTTTTATTTTCTTTACATTTCGTCAAAAACCTGGCTTCAAAGAGAATTCAAACGAATTTTGAAGCAACCCAAATACATCTATATTTTACCAGAAAGCTAGAATGAGATTAATTAAGGGTCGTTTGTTTTTTTCACTATAAGACTTATTGCCTCTTATATATTAAATTAAGATAAATTAATTTGTTTGTTTTTCCAACTTATATCTTATTTTAAGATATAAATCTTTTAGAAAAAGTAAATTTTTTTTACTTTTATTTTATTCAAAAAATGATACAGTAAATTTTTTTAATAAATTTCCACAAATGTTCTATAACAATTCATATATTTATAATTCTATTCATACATAATAAAATCATAAAAATCAATTTTCTAAAAATTTCAATTTTAAAGAAGCCCTAACACAACCTAATCAATTTTATATTTGTAATAAATCATCCAAAATGAAAAAAATAAAAATAAATAAACATATTATGGTATCTTAATTTATAAGACTTATTCATATCTCTAACAAATTAATGTCTTATAAGATTATATATAGTTAAAAAAAATAAAATAAAATAGCTTTATACATTAAAAAATGATTTTAATTATTTAATTTGCTTTGGGAAGCAAAACAAAGAAGATTTGGTGATATCTTATCGATCGAGGAGCCATTAATCAATAGAAAATGATAAAACTTCGACGCTCCCAATTTACATTACAAAGTAGAAAGTAGAAACATAGGCTACAAAGTTTTATCTGGTATTAATTTCCTTGTAGACAAACTTTTCTCTTTTCCTATAGCTTCAACAGGTGGAGGAGGACAATGACAATGTTATAGAATCTTTTAATTTTTTATTCACTATTTTTTTTTATTTTTTTTATTTGGATACAGATTATGATTCTATTTATGTGGATATTACAGGATTTGTCTAGATAAAATATTACAAATATGAGATGAAAAGTTGTGCTATAACATAGTAAAAAAAAAAAAAATTAATGAGAAAATGTATGATTTAAAACTCTGGAAATTTAAACACAAATTGAGACATAACGAGGTTAATCGTCTAAATTTCAACTCCCATTATAAGGGTGATGTTTTTCGACACTCTTGAAATTTATCATAGAAGTCGAGGGAGGAGTGCACAACCAAAGCTGGATTAACATCTTTCATAAAAAAAGAAGAAGCTGGATTAACATTCAAACTTTGAAATTTATCAATTTTACTTTGAAAAATATCAAATATACTTGCCAAAATTTTAATTTTCGTGAGAATTAAATCCTTTGATTCTATGAATGAAGTCAGATCAGTTTGAAAAATTGTAGCCTTGTAAAAAGCATTTAATTAACATGAACATGCCTTGTCATAAAAAAATATGTACAGTTTGTGGATGATTAAGACAATTTTTTTTTTTTTTTTTTATTATTATTTTTTTTTAACTACTATGATATTTTAGGATTAGGAGAGGGATATAATTCGAACCCACAACCTCTCATTATAGTTGTGACTTGTGAATTGCTTACCACCGAACCAACCAATCTTATCGTACATGATCAAGACATGACAATAATATTATTATATATTATTTTTTTCCAACAAACTCAACGGTACAAGATTAAAAGATAAACTAATAATAAGTGCACATCACCTCTTCGCAGAGTCGGTAGTGTACCTCCTGTCCACATAAGTGATGGAGGGGTTTAAATCCCACAATGCGTATTTTACAAACATGTGTGGAATTTTTTTTTTTTTTTTTTAGGTTGTGGGAGTAGATATCCAGACCACATATGCGTTGTTTGATCTCGTCTGGTCCCGACAATCTTATTGTAATAGTTCTTGTAATATTTATATATATATATATAAAAAAACTAATAATAAGTGTAAATTGCGAAATCGATTGTGCAGATCTGGCTTGTTTAATTAAGACTTTAAATAAGAGTCCAAGTGAAGCTGCCTCGGAGGACACACACTATAGAAGCAGATAAAAAATTGATCAGAGAATTTCCTTTCACTGCTTCCAGTTTTCTCCGTCTTCCTCACCTCTGCTTCTCTCTTTCCGTCGCCGGTTTCTCGCCGTGGCAGTGGAAGCTGGTGGCGATGATCTCTTTCTTCCCCATGCTTGGCTTTCCCGGTCAGAAGGGGGCCACCAGCGGCTGCTACGACGGCCCTGTCCGTCGTTTGGAGGTCTCTCTCGCGTCATCGAGCGGGACGTTTTGTCCGGGCGACGACGACAGCTGTTAGATCGGCCGATCCTCTTGGTTCTGGCCAGATCTGGTGTGATTCGGCGTGAGCAGTCTCGATCGGTGGTTTAGGTGCTCGACCGACCCCGTCCTCTCCGTCGGGACACCGCCGGCAACTTCGGCGTCCTCCTTCACTGATCTTGGTGTTTGGCTTGGTCGGTTTTATGCTTTGCGGAGACGGGCTTCGGAACGAGTGGAGGTTTGATTGGTATGGTGGTTTGGGGTTTCGATCCGGCACCTTCGACGTCTCTGCTTGGTCGGTGGCGTCCTGGTGGGTCTTCTCCGGCGGCCTGGTCTCTCCTCCGGTTCGTTTTCAGCTCGTTGTATTTCCAGTTTGTTTTGTTTTATGTTTTGGTTGTAATCCCACCTCTGTGTGGGCATTTTTTTCTCCCGTTGTGGGACTCTATTCTGGGCTTGTGCTCAAATAGCTTTATTTGTGGAGTCCCAGTTATGGTTGTAACCTTGCCCTGGATCTGGTTTTCCAGGTTTTCAAGTGCCCTTTCCATCAAAAAAATAAAATAAAAAATTAAGACTTTAAATCGTGGAAACCATCAAGCTATTGTATTTGAAATAAATTTTCATAAATTTTTTTAACTTAGATTTAACTGATACGTAATGACTAGCTCTTCCAAAACTTTATTAAAACAAATAAAAAGAATAATAATAATAATAATAATAATAGACACGTGATAATATATGGAGAGTGAGTCTCTCATAATGGATCTCTTATTTTAATTTCGATAATGACCACCATAAAACCATATTGATTTGAATGTTTTTATAGATGATAAGTTCATTGAAATCTACCTATGAATAAAATTTGGAAAATGTTCAAGTACATACACTATTTTTTCTTGAACTAATTAAAATAAGAGAAATCATCACTGAAAACCACGCCAGAAACCGTCCTTAGAAACTGTGCCTAAATCTATCTCCAGAAATCCGTGTTAGAAACCATCACCCGAAACCGTGGCTGGAAACTGCGCCTGACACCATCACTTGAAACGGTGTTGGAAACCATCATTGGAAAACGTGTCGAAATCGTCACTAGAAATAGAGCCTAAATTCATCTCTAGAAATCCACGCCTAAAAACATCATTGGAAACCGCACCAGAAACCATCACCGAAAACCGTACCAAAAATCATTATCAGAAAACTCATCGAAAATTATCATCGAAAACCGTGTCTGAATCCGTCTCCAAAAATCCATAACGGAAACCATCACTGAAAACCGTGACAAAACCATCATTGGAACCCGTTACCTAAAAAAGTGTCGGAAACCATCACCGGAAACATTCCTTGGTTTTATAAATGACACGTGTCACCTCATATTGGTTATGTGGCAGCCTCATAGTGGACCACGTGTCACACGACTCACACTAAAGTGTGAAACATGTAACCACATGGCGACCTCTTAGTGGGTCACATGTTGTCTTCTTATTGGGAAACGTGGCTGATGCAAAACCATATGATCTGCTGTTTATATTACCTACTCTCGCAAGCGGCGCGTTTGGGGCACCCGACAATGTTCTGACATATCCCGATTACGGGACCACCACCATCCGACTAGAAATTTTATGGGGAATTCAAAGGTTGCAACGGATTTTTCGTTTGCTTAGGGGTGAAGTGCACTCGCCACCCTAAGGTGCATATGTTAAGAATTCTATTTAGTGATGTAATTGCTTTGTTTAACTTATCCTTAGTTGTCCTATTCAATAGGAACTCTGTTTTTGAGTTATGTAATGCTTTCCTATTATCTAGGATTAGTCCAGTAGTGGAGAAATTGTTTTGATCGTTAATTTAGTTGGTTCCACAAAATCTGGTCAGTTTGTTTTGTAGCTCTATTTAAGTGAATTCAATCATTGAATAAAAATTAAGTAGTTTTTCCTCAATTTAGTCTTCTGTTCATTTATTTATCAGTGGTATCAAAGCCTAGTTTGGCTTGACTAAAAAAATTCTCCAAAAGCAGCAGCTGTTTTTTGACTTGCAGCAGTAAAGTCTCATGGCAACCGACAAGGTTAAAGATCAATATGTGCAGCCAGCCATACCTCGTTTCGATGGTCATTATGATCACTGGAGCATGTTAATGGAGAATTTTTTGAGATCCAAAGAGTATTGGAATCTTATTGAAACTGGATTTGCTGAACCAGCAGAGGATGCAGTGTTGACAGAAAGACAGAAAAAGACTCTCGAAGATCAAAGGCTGAAGGATTTGAAAGCAAAAAACTATTTGTTTCAAGCAATTGATCGTACAATATTGGAGACTATCCTAGAGAAGAACACTTCCAAGCAGATTTGGGACTCCTTGAAGAAGAAATATCAAGGTACCACAAGGGTGAAGCGTGCAAAGCTTCAAGAACTTCACAAAGATTTTGAGACTCTCCACATGAAGCCAGGAGAATCTGTTGATGACTATTTCTCAAGGACGATGACAATTGCTAGCAAAATGAAGCTCCGTGGAGACAAGATGGAAGACGTCACTGTTGTCGAAAAAATTCTTCGTTCAATGACCACTAAGTTCAACTATATTGTTTGCTCAATTGAGGAGTCAAAAGATATTGATGCTCTGTCAATTCATGAATTGCATAGTTCATTATTGGTTCATGAGCAGAGGATCAAAACCCAAGACACTACAATAGAAGAGCAAGCTTTAAAAGCCTCCACCAACAATCAAGATGCATGGAGACAAGGCGCATCTTCTCGAGGTCGTGGCCGTGTTCGAGGACGAGGTAGAGGACGTGGGCAGAATGGTGTTTATAGAGAAGAAAACAGACCCAAGTCGGAAGACCATCAAACTACTGTTTTTCGAGGCAAAGAGAAATGACGTGGCAATCAATATCCAAACAATCAAGGATCAAGATTTGATAGATCCAATGTTGAATGTTACAGATGTCACAGGTATGGACATTATATGTCAGAATGTCGTGTTAATTTAAATAGAGACAGAGGTGAAACATCAAATTTTGTGGAGAAAGAAGAAACAACTTTATTGATGGCTTGTCAGATACAGGAAGAGAATCAAAAGAACCTGTGGTATTTAGACTCAGGTTGTAGCAACCATATGTGTGGTAAAAAGTCTCTATTCTCTGACTTGGATGAATCTTTTAGAGATGTTGTCAAGTTTGGGGACAATTCTATTGTACATGTTTTGGGTAGAGGCAGTATCAAAATCAAAACTAAAGATAACTCTATGCAGACAATTTCAAGTGTTTTCTTTGTACCAGATTTGAAGAGTAATCTGCTTAGCCTGGGTCAGCTGTAAGAAAAGGGCTATGTGATTACCATTAAAGAAGGCAGGTGTCAAATTCAAGATTCAGAGAAAGGTCTCATTGCTCAAGTCAATATGTCAGCTAACAGGATGTTCCTAATATACATTCAAAATGATGTTTAGTCTTGTTTTTCGATGACAACGAAGGACTCGATGTGGTTGTGGCATCTTCGTTATGGTCATTTAAACTTTAATGGGTTGAAGACTCTCCAACAAAGGAAAATGGTGACAGGCCTTCCACAAATTAATCCTTCCTCACATATTTGTGAAGATTGTGTTGTTGGCAAGCAGCACCGAGATACTTTTCCAAAAGGAAAGGCATGGAGAGCAAAACAACAATTAGAGTTGGTGCATTCAGATCTATGTGGACCGATAAATCCAACCTCGAATGGCAATAAGAGGTATTTCATATCATTTATCGATGACTATAGTCGAAAGACATGGGTATATTTTTTGCAGGAAAAATCAGAAGCTTTCTCAACCTTCAAAGTCTTTAAAGCTCTTGTTGAGAATGAAGTGGGCAGCACTATTAAAATGCTTCGGACAGATCGTGGAGGAGAATTTAATTCACAAGAATTTGCAAATTTTTGTGAATCATATGGCATTCGAAGGCAACTTACAGCAGCCTACACACCACAACAAAACGGTGTATACGAGAGGAAGAACCGTACAATCTTGAATATGGTTCGAAGTATATTGACAAGCCGGAGTGTTCCAAAGAGTTTTTGGCCAGAAGCAGTGAATTGGAGTGTGCATAAATTAAACAGATGTCCCACCTTTGCCGTCAAGAACATGACACTTGAAGAAGCTTGGAACAGACGCAAACCGGCAGTGGATCACTTCAGAATTTTTGGTTGCATAGCCTATGCACACGTTCCTGATGAGAAGAGAAAGAAACTTGATGATAAAGGAGAGAGATGCATCTTTCTTGGGGTTAGTGAACACTCAAAAGCCTACAAGTTATACAATCCTATCACCAAAAAGATCATGATCAGTCGAGATGTAGTGTTTGATGAAGAAAAAAAATGGTCATGGGCTGTCAACAGTTCAAGGCAGTATATTTCAGTAGATTTTGATGGAGAAAATGAAGAAAAAAAGTCAAGAACAGCCATCAAGTTCCATTCCTACGAATTTGCCATGTCCACCAACAAGCATTTCGTGTGTAATGCAGCTATCAAATTCAACCAGGGAAGCTTATGATGATAGTTCAGATGATACACGTCCCCAACGCATGAAAAGAAGGCCAACATGGATGATCGATTACGAGGTAGATGGTTTAGATGAATCTATTGATGATTATTTTATCCATTTTGCTCTTTTTTCAGAGAGTGATTCTGTATCTTTTGAAGACGCAATCAAAGAAACAAAATGGCAGCAAGCCATGGATGCTGAGATTAATTCCATTGAGAAGAACAACACTTGGGAGCTGACAAATCTTCCAAAAGGGCAGAAGACAATAGATGTTAAATGGGTGTTCAAAACCAAGTTGAACGAGAAGGGAGAAATTGACAAGCACAAAGCACGCTTGGTGGCAAAAGGCTACAAACAAGAGTTTGGAGTTGACTACAAGGAGGTGTTTGCTCTAGCCGCAAGGTTAGATACTATCCGATTAGTGCTTGACATTGCTGCACAAAATTCATGGCCTATTTTTCAATTAGACGTGAAGTCAGCCTTTTTGCATGGCGAATTGCAAGAAGAGGTGTACATTGATCAGCCTCCTGGATATGTGAAGGAAGGTAATGAGCAGAAAGTTTATCGACTGAAGAAGGCATTATACGGACTAAAACAAGCACCACGAGCTTGGTATAGTCGTATAGATGCTTATTTTGCTAAAGAAGGATTTCATAAATGTCCGTATGAGCATACACTTTTTATAAAGCTTGGAGAAGGTGGAAAAATTATTATTGTGTGTTTATATGTGGATGATCTTATTTATACGGGAAATGATAAGGCCATGTTTGATGTTTTTAAACAATCTATGATGACTAAGTTTGATATGACAGATTTGGGGAAGATGCACTACTTCCTTGGCATCGAAGTAGTACAGACATCTGTTGGGAATTTTGTTTCTCAAAAGAAATATGTGCAGGAAATCTTAAAGAGATTCAAAATGAAAGATTGCAACTTAGTTGGAACTCCTACAGCACCAGACCTGAAGCTAGTGAAGAATCCAGGTGGAAAAAAAGTGAATGACATTCTTTACAAACAAATTGTTGGAAGTCTGATGTACCTGACTTCCACCAGACCAGATATAATGTATGCTGTCGGCCTCATTAGTCGTTACATGGAGAATCCGATGGAGCTTCATCTCTTGGCAGCAAAAAGAATTTTCCGGTATCTACAAGGTACAATTGACTTTGGAATTTTCTATAAACGAGGAGCTAGGTCTGGTCTATTTGGTTCTACTGACAGTGACTATGTGGGGGATGCGGATGATAGAAGAAGTACTTCGGGTCATGTGTTTATGATGGGGATAGGGGCTGTTTCATGGTCATCAAAGAAGCAACAAATTGTGACTCTTTCAACTACTGAAGCTGAGTTTGTTGCAGCAGCATCATGCTCATGTTAAGCCATTTGGTTGAGAAGATTACTTGAAGCTCTTCAGTACCAGCAACAAAGACCTATTTTGATTTATTGTGATAATGTTTCAGCAATCAAACTTTCAAGAAATCCAGTTTTACATGGGAGGAGTAAACATATAGATGTAAGGTACCATTTTCTTCGTGATTTGTGTAAAGATGGTATTATTGATTTGTTATTCTGTAGAAGTGAAGATCAAGCTGCAGACCTGTTAACCAAGCCTCTCAAGTTGCCAGTGTTTGTGAAGCTGAGACAAATGATGGGAGTATGTTTGTTGGAAGATGTTATTTGAAGGATGAAGGAAGTTGTTCTCTAAACTGATGTTTGAAGAACGTTCAGTTTAAGGGAGGGTGTTAAGAATTCTATTTAGTGATGTAATTGCTTTGTTTAACTTATCCTTAGTTGTCCTATTCAATAGGAACTCTGTTTTTGAGTTATGTAATGCTTTCCTATTATCTAGGATTAGTCCAGTAGTGGAGAAAGTGTTTTGATCGTGAATTTAGTTGGTTCCACAAAATCTGGTCAGTTTGTTTTGCAGCTCTATTTAAGTGAATTCAATCATTGAATAAAAATTAAGTAGTTTTTCCTCAATTTAGTCTTCTGTTCATTTATTTATCAGCATGGCACTTGTTCTTCAAGTTCTTCACCCAAATTCAAAACCAAAACAAGTTTTCAGATTTTGATTTTCAATAGAAAAATTAAAAATCGTTTTCTCCATCTATAATAATCGAAATTATGCAAGTAACCTATCAGTAAAAAATTAAAAATCGTTTTTCTCCATCTATAATAATCTTCTTTTTTACCCTATAAAGTTACGGGTTTTATATTCAATTCCTCAAAAAAAAAAAAATTTAATTTTAAAGTTGATACATGACATACACTTACAGAACATATAATAACATATATATGTATACATACATTTCAGGAAAACGAAATATAAATACCATTTGTGTTCATTTATTGTTTTAAAACAAAAATAAACAAACCTAACATGGTAACTATTTACCATAATACAATCCAAACAGACTCTGATACCAATGAAGATAAATTACGATAAATAAACAATAGATAAATTCGAATTATCGTTCATCATCGAAATCCAAATCATAGCGAAAGCAAATCAAACATTGAATTGTATCACCAATCGAACATTGGATTGTATACGACATGGAAACTCTATTAATTTCTCGTATAATTATTATAATTATTACATAAGATACACCAAATCTCCTATACTTTGAGCACCATTCACGCCAACACTATACATATAGACGTATTTTGCTACGTATATTTACACATCTTTGAATACAAAATATTTGAAATCCTTTTGCAAATCCTCTAAAACTTGGATGGCTATGCAGGATTAACTTCTAGCTAGCAATAAAAAAATTTGTCCTATTGAGAGATAATGTTCAAAAGGGAGGTTCTTGTGTTAGGAATTCGATTAACATATGATTAACATATAATCAACATGCATAGGCACATAATTAATCTGAATCTCAACCTAAACATGTTTCTAACATCATGATTAATCAAACCCTAAACATATATTATTAACCCATGTCAATTCAAGAGAAATAGAAAGCGGAAGCGTACCTGAATCCATTGCCGGAAGTTGGTGAACGGGTTGTGATCTTCCAAATTATCACGACCTTTATGAACCCTAAATTGTTCTCTCTTGTTCTGTGATGGGGATGCAGACAAGAAAAAAATATCGTGTAATTTGGGGACCATAACCCTAATATATTATATAAGGTTTGCTATTTCTAATTTGGCCCCTCATCAAATTAGATATAGCACTCTGGTATCTACACATTAATTCCATGACAATTACACCCTTAAGCCTTAAAACTTTAAATCTTAATTAGATCACTTTAATTTAGGCTTAACCAAATATAGCACAATACATTTGATATTTACATGTGTGGTCCCACATGTTGTAATTTTCCAACAATCTCCCACTGGGCCACATATGTAACTATACAAATGTGTATGACTTTATGAGCTCCAAAATTTTGCTATCATAATTTTAGAGTATATCAGAACAATCTCGTCCATTGATTATGCCGTTATAGGATCAAAGCGGTTTTCATCACATTTAGCATGACTAAACCCATCAATGGTCACATACAACAACATAACCAAATGACATAGACCAATTATGGATGCGTAGCATGGAAATTACATGCAATGTGATCTATACATGTCTATTTCCAACTGGTCCTACTTTATTCTTAAGTGAGATCAATATTTAACACAATGCAACAAAGTGAAATAAACTGAATACTTTATTTCTGATTAGAAAAATATCCAAATACATAAATGCATAAGAATGTCCAAAACCAAACATAAAGCAATAAAATACAAAATAATACAAACTCCCACTATAATATGGTATCCTCAAACAAAATAACACCCATATGAGCAGTGTGCTCATAAAAGACCTTGGGTGGTAATCTCAATATCATGGAGTTTGTCCTAATGTGCTCTATGGATATTTGTCCACTCTGCACTCTTTCCTTCACAACTAGGAACTTAATGTCAATATGCTTTGACATAGATGAGCTCCTGTTGTTGTTGGAATATAGCACTGCTGACTTATTGTCACAATATAGTTTGAGTGGTCTTTCAATACCCTCCATAATGCGCAGCCCAGTGACAAAATTTCGCAGCCATATCACATGGTTGGATGCCTCATAGCATGCTACAAACTCTGCTGTCATGACATCCAGCATAATCAGAGTCGGAATACCCAATGATCTCTAACTGATCCGATCTCCTATATGTGAGCATGTGATCTTTTGTTCTTTGTAAATACCTCATAACCCGTTTGGCTGCTTTCCAATTATCCATCACAGGGTTACTCAAATATCTGCCTAACATACCAACAATGTACGCAATATCCGGACGCGTACATACCTGAGCATACATTAGACTCCCTACAGGTGATGCATAGGGAATCTTCTGCATTTCCTTAACTTCAAGGTTATTTGTAGGGCACTGATTGAGACTGAACTTGTCTCCCTTAGCGACAGGGGTGTCACCTGGTTTGTTATCCTGCATGCCAAACATTTTGAGCACTTTATCGATATAGCTTCTTTGTGATAATCTAAGAATACCCCGAGAGCGATCTCGCTGTATCAAGATCCCTAATACAAAGGAGGCGTCACCAAGATCTTTCATCTCAAAATTCTTTGATAGAAATCTCTTGGTTTCGTGCAACATGCCTATATCATTTGTGGCAAGCAATATGTCATCGACATACAAAACCAGGAATATATGTTTACTCCCACTGAACTTGTGATATACACAATTATCAACAGCGTTTATCTCAAAACCAAACGAGATAATCACTTGATAAAACTTGTGGTACCAAGGACGAGAAGCTTGCTTGAGTCCATAGATAGACTTTGTCAATTTACAGACCATATTCTTTGGGTCTCCCGACTCAAAGTTTTCTGGCTGCACCATATAAATTGTTTCGTCAATGTCACCATTGAGAAACGCCGTCTTAACATCCATCTGATGAAGCTCAAGATCAAAATGTGAAACAAGTGCCATGATTATTCTAAAAGAGTCTTTCGTTGAAACCGGAAAGAAAGTCTCTTTAAAGTCAATCCCTTCCTTTTGGATAAAGCCTTTAGCTACAAGACGAGCCTTATACCTCTCTACATTACCTTTCGAATCCCTTTTGGTTTTAAAAATCCATTTGCAACCAATGGGTTTCGCACCTTCTGGTAATGGGACAAGTTCCCAAACCTTATTGTCTTGCATAGACTTATACTCCTCATTCATGGCATCAATCCACTTTTGAGAGTTGGAACTCTGCATGGCTTGATGGAAGTTGATTGGATCATCTTCCACCATTCCAATGCCTTCCTCATGTTCCTGGAGAAATACGAAAAAATCGTCTGGAATAGCATTTCTCCTTTCTCTAGTGGATCGCCTTAATGGCACTGGTTCTTGAGGTTGTTGATTTTGTTCCTCAGGAACAATTACCTCATCTTGAATAGGGGGTTGATCAACATTGTTTGGTTGAGGATCCAGATTCGTTTCTTGATCAATGACAGGTATAGGAACCTGCACATTGTCAAAAGCGATAGTGGGAATCGAAGCTGATTCCTCCTCAAAGACAATGTCTCTAACCTTATTTCTCCCCCCCAAACTCAACATCCTCAAAAAATACTCAAAAATGTTGCAGTGTCCGTCTCAAAAAATTGACCTAATGTGGGATCATAAAACTTATAGCCCCTAGATCACTCAGAGTAGCCAATGAAGTAACTGCTCACAGTTTTGGAGTCCAATTTCTTTTCATGTGACCTGTAAGGCCCTGCCTCAGCTGGACATCCTCAAATGTGAATATGCTTTAGACTAGGCTTTCTACCTGTCCAAAGCTCATAAGGTGTTTTTGCAGCTGCTTTAGTTGGCACTCGGTTCAAAATATAAGCTGCTGTTTTCAGCGCCTCATTATTCTTTCTCTTTTTGCCCTTGTCCTTAGAGGTGCAAGCCAAATGAGCACTTTCGATTCTTTCTTGCTTCAATCTCTCTTCCTCTTGCACACAATAAGAAATGAGCTCATTAAGAGTCCATTTCTCCTTCTGACAGTTGTAACTGACCTTAAACTGACTGTATTGTGCAGGAAGTGATATTAATACTAAATGCACGAGCAAGTCATTAGACAGCTCGAGCTTCAGTGCCTTAAGGGTTAGAAGTAATTGAGACATTTCCATAATGTACTCCCTTATGTTCCCTTTGCCTTTGTACTTTATAGAAATCAAGCTTTGCAAAAGCATGTTTGTTTCTGCCTTATCGTTTTTCACAAAACGTTTTTCAATTTCGGCTAGGAACTCTTTGGCTTTGGTTATCTTTTTAGATATCGCACCCCTAAATGCCTCCAAAATGCCGCGCTTGATGATCATAAGACTCATGCGATTTGAGCGATCCCACTTCTCAAAGTTCTTTTTTTTGTCATCAGGAGAACTTACATCCGTAAGAGAAATGGGTTGCTCAATCCGAAGTGCAAGGTCCAGATTCATGCAGCTGAGAACAATAAGTATGTTCTCCTTTAAATCCTTAAAGTTGGTCACATTAAGCATGAGTATTGAGTTGATATTAGCAGATATAATATAAACACTAGCCGTAAAGAGAACAAAACAAACAAACAAATATGCTCACATTGATAACCAAATGCAATAATCAACAAATTCAAATAATGGTAAGTCTCATCTCAAGATACCTAGCACAACATTAATATCAAGTCTTTGGACAGTAATATTAATTGTAAGTGGTACTCTTGTTGCAGTGATCAAACATTGACAATAATTCATGTCAAACAATAAATCTATCTTTGGATCGATTTATTATTCACATGTAAAACCTTATAATTGTCACATGTTTACCACCACAGGTGTGTGTGCAATTCGGCCAAATATTAACCTTCCTTTGGGCCGGCTAATACCCGCATGAATTTACACACACAATATTAAATGTAAGTGGTATTGTTGTCGCAGTGATCAAATATTGACAATAATTCATGTCAAATAATAAATCTATCTTTGGATCGACTTATTATTCACATGTAAAACTTTATAATTGTCACATGTTTACCACCACAGGTGTGTGTGCAATTCGGCCAAGTATTAACCTTCCTTTGGGCCGGCTAATACCCGCATGAATTCACACACACACAAACATCCAACATCCCTCATGAACAATCTACACAAGAGAGGTCACTTTGGCGACATCTTGTTTCAATTAACCCATTTAGAATGATGGACTACTTTATTTAAACATAAAGATATACCACAAAATATTTGAATTTGAGTTGAATTTTTTTTTAATTACAAAATAGCCCCTGATTTTGCAAAATTACAGAAAAGTTCCTAAATTTTATAATTGCAAATTGGCCCCTGAATCTGTACAATTACAGAAAGGCCCCTCAAGTTACAGTAATTAAAAATTGACCCCTATATTTTGTCAAAATCACACAATGGCCCAAAATAATTACACAACAGGCCCCTCAAGAATTTCAAATTTTCAACAGAGGGGCCCGATCAAAAACAGAAAAAAAAATGGGTTTTTTTTTTTTTTTTGGGTTCTGAAAACCAAAACTTAAACAGTATTTACCACAATATATATATATATATATAACTCAAAAACAAAGTCTCAAATACTATATCAGACAATTATACAATATTTTGTATACAAAAGTCAAAGAATCAAGAAATTCAATTCACAATATTTTCAGTCTGATATGTTACTATTATTAGAAGAAAACGAGATCAGAGATCTCAACATATCACCACAAAAGTCAGACATATAACACCAAATATTACAATGTCTGATTTGATACCCAAAGATCAAACAATATTCACAAAATTGGAGTTGGCAACAGGTCGAAGAAACATACAAAATCACTGTGTTCTAATTGTTTCATACACAATACTAAATAATAATATAATATATATGTTTATCAGATCGAGAAACCACCAAAAGATAAAACATACATATACAAAATAAATTGTTGTTACTTTATTTCTCTACCAAAGACCAAATATCAGTAACGTATATATCTGATGCAAAGCACTGATTTAACAAACAACATATCAGATAGCAGTGGTTGAACAACACAAAATACTCAAGAATCAATCATGGGTGGCTCTGATACCACTTGTTAGGAATTCGATTAACATATAATCAACATGCATAGGCACATAATTAATCTGAATCTCAACCTAAACATGTTTCTAACATCATGATTAATCAAACCCTAAACATATATTATTAACCCATGTCAATTCAAGAGAAATAGAAAGCGGAAGCGTACCTGAATCCATTGCCGGAGGTTGGTGAACGGGTTGTGATCTTCCAAATTATCACGACCTTTATGAACCCTAAATTGTTCTCTCTTGTTCTGTGATGGGGATGCAGACAAGAGAAAAAATATCGTGTAATTTGAGGACCATAACCCTAATATATTATATAAGGTTTGCTATTTCTAATTTGGCCCCTCATCAAATTAGATATAGCACTTTGGTATCTACACATTAATTCCATGACAATTACACCCTTAAGCCTTAAAACTTTAAATCTTAATTAGATCACTTTAATTTAGGCTTAACCAAAGATAGCACAATACATTTGATATTTACATGTGTGGCCCCACATGTTGGAATTTTCCAACATCTTGTTCTAATCAAGCGCCTGAACAACCTCTCCAAACCCTTTTCAAGCTCTTCAATTCTGGTCTCCAATGCCTTCAATTTTTCATTTGCATCTTGTAGTTGCATCTTATCATATGATCTGCAAAGCAATAATATTGCATCAACACTCTCTAGTTCATTGACAATATTCTCATCATGATCTTGACCATCACAAGCCATGACCCTCTTGTGCATCAGTTTTGTGACAAGAGACCATCTACTACTACTACTACTAGTACTATGCCTTGGCTTGGACGTCATTGGCACAGACAGGAATGTCAATAGGGACTGGAAAATCGAGCTGCTCATTGAATTAACCTCTCCAAGGACACGAATCACAGCCGAAAAATGTTGATCTTGATCCAGGAGTACTGGTGACGACATTGTAATGAATTTGTTGTCAATTTGCTTCAATGTGGAGATCAATCTCTTGTTTTCTTTCTTCATCTTCTTCCGGAAACAAATGTAACTAGTAATGTTGTCTTGGATACTCGAATCTCCCTTTCTCCTTCTAAGAGCTGAATTGAGAGCTTGAACATGTTCCTTCATTTGCAACAAAATGTTCCTTGTGATCCCACAGATATCCAAAACCTTCACTGATCCATCCAACATCAACTCGTCGAATATGCTATATTTTTCGTGTTGGTTTTGGTTCCGCTGGTTATGGGAGAGGATTTGTTGGGTTGATGCCACATTGAGAAGATCATCCAAACACAAATACAACTCTTCTAGTCCTGAAAGACCACTAACACAAAATGACCCTGATGATCTTGATGAAGATTCCTCCAATGCTTTCAGCTTTGTAAGCCCTTCTTCTATTTTAATGGTGGTAGGATGTGATATTGAAGGCAAACTAATGGATCTCACATGATACTTACTAGCCATTTTTTTTTTAATTTTTAATTTTTAATTTTTTTACTTTTTTTGCTTCTCAAAACTTGGATTTGAGATGGGTTTGTTTTGAGTTCAATTCTATGATTTATATACAAAATTTTGGCTCCATTGTCATGTATTATTGTTCCTTTTTTTTTTAAAAAAAAAATGACAATAACCTAGCTATTCTAGACTTCTACGTGGTGGTGTTGTGATGAGGTGTCTTGCTGCATGTTGTGTTGTTTAGTTTAGAATATTATGATCACAAAAGTCACCACCATTTTTGCCTCCTCTTCTGCCACATTGCCCTCCATTTCCCAAGAATAAATTATTTAATTTCCATTCAATATTTGTGGCTTGTCTGTTCATGTCTTCTCCATTGTAAACAACAAAGCTTGTTAGACAAATAAAGCTTTTAAATTGAAACAACCAGATCCAGATCTGTTGAGATCATAATTTAAAGAACAAAATAATAATGTGAAGATATATAATTATATGATTAATTATTATGATTCCAATACGTACCATTATTGTAGCTTGATTATCAATATTCTATTGTGTGCACGAGTGGCTTGTAATCTATTGTCTCCATTTGTGTTTTTCTTAATATGATTTTGGTAAATTTAGGTACATGAACCACATAGACGACAACACGTAAACCTCTCAATATCTCGCCACGTGTTAAATTTGTAAAAATAGAGATAATTGTTAAATAGACACGTGGTCAAAGGGGACAGGTGGTTCTTTCTCATATACGTGATCTAGTGAGGGTTGAGACTGGTGAAGGGGACAGATGTTATATTGTTATACAGCAACACCAACCTCTTTAAAATTCAAAAGGTATCTTTTCGCATTAAAATTATCATGCTCACGAAGTTTAGGCGCTTGCATGTCCCTCGAAAATCTTATTGTAATGTGGTGAGACAATGACACAGTCCAATATAATTGCACCATTTATCTTGAAAGTATAAAAATAAATTATAAAATTCTAATTTGATATAATTTTATTGAATGGTTTTACGGTCTCACCACGTGACTGCATCATGTAATATACACCTAGTGAGGGTCGAGACTTGAGACTGGTGAAGGGGACAGATGTTATATTGGTATACACCAAGTTTTTAAAAGAGTCAAAAGGTATCTTTTCGTATAAATAACAATAAAAATTATCATGCCGGCAAAGTTTAGGTCATTGTATACCTCACACTTGACACTTACACCTTTATCGGAGCTTTGAATTATGTTTGTTTTCAATATCGAGCGATGATGTGGTATAGCCTTGAAAGTCTAAAATGGACATGTGGCAAAAGCGGATAAGTGAGGCAGGTGAAGGTTGTACACCAAGCTCTTAAAAATCGAAATGTAATTTTCATATAAAAAAGCAAAAAACTATTTAATAATCCATGCTAATGATGAAAGTTAATGCGGTCAAATGCTAGGCCCTTACCATTTAAGAGGTTAATTTCATGCGAATTGAGTATCAAACTTCTTGACTTTTCATTAAAGAAATAATCGGCTTCTATTTTATATTTTTATCTTTTCTCTTGTAATAAGAATAACATAAAAGAAAAGCATTTCTATCATTTGAATTTTCTGAAAAATATCTATTCTGGTTTAGTCTAAAAATTTATAAAGAATCTTTGAAATAATTAAAAGATATCCTTTCTTTTCCATCACTTTCCTATGATTAGCTTCTAGGAAACTCTCGAATTTGTAATAGTTCAAATACCTTGATGGCTGGATCTGTTAAATCTACTTAACTTTCTATTTCTTGTAAAACAAAAATGGATCCCATAATTAGTTGAGCTTTGACATTCCAATGGTGAAAACAATTTAGATTTCTTAACAATATTTACCACAAAATGATCTTGTCACACATTGTAATAAAATATATGCATATGCCAAAAATTCAATTTGCATTGAATTTTAATTTAATAACAGAATCATCACCAGTTGTATGAAAACTCAAAATTGTATTAGATCATTTGGAACAATAGCAAAATCCTCTAAAATTCGGATGCCATGATCAATAATTCACAGAAAATTTACAAGTACAGATCGATACAATTAATTAATTTGTGAGGATGTTCAAGAAGGAAACTCTGTTCTGAATCAGACACTTGAACATGGAGTCTACTCCAGTTTCAAGCCCTTCAATACTAACATTGAGTCCCTGTAACATCTTCTGTGTCATGTTCACTTCACCGGCCTTGTCACTATTGGAGCCGTTTGATGATCTTGAGCTTCCATGAAGTGAGTAGACAGCAAAATCCACACTCTCCACTTGGTTGATAATCTTTTGATGATGATCATCAGATGATGATGACAATATTCTCATCTTCATCAATTTCGATATCAATGACCACCCGCCAAGCTTCATTTTATTGGATGTAGACATGGATACGAATGTCAGTAAGGATCGAAAAATGGATATAGTTATAGCGGTTGCTTCGCTTAGTACTTTGATTGTAAATGATACATGTTGATCATGATCAGAAGTAGTGTTTGAGAGAATTGTAGTCTTGTTTTTGCTCTCTAGTTTCTTCAATGCTTGGAGGGATTTGGAAATGTCCTTGTTCATTTTCTTCCTGATGGTAATGTAAGAGGAGATTTCATTTTCGATGCTTGAAGAATCTCTTCTTCTACGTAGAGCCGATTGAAGTGTCTGCACATTCTCCTTCATCATCAACAACAAGTCTCTTGATGAGCTGCAAGTGTCGATCAACGTGACCGACTTGTCTAAGGCTTCCTCCAAGAGTTGTCCATTTTCGTGGCGAAGAAGAGCTTGTTGAGTCTGTGTAATAGAGTTGATGAACTCTTCAATGCAACTGTACATCTCTGCAAGACCAACAAGACCATTTTGAAGCATCTCAGCTCCGATTACCGGAGATGAAATTTGCCATGTTTTGAGATGATTTAGAGCTGATTCTAGCTTCACTGAAATGGGATGGACTCTAGTAGGCAAACTAATGGATCTAACAGGAAGATGAAGATCAGTAAATGATGAAGAGTTTTCCATCCTTTTATTTTCTAGGAAAACTTGGTGGGAAAATTTATCAATATTGAATACAGAAGCAAGTAATTGATTGATTGATAGATAGAAATATTGATCCATGTGTTATATATATACAAGGACATGAGACTTGTATAAAATTAAAGTAGAAGAGTGCATGTGAGGGCAATGTGTGAGTCACCTAATTTTCTGATATTTTTGTAGCATTTTGAGCCAACAATTTAAAACCCTTAATTGGTTATTTAATCTCTGTGTGGTCACAAAATGTGCAACGTTTTCGTGTGAACAGTAGTGGTTGGTTTGCAGGCCAATATCGGTGCTGTGTCATATGCTTCTTTGCCTCCCAAATCATTTCTGGTTTATTCCCTGATTTGTCATATATATTTTGTAAAAAAAAAAAATAAAGTTGATGAATTTGATGTGTATAGCTTGCAATTTATGTCTTTCTTCAAAGAATCACAAAGATTTTTCAATTATAGAAGCCATGAATCTAGGCTTGGTTCAGGAATTGCAATACTTTATCTGGACAAAGATTTATGAGATTGATATTATTATTGTGTAATTGGTGACAAGAGTACTAATTAATATATGGGAATTTTATTTCAATTACAGGCCATGAATCTAGGCTGGATGTTCATGATTTCCAAATTGCAATACTTTAATTATCTACAGAGACAAACAGTAATGGAGATTAATTAATTGAAAACATGTATGTGTGGAGTTTGGTGTTTTTTTTTTTTTTTTTTTTTTTGGAGACAAGGGAGCATTATAACCAGAAGAAATATATATAGTTTTTCTTATCTTGGAAAATGAAGAGAGGCATGCACAAGCTTGATAAATTTTGTGATTGATAATTAAAAAAGAATAATAATTGAAGATAACAATTAATTAAAATTTTTTTTTTTTTTTGACACTATCTAGATCAGTTATTTTTTTGAAGCTTTTTTGCTATTGGTAGGATTCGAGCCGTTGACCTGTAAGTCATTTACCTAAACTTTAAACTCGTCCATCTGCCAGCTGAACTACGCCCATGGAGGCACAATTAATTGATGCACATATATATCTTCTTGTTAATGTATTAATGGTGAGGCACTATAAGCTTATAAGGTTGGAGGTGCAAAACATAGAGCATCTATTTTTCTTCAAAAACACACTTATGTAGGGCAGCTCCCAAGTCTTCTATTAATGATCCCTTTAAAGTTTAGAAATGTTTGTATCAATAGAGGATTATTGTTTGCGTGGAGTTGGACTTGTCGGTAAGAGAATTTAGAAAAGTTCGGAACGATAAAGGATGATTATGTATTTATTCGTGTGGAGTTACAGTTCGGAAATTGAATTTGAAAAGTTTAAATCAGTAAAGAATTATTGTTCGTATAGAGTTGGACTTGTCGAGAAGAAAGTTTAGAAAAGTTCAGATCAACATAGTAATATTATTGTTCGTATAAAGCTAATCTCATTGGGAAGAGAACTATGAAAAGGAATTAGAATGAAATTAAAAAATTAAAGAAGAAATAAAAACATAAATTGGCATCTCACATGTTGGTTACTTAATCATATGATGAGATGATTCTCCTTGTCTCTGCTTTGATATACTCTTCATGCATCTAACCAATATATTGAGTGAAGAAATTAATTAAAACCGTACATTGTGCTTGAAAATAATGTACTAGAGGAACATGTGAACGACCATTGCTGATCATTTTGATTCGATCGAAATGAGCACACAAAATTAATTAACAATATCTATTAATATGGGACCAGGTATTTTTTTTAAAAGATTTCATCATTGATAGGATTCGAGCCGTTAACCTGGGAGTCATTTACCTAAGCTCTAAGTTCGTCCATTTATCAACCGAGCTACGCCTCTGTTGACTGTGAGTCATTAATTAATTTGTTAGCATCATGAATCTAATAATAACAGATTATATATATAAGTACTTGTCCAATAATTTTCGTAAAAAGACGAGACTATATTAATCTTAACCCTAGCTAGCACGATTAATAAAGAAGACTATATAAACTATATATAAAGAACTAATTAAGAAGATTATATTAATCTAGCTTAGAGTAATAAGATTAAGATAGAAATGTAGAAAAATAAAATTTGTCCGAATTCGACAATGACATTTTGGGCATACGAATAAGATACATCGACCACACATATATAACTAATTAAGGCTATGTTTGGGATTGCTTCACTTGAGAAAAAATCTACTTATAGCTTCATTTAGGAAATAATCTCCTTAAAAAATAAGTTGGTAAGTGTTTGGTAAACTAAATTTTAAAATTGTTTAACTTTTGAAAGGATGGAAAATGTATTGAATAAAATTACTAAATTAGACATCATTAATAATATAAATATAAGGCATATAAAAAGAAATAAATAAGAAATTTAAATAGAAAAATAAAATAAAATTATGACCGAGTCAACTCAGTCATTTAGCAAACAACTCGCTAAAAGCCCGAGTCAACTCAATCTCTTCAACTCTGAAACTCAGCTATGACGAGAACCAGCCTTCACCGGTGGCGTCGAAGGCCGCGAAAAGCTTTTTCAGCACCGGAGAGGATGGATCTAGCCATCACGATGGATGTGGCGATTGATCACGATGGATCCGGCGATCGATTGTGATGGATCTGTCATCGCGACAGAAATTGGCTTCCTCCGACGGCATGGACTCCGACGGCGTCGACTTCGCCGGAGAATTCCAGTTAACTTCCTGCCACTTTCGTCGGCGACGATGGTGGCCACTATCATCGGCGACAATGGTGGTCGCCGATGGCCACTGTCCTTCAAGTTTGTTTTTTTTTTTTTTTAGAAAAAGTTTATTTTTATTGAAAATAATATTCTCTTTTGTTTTGAATTTTTAATATTTCTGAATTTTAAAATTTTTTTTTTTTTGAATTATAGTTTTTTGAAAAATACAATTACTTAATGTGAGGTAATTATGGTCTTTTTACTAAAATAGTGAGGGCATTCCAGATATTGCACAAGCAAAAGCTAGTTTCTGCTTCAAAAAGCAACCCCCAATCAACTTCTCAAAAGCTAATTATCTAAGGAGCAAATTGTAAAATAAGTTGCTTTTGGGAAATTTACCAAACACATGTTTGCTTAAAACTTGAGAAATAAGTGATTATTTCTCAAGCAAAAGCAATCCCAAACATAGCCTAAGTTGATTATGTTACACATCTTCTTACAATGTTGCTTCATGACAGCCTTGCCATGCCCTACCTTCATTATAACTCACAAGTTTGTTGATGGAAAGTGACCTAGTTTCAATTCATATATATAAATAATTAATGAATTGAATTCAAGTGTGAGCTGAATTGATGGCCCATATGTGATATTATTGCATCAGTTGTACCAATTCTTGCTTGATGTAACACAGTCTACACATTATTCGATTCCCATATGATACATGCAGCCGGCCATTTATATTATATATATATATATATATGCTTATAGTTATAGTTCAATATTTATGAAAACTTTTGAAAGCACAAGCACATTATTAGGCTATTAGCCCAAAAAATAATTATTATTACTCCAATTAATTATAAGATACAATTCTTGGTTTCGGACAATTATATTCGTTTAAAGTATTGCAGACAAATTACAAGTATATATAGATTTATTTTGAAACATTGAAAATATACAACATAAATCCAAACATGAAAATGCAAAGTCGGTAAGTAATTCGTACCCTTTTTTTTTTTTTTTTTTGTTCTTTCCTTTTCCTGAAGAATTATAAGAATTATTACAATAGGATTGGTGATTGGTGATTGGTGATTGGTGAGGGGTTCAAATCTCACCGTACGCATTTTACAAGTATGTGTGGAGAGTTTTTCTTCCTAGTTTGTGGAAAGTAGTTATCTCCGGTTATGAGAGTAGATATCCGGACCGCACAAGTATTGTTTGATCTCGATAGGTCCTGACAGTCCTATTGTAATAGTTCTTATAATATTTCAAAGAAAATAATAATTAATAATAATATTTAGTGGGGCATTGTCATATATATCCTAGACTTACTCGAAACCCATCTGTATTGATATTTAGTGACATTGTCATTTATAATTTTGAGTGAGTGAGTGACTGAGTGTGAACGTGATGGCATGCATTGTTGATACCATGTGTGTGTGACCATGGTGTCTCGTGCATGCACTGCATGCATGGCTTTGACTTGAACCATGTGAACCGTACGTGGCCTAAGGGTGAACCCATGAGCAACCATTATGGTCTGTTTTTATGAGCCACATGTGGCGTTGTGTACGTGGGCCTATGGCTGCACGTGAACCGTGTTTTTTTTTTTTTTTTAACCATTACAATAAATTTCGAGGGAGAGACAGAACTCGAATCACAATCTCATTAAGTGACGGACCCAAAAATTTTAACCAGGTAGGGCACTTGAATAAAATAACAATTATTTAAAAAATACTGAAAATTTAAGATCCAAATAAAATGAGGTTTTTTTTTTTATTAAACAAAACCGAGTTTTTTTATATAAAGAAAAATTGATGGTATAATAAAATTTATGGTATAAAATAAAACAAAAGAACGCTTATTTAAGAAAAACTAAATAATCTTATATTTAAAAAGAAATAAAAACAAGAAACACAATATGAATAAATAAATAATAACAAGAAAAACAACAAAAATTACAATATAATTTTATAATAAGAAATTTTGTTTTGTATTTAATATGAATTCACTTTAAATTTATACAAAATAATTAATTAATAAATATTACTAGACATGTTTTTGAATTTTTATTTTTCTAATTATTAGTAAATTATTGATTTATTGATTGTAAATAAATTAAAACTCTAAAATAAAGAGAAATCCTAAGGATAAAAAAAAATGATTTATAATAATAGATGGACTATATTAATACAATAAATTAAAATTTAAAACTTTAGGGTTTATTAATGGGATATGTTAGGTATGTCAAACTAAAACTATTAGAAATAATAAAATTTCAAAATAATAATATATGATTTAATAAAACATAAAATTAAATTAAGTAACCATAAATTGAAGGTCGTTAAGAGGTTGGAAAAGAGAAAGAGAATTATTTTATTTTAGAAAAAGATGAAAATTTGAGAAATAAATTAGAAAAGATTGAAAATAAAAAAGATATAAAAAAAAACTGTTAAAATTATAATAAATGAAAATGGTGGGACTTGAACCGCCATCATCATTTTTAGTGGAAGTAATCCTACCAGCTGTGCTAACAGGTTATAAAAGAAATATGCGTGTATTATTACTATATATATATGTTAAAAAATTCAAAATTTTAAAAAATTTGAGGTGGGGCACGGGCCCCACCTGGTCTATACGTGGGTCCGCCCCTGATCTCATTGTATATGTGTTAGGAGCATACTGCCATGGCGCCATACCAACCTTAACTTTTCAATGTGAACCATGTTCTGGTCACACAGATTATGCAATGATGTAAAGAGTCATACGAATCCAGACTAGATCGAAAGTAAGTGAACCTCCATATTGTATATCAAAAACTTCCTGAGTAAGTAAGAATTTCTATTTAAATTCGAAACTAGATGATTTGTTTTGAAAAAATGTCAAAATTCAGGGGAAGAATTTGGGAATATCCCAAAATATGAAAAATTAATAATAATAATCTAAATTTATACTGGATAGATTTTTTAAATCCAAATTATTGATATGTAATCGATTAGAGTATTATTACAACTTCATGGTCACATGGCCGGCCCATTTGTGTAATCACGTGACCCGTCTTATAATAAGACTATAAAATTCATGAATTTTTAGTAGCTTTTGTTGTTTATAATGTCTAGTTGGGCCTCTCATATGGGCCGGTGATTCTCTCTATTTTAATTTTTTTCTATAAATTAAATAAACATGTTCTTCAAAAATAAAAATAAATAAATAAATAAACATGGCCGGCTGCCAGAGGAATTTGGAATCGAATAATTTGTAATGTGTTGAATAGAATCAAATTAATTTTATATAATGTCAATTCCTCACTATATATTCCACATTTTTTTTTTTTTTTGAACAATACACTATATATTCCACTTTGTATTATCTATTCATTTTTTTATTTTATTTTAAAAACACACATTTATATTTGATTTATTAATTACCAGTCATAAACTCGCGCAATTAGTACTCTTAGCAAAATGGTTTGGCACTTTCTATTTACTTGTGTGATAGATTGATAGTGAACTATTACAATATTTCAGGATTAGGGGACGAGGGTATGACCTGAACCCATAACCTCATAGATATAGGTGTGATGTGTTTACTACCATGCCAACCTATCTTGTCATTCACTTATGTGATAGGGGTTCGAGTTTCACGTTTACCCATTAAATCACAAAATGTAGAGAGTCCTCTCACCTATAATAGGAGTTGCATTTCAAATTGTTTTTATAGCCGTTGATCTCGCCAGATCCCTTGAATTTTCAAATGATATTACTCAACTGCGTTGAAGTTTTTCTCTCACAAACTCGGACACGTTTACTAATTGGGTATCTTAATGATTGGAAAAAAAAAGGAGCTTAATTCTTAATTTATGATTATTACAATGTTAATTAAAAATGATTGAGAATCAAGTTACTGCATCGGTAATCCAATTATCACCTATTGACTAATAAGTAATACTATTAGCCAAATCACAGTGTAATATAAGGCTTTACACATTGTCTTCAATAATTGATCCTAATAAACAATACATTAATCTTTCTTTATTTCGAAGTTGTAGTACTATATTGTACAGGTTAGTATGGAATTTCCTGGTCAAAATGTTGAATAGGATTTGGATATTTTGGAGAAAGATTTTGTTGTATATAGTACCAACCCTATTCACTCCCCATTCTAGCCCCTAGATTCTCCAATTATTTGAGGTCCAATTCTTTGAAGCATCTTGTCTCTCTCACACTGTAAATTTTAGTATACTATCTATTTCATTTTCTTAAAAGTCAATGGACTCTCTCTAGCTAAACCTCTCCTGCCTCTTTGAAATTGGACAATCATCAACTTGCCAGCCTTTCATGTTCATCAACTAATTAACCATTTTGAGCCTCATCACTATTGAATAATAATCCTTGTTTAGAACAATTAATTAAGGTACTTATAATCATTATTGAGGAGACAAGGGGACATTAATCAACTCCCACATCACCAACAGATTAACAATTTGATAATCACACACCCACATTTTTTTTATTGGTTAGTTTTAATTAGCATAGGGCATGGTAGCTGGAAATGTTACAAGATTTTCTATTAATGTTAGTGTGTTCTAAACATTGCCATGCATGACATATAAATAGGTTTGAAGAGTAGTGATGATCATTTTCAATATTTATCAAGCAACATTTCTACTTCAGAAAAGGAGGAAAAAAAAAATGGCAGGAAAACTTGGATTACAAAGTGTGCAAGTTCATTCTAGGTCTATTAGCTTGCCTGCTAGATTAATGCATCTGAATTCTCTCAACATTATCGAAGCAGAATTCGACAAACTAAGAACCTGCGAGCAATATTCATCATCATCCGGCGGCGAGTCTGCTGGAAGTGGTTTGATTAGGCTAGCGGAGTTGTATAATAGCATTAATGAAGATGTTATTACCTCTCCATCCATCCAACGAGCTCTTCACAAGCAACAACATGTGAAATGGGTGGAGGAGGCTCTCGACAGGTCAGTTGAGTTGTTGGATGCTTGTGGTAATGCAAGAGAGTTGATTTTGAACATCAAGGATCAACTTCAAGAGCTTCAATCGGCTCTACGTAGGAGGGTTGTTGGAGTTGGAGGAGATTATTCGAGCATGGAATGCAAAATTCATGCTTATACGAGCTTTCGAAAGAAGTCGAAAAAGGACATAGCCAAGTGCCTAAGAGAATTGAAGAGAATAGACAACAATATTATTATTGATCAATCTTGTAATTCCAATATGGTAGCAGATTTAGAGCATGGACAACTAGTAGTAGTAGTACTAAGAGAATCAAGTGCCTTAACAATCTCTATTTTTCGATCGATACTATCGTTTCTTTCAATGCCGGATCAGATGAAGACAAAGGCTGGTGGTGGTGGATGGTCACTGATCAGAAAATTGATCCCAGCAGCTGCATCTGAGAGAAGCCAGGAGATTTTCAATGAAGTGGGGAGTGTTGATATTGCTCTACACTGTCTTCATCGACAAATCCGAAAAAGTGATGCCAAAATTGATGTGCAGATAGCTCTCATGAGATTAGAGAAACTTGATATTTGCATTAGAGATGTTGAGTCTGGATTAGATTGTCTGTTCAGAAGATTAATCCAAAATAGAGTCTCCCTTTTGAATATTCTTACACCTTGAATAATAATTCATATATGAATTATTATTATTATTATTATTTTTGTACATGGTTATATTTATTGATCCATATACTATGTTAAAATCCAATTATGTAAGAGAATTCCAATATATATATATGGATGCATGTTTAATAAGTATGTATATAATTAACCGCATAATATGGTTTGATGGTAAGAGCTCATTTAGACTGACAATGTCTCAGGTTAGAGTAATAATGTACGTATATATGATAATATTGCATTTGATATACATTGACTACTTTCAATTTATTTTCTATGGAAATTTATATGTAAGAGCTTTGCAACTTAAATACAGTTATGATCTTTTCATTTATATTATTTCTACTATGTAGATACAATAATCTTTCGAAAAAATTAACTCAAAAATCATCATAAATAATGTTCAAGTGGGTAAGTGACTATTATTCTTACTACAATAAAAATTTACTCTCCTAAATTGCTTAATTCTTTGGTTTAATGAATTTTGAAGTTTATCTAAGTATATATGTATTTAACTCCACCTTTTTTAAAATCATTTTTTTATAAAGAAAATATATTAAAACCAAGAACTAAGCAACCCCTCTCTCGCTATATGCAATATATATATACAATATATATATATATATATATATTACGCTTCATAGTTAATAAATGCCGGTGGAAAGAGGGGATTCGAACCCAAGACCACATGACTCTGATAGCATGTTAAAAACCGTTAAACAAGTAAATGCTCAACTATACTATAATACCTAACATAATTGCTAATGAGATTTATGATGTATTAAAAGGCAACAAATTAATTAGCTTAGCTAATAAAAATGGTTGGAAGTGCTTATTATATGTGCCTCCTTGTCTCCTCAATCATTACAAGTAGGTTGTTATACGTTGTAGACAAGAAACAAATCATACACTTAAATTTTGGTTGATTGATAAACATGCAAGGCTGGATGTCTAATTAACTTCGATTTAGAGGGGCATTGACCTAGCTAGTGTGCAAATAAATTACTAGTAAAAGAAATCATGCATAGAAGAAAAACGCCAAAGAGAGACAACATTTAATTAATTTTTTTTTTTCCTTTGAATTATTAGACTTCTAGACTCTATAGTCAAGAATCTAGGGTCAATTAGGGTTGGTAAGTGGTAACAACAAAATCTTTCTCCAAATTCTAACGATTTTCATGTACACACGTAGCATATATAGGTTATATACTAATGAAAAAGATATTCTTTATTGGGAGATTAATTAATTAAAGGTAATGTAATTAACCTAATTATCGGTACATATATATGATATTTTTATTTTTTGGTGGGGAGAGCATATATATATATATATATACAGCGTTTTAGAAATTAGAAGAGCCTAATAGTGTGGATTGGTGGGTGCTCACATGCATGCATGGTTCTTGTCTTTTGGGTTTTGTAACAAATCCCAGCTAATTAAGTATTGCCCATTGTTGCTCCCTCTAAATTTGTTTAATTAGATGAATTAACAAGTTAATTTGTGCTGATCAAGCTCTAATTCAAGAGGATAACTTTTTTTTATTTTTTTTTATTTTTTTTAATAAATAATAATAATATCAATGATTGAGTAGCACTGATTGTTATTGAATTAAGGTGTGCCTAAAATATTTTTTGTTGGTAAATTATTGCTTTTTTATTTTACAATATTCAATATTGTAACAAATTAAAGAGTATTTGCTCAATACGGATTTCTACGTGTTTTCATTCCAAGGGAAACAAGTCTTTTATTCACATCATTCATAATACAAGTCTTTGTGCACTATATATTCCCGGTTTATGTGATAGGGAGTTTAAGTCTCACAATATTCGACTATAAGTTCAAATCAATAAAAACAATTCAAGTTATATATTACTTTAAAAAAAAAAAAAAAAAAAATTCAAGCTAAAAGTGTTTATGATGACCCCTCCTCCGTAGTTGGAATTACTTTTTCGACTGAAATTTAGTATTAATTTATCATAACTAGTTTTATGAGGAAGCTAAGTTGGATAGAGTGATCATTCCACTTGTATTTAACATTTGCATTAATTTATATTTAGTCTACATTAACCTAACATGATTAAATAGTTAATAATCTGAATTTAAGCACGTCGTACTTGTCTTTAATTTTCCATAATAGGTTGAAATTTGGAAAAAGTATATGGATTGCAATATCATACATATATATATATATATATAAGATATTGCAGGAGATTAATTAGAGGCCATTGACATATATATAATGAAAAGAAATAATTAATTAACAACATATGACAAGGAAAACCACAAATTAATGAGGCAAATTAATTATTTTTGCATAGGATTAGGCCTCTAAATATATATACAAAGTGAGACAAATCCTTAATATAGACTTCATTTTAATGAGAGTGAAGACCACATAAATATTGGGGTGTAGCCTTAATTGATGAAGCCATGTGGACATCCATATCAATCCGAAGGTATAAACACAACTACGTACGTATAACATTTATTTGATTGAAATTAATTTAATGAATCTGATTACGTACAGATCCTGTATAGTAGCATAACCCTCTATAGATCTCGTAGATATACAAGACATATTAGTAAAATGTGAATCGATTGCAATGTGGTATACTTTAACTGTATATATGTGATCAACATGTAAGGATGTTTAGTAGAGTAACTCTATTTTGGATTAATCGTCTGAACAGACAATCCAATCTGGTCTCAAGATCTTTAATGGTTGCATCAAGTGTCTCTAGTCTCTTGGAAGCCATTTGCACATCAATTTTGACATCACTTTTTCGGATTTTCCGGTGTAGTTTGCAAAGAGCAATATCAACACTGCCCACTTCATTGGAAATCTGCTGGCTTGTTTGATCAGATGATGATGCTGCTGGGATCAATTTTCTGATCAATGACCATCCACTGCTACTACTGGACTTGGTCTTCTTCATCACAGGCATTGACAGAAACAATAGAATCGATCGAAAAATGGAGATTGTAATGCCACTTGATTCTCTTAGCACATTAGTCACCATCAACATTTGCTCATGATCTGAATCTACAATGGAATTAAAGGATTCAATGATATTGCTATCTATTCTCTTCAATTCTCTAAGGCACTTGGCTATGTCTTTTTTCGACTTCTTTCGAAAGCTCGTGTAAGCTTGAATTTTGCATTCCATGCTTGAATAATCTCCTCCAAGTCCAACCCTCCTACGCAGAGCTGATTGAAGCTCTTGAAGTTGATCCTTCATGTTCGAAATCAACTCTCTTGTATTGCCACAGGTGTCTAGCAATCCAACCGATCTGTCCAGAGCCTCCTCCACCAATTCCACATGCTTTTGCTTGTAAAGAGCTTGTTGTGTGGTTGGAGAGTGAATGAGAATCTCTTCAATGCTATTATACAACTCCGCAAGCCTAATCAAACCAGCTTGAATAGACGCGAAACCTGAAGGAATCGTTTTCGAAGCTGCTGCTGCTGCTGATGACGACGATTCCCAGGTTTTAAATTTGTTCAACTCTGCCTCAATATGAGCAGAGTTGGGATTCAATCTAGCAGGCAAGCTAATAGACCTAGAATGAACTTGCATGGTTTGTGAACCAGATTTGCCTGCCATTGTTAAGTGTTGAAAATCACTCAAAAATGCAAGCGTTATGTGTAGTTTGAATGACAAATCAATCTTTTCAATCTGTTATATATATACACTGAAACACACACACAAACACAATAGAGGGCTCCACTTGCCCCTCCATGCATGAACATTGAACACAGATCATGTGATGATCATATGAAAAACCTGCCAGCATTTTCAACACGGAAGTTCAATGCTTCCTTGTCTCATCAATGATTACTAGCAAACCAGGATTCATATTCGAGCATAGACTTGAATAAATTAGTTAATTTATGAAAATGAAAGGCTGGCAAATCCATATTTGTCTGATTTCACTGAGCCAAGAATTTAGAAACCATTGACCAAATAGAAAACAATTAGTAAAAACGACAAAGTATGAAATCTTAGTTTTTGCATAGAATTATGCCTCTAATCCTTGACATTTTCATTTCAATCGGTACCAAAATCCGTAGCAACCTGTACAACATAGCATAGGTTTCAGAAATGGTATTTTATTTGGATATTGATAGAGACAAGGAAACAAACAATAAGCATTTGGTGTCTACATGATTCTTGTCTATTGGGGTTTTTACAACTTTTTTTAGCAGAGAAAGATCGAGTTTTTCTCTGGTAAACATGTAACTGTAACCATATTTATAACACACTTATCTATTTCATCATTTTTTGCCGTGTAAGCATTATTTAATCCAATTGCATTGCTTTTTTTTAGCAAAATGTGATGAGGTAGATAAATGTGCTATAAGTATATGCCTACCAGAGAAAAACTAGAGAGAGAGATCATAAATCAATTCTTGCCTTCCCAATATGTGTTCACAAAAGATTAACAAGTCAGATCTTCAGTAAGATTTCTTGTCTAACATTTTGGTGGAAGGTGAACTGCATTAAGAGCAATGTTAAATGGTGAAAGTAAAGATGAACTGAACCTGGATAAATACATTGAAACAGAGAATGAACTTTTATGAAAATGAATTATGTACATTGAATTTTCAGATTTGCATATCAATAAATTGTAGATTGTATAATAGAATGATAACAAGAAAATGAATAATATAATACTGCCAGTATTATAGCATTAAAAAGGTTTACAACTTACAATCCAGAAGGGCAAAATGAGCCACAATTATTGGTGAAACAGAGGTAATCTTCAATGCCAAAAGTTGGTTCGTCCGACTGTACTTACGTACTTACGCTCTCGAGATGGAATGTCAAGTATGAATCCGCAAGCCTCAGCTGCAATGCGAAGAACATTGTATATCACCTCGAAAATAATTTTAAGTCTGCAACCTTCCCGTTACATTTCTCAAATTCCAAATTTGGTTGTCGTGTTTTGATCGGTATATTGTAGGTAGACTGTAGAATTACGTACATATCTGTCCTCCATGGTTGGGCCGGGAACAGTTGTTGACAGCTTGAACGGACCAACATCAGAACCTACAACCGCCTCAACATAGAACAGCAGGGGTTTTGTGAACACAATGGACATTTCAATTCGGTCTAGATTTCACAACTTAAATCCAAGAACAGAAAAACAAATAATAAACAATACCAACGGAGTAGAAAGAAAATACACATGATAAAGCTAGAAGGTAGATGAGACCATATACTTCCAACATTGATAATAAAAATGATTAGATAAGGAGATCACAGCATTTTGTAATTCATTTCTTTGAGAGTTATAGGCTTAAGTTTTGTTGAAAGAACTAAAGTTGATAGACATCTCCCTTTCTGTTAGCTCAGAATGGATACAAGCTATGATGATAAGAGGTTATCGAAAAAAGTTACCAGGTTACGAATAAAAAACAACATTTACTGAATATGAATGAGCTAAGTTGCCTGAATAAATTATGTGCTACATGGCAGTTGATTGTATGTACTATGGTCTATGTAGCAGTAACTCTAGGAAGACATCTTCAAAAGTATTCACCAAAATCAATTAATGTCTTCATTCTGTGTGTATGAACATGAAAGTTAATCTAGTATATCCACTAATGGCTTCTCTTTAATATCATTCAGAAATGAGAACAATTGATTCTATGTATATGAAAAGAAATATTTGTCCAATATCCCAATCTTGGTTTAATCATATCTAGACACACAGCAAAACTGCAAAAGCACGTCTCAAGCAAATATGCTAAGCAGGAGCACATTTGGGAATTATAAATGAAGCTACTGGAATCCCTATAAACTTAAGTGAAAGAGTTGAAAACAGCACTCTAATGAATTCAGTTTCAAAACAAGTACAGCATATTGCATATATTGGAAGATGATTGGATTAATAAAGAGTAAATCGACTAAAGAACAACCTATAAGAACTGCTAACTAAAGAGAGTTGATGTAGTGAACATAACATACCAATTAGACAGCATGCCCTTGTTCTTTAGCTTTCTTCAGCCACTTAAGTGTACTCTCCAATGTCGTGTAAGCAGCAACATCAGTTAAACTCTTACTCTCCACTGCATAATCAAAAATTTCGTAAGCCTCAGCAACCCTACCAACCCTACAAAGTGCCCTCACAAACGTGGCATAACAAGCAGTCTCAAGCTTCATCCCGGCCTCTTTCATCGCTCCATACAACTCAATCCCTTTCTCCAACAGCCTCGACTTACACAACCCGTGAAGCAACGTATTATACGTGCAAGAGTTCGGACTACACCCCTTAGCCTCCATCTCCTCCAACAATGCCAATGCACCCTCCACTTCCCCTTCCCTACACATACCATTCATCAACGATGTATACGTAATAGCATCCGGAAAATGACCAGCTTCCACCATTATTTTCAAAAACTTCTTAGCCTCACTTACTCTCCCAGACTTGGATAACCCAAAAATCAAAGTATTATACGTAACAAGATCAGGCTCTACACCTTCCTCTTTCATTTTCTTATAAACACCAATCACTTCACTTCCTTTACTCAAGGTACAATAACCTTTCATTATAGTATTGTAAACAAAGCAATCAGGCTTGAACCCCGATTCATTAAGCACACTAACCAATCTCATAGCTTCGCGTAAATTCTTCTCATTACAAACATTATCAATCAATATTGTATAAGTGATAAGATTAGGATTCATATCAAAAGAAGTACGCATTTCATCAATAAAACTATAAATAGTACTTAAAGCTCTACACTTGCACAAACACTTGATAAGAAAATTGTAAGTATAAACATCAGGAGGACATTTTTTCAGACACATTTCTTTCACCAGTTCAACAGCATCATCTACACGATCAACGGAACACAAAGACCGTACCGCGATGTCTGTGGTACCTGGATTGGGCTCGAACCCATTATTGACCATGAAATTGAGGGTCTTTTGAACAGAGGAGAGGTCAGATTCCGGTACTTTACACGACTGGGAGAGCAAGACATGGAATGTGGAACGATCAGGCGAGAAAGCAGGGGCTTTTTTGATCATGTGGTTGAGGAGAGAGATGGAGTTATCAACGGTGGAGATTGAAGTGTAGGATTGGAGGACAGAGTTGTAGAAGGAACGGTCAATTGGGGTTTGAGTCTGATTGGTGGTGACGATGGAATTGAAGACTTTCTTGGCTTCAGACAAGTCTGGGGAATTGAAGAGAACTGGGAGCTTCTTGGTTCCATCAAAGTCGTTTTTTTTTAAAGTGGGTTTTTTGTTTTTGTTTTTGTTGTTGTTGTTGAAGTGACGAGGAGGTTTTTGAGGTTGTGTTGTTGTTGTTGACGTTGTTGGATTTTGTGTTTTTAGGAGGCTGTTGCTTGAGATCACTGGTCGAAATGAAGAAGGGATTTTTCCCATTTTTGTTGTTCTCTGTTTCTGTTTCTGTTGTCTGTGATTTCAACTTCAATTCTCTTCTTCTTCTTTGTCTTCCACAATCGTTGGCTTGGCTTGAGAGAGATTTTGAGTTAGGGTTTAACAGGGGTTTGATACTTTGATACGATTGATTGCAAGAATGTCAAAATGGGCCGGACTTGGTACATCCTTTACAGGCCTCGATAGCATCCAACTATAGAGTTGGACTATGAACTAACCCATTTAATAAAGGGATTCTCCTTAATCGCTATATGTTAAAAATTAAAATACATTTATTAATTGAGAGTGCTAACAAAAGGAAAAGAAATTCAATTCTTGATTTGTGGTGGTGGCAATGACTAAAACTTGAGATATTGTCAGGTCAAATGAGTACTCTTACTATCAAACGGTGTTTGATTTGTGCATAATTGAGAATCCCAACTCCGGAAAGAATTTTTTTGTAAAGAGTAAACAATTTTGCTAACAAATAAATCCAGCTAAATGTGCACCCTAACTACCAAGCCACATTACGCTACTACTTGAATATGTATTGGTTTGCTATAATAAAAAAATATATATGTAAGAAATTATAAGAAGGTTATGAGGTTTCATTAGAGTTCTATTTATAAAATTGATTTTTTAAAACTATTTTTAAAATTGAATTGATTAAAGGAATTATTACATCTGTCTTTCTCAAGTTATCTTGATAAAAAATATATATGTATAATTTTAATAAATCAAAAAACAAATGAGAGGGATTTCTTTTAGTTAAGTGAGGGGTTCAAATAGAAGTACTTAAAATATCCTTGGAGAGCCCAATCACTTCACCTGTGTTAATAAGGATCTATATGTGTTGGACAGTCTATTCAAATCTGTGAGAGGCTTTTTGGGTAAGAATCCAAAACTAAAATAGTTTGTCAACTTGGCCCAAAACAAACAATGTCATCCTAATTCCTAAGTAGTTTAAAATTGATTTTCTTGTGGAAATCCAAGGACAAATAGAGTAAAATGTGGCCCAAAATAGACAATATCACACATCTCTCCACAAGTCGAACATAAATATTGTCCGACTGAATGAGCGTCCTCAATCACCAAACCACGTTGGGTGGTGATTGACTCTTAATCAATTGCCAATAGATTAGTAACTTACTTACATTAAAATATCATATCAAATCAGAACCGTAGGGGACGAAATGAGATTGGTCCAACAGTATGTACCTCATGTCTATAGCATGGGGTTATGAATTCGATTCTTGTTAAATCAAGATCATAAACTATATGTCAAGCTTATAATTCCAGAGGCATAATAGTTTTAATTATTGTTTTATTATATTAAGAGAACAACAACAATTCTCATAACATTATTGATTATTGCATAAGCATATTAGAGTTATAGCCTAAGCATTGAAAGGCCTTTGGTTGTTACAATCTAAATTGTTGCCATATCCAACTCCCAAAATGTCACAGTATCTCTTGTAGAATCCGATCCTGTCCGTCATTCGTGGATTCGACCCTTTACCGCATTCGATTCCGCCGTTGATGATGTTGGTGATGACCCCATAACCGGGGACCCGTCCCGCTTGTGTATCGGCAGCGCTTGGCCTCCAGGCCCCGATAATGACATCGTGGCATGAAGGTTTTGGTGACTGCGGAGTCATCCAAAACCAAAATGCGGTCTTGAATGATATAGTCGGATCATTTGCCACAGCATCTGGATTGCCTAACAAGTTCGCATTTATGGCTCTCCCCGCTGGACCGTAGTTGTAATTGCTGTCCATCAATACATAGTCAAGAGTCAATAAGTTTACATAGAGCACAGGATAAAGAGATAACTTAGATCTAATGTTAAAAATCAACTAAAAACAAAATTGAAACTTTAGGCCGGGGACCTGACTAGTCCCTATGTGACTCCGTTATTGATTGTAATTACTTACTATGAAATTTGGATGGGACCTCGACCGAAATATTTTTTTCCTGGAGCACAAGGCCATTGTTGATTTGGAACACAATAGTCTCCAGGGTTGCCTTGTTCCTGCTTGAAGCAATATCCCCATGAATATGGACCATCTGGTGCAGTTGGCCACCCACCTGTAAAATTGAAAAGAAAAAAAAAATAGTTACTTCCATTGCAAGAAAAACGTGATTTTTATATATGAATGTAATCTGATGACTATCAATCAACTAGTCTGGTAATGTTACAGTGCAGGGTGAAGAGGCGGGGCCCATAGGGGTCATGGGCCCCTTCCCTCAAATTTTTTTTTTAAAAACAATTATAAAATTATTATTAAATCTTAAACACTTTTCATTTTTAACCCTAAAAGTTTTTGGTTTTATATAATACCCCCCAAACTTGAATTTCTGACTAGGGATGGGCGTGGGGGCCCAATGGGGTGGGGGAGGGTACCGCCACCCCCACCCCCATTCCTCAAACCTCCCCCCACCACCTCCTCCAAAATCCATTTGGGGGGACCAGTGGGGGGACGTTTTGGGGGGAGGTTCCCCCACCCCCAAAACCCATTTCCCCCATTTCATTTTCTTTTCCTCCAAAATCCATTTGGGGGGACCAGTGGGGGGACGTTTTGGGGGGAGGTTCCCCCACCCCCAAAACCCATTTCCCCCATTTCATTTTCTTTTCAGTTCTAAATATCAAATTTTCAATCCGAAAAGTAATATAAACATAATAAAAATATAATACAAAATCCAAAATACAAAACAAAATAATTGCATAATACTTATATATATATATATATATATATTATTTTGGAGGTTAATTACACCTTATAAATGAACAACCATAACATTTAATTTTAATAATTTAATATTATAATTTATAATTTTTTTTAATTGTTAAATTTTTTATATATAAATAAAAATAAAAATTATATATATATAATTTGGGGGGGGGCCTAATGAGGTTTTGGGTTTGGGGGGAGATACCCGCACCACCACCCCCAAAATATGTTTGGGTGTAAAGTTTGCCTTCACCCCCACCCCCAAAATCTATTTGGGGGCCAAAACCCCATGGGGACCCGTGGGGGATGGGGACTCATAGAGAAACGTCCATCCCTATTTCTGACTCTGCCACTGTTACCTTACCAAAAGTTAGCTAAACCTGGTTTTTTTTACCTGTAGTTTCGTGAGAAGTTTGAGCCAAAAAGGCAGCGACTTCGCGTTTACGAGTATTAGCATCACCATTAGTTGCAAAGGCAGGAAAGGAGTTGGCAGCAGCAATGAAAGCATCGTAAGTGTAAAAGCCCTTGGCTGGACAATTAGCATCATTGCGATGCTTTAGCATCTGTTCGAACCTGTCTCGGCTAATGATGGAGCCAATGTCACCACCCCCACCACTAGGAGTCGGAGTAGACGGGGAGCCGCCACACTGGCTTTGACAGCCGTTTGTGCAATAATCAGCAGTGGTTCCACAGTAGCCAAACTTACTACAACACATCCCACCTGGACACAAAGCTCCACCTGCTTGGCTACCGCATTGCTCGGCCAAGACTTGTGAAGTGAAGATCATGAACAATAACGATAGTGCACATAAATTTCTCATAATAATAAACAGACCCATCTTTGAGTTTTGTTTTTGTGGTTTTTGGGATTCATGAGTTTGTTTCTTTCCCTATATATAGACAACTAGTGATGTGTTGGTTTCATTAAATTAAGACTTGTCTGACTATTCAACAATCGTGATTGGTGGCAGCGGCGCGGTGACGAAGATAATTATCTTATCTTCGATTCTTGTGTAGGGCCAAATTACGTTAGGGTCAGGATTTCGCACAAGAAAATTTTTTGTTTGCGTATAAACATTATTAGATTTTGACCATCATATATATCTAGAAGATAAAATGAAAATTATATATACGTGTGTGGAGTGAGTTTCTTATAAAAGATCATTCATTTTAATTTTGGTAAGAACCACCATAAAATCATATTAATTTAAATAAATTTTGATTTGAATTTTTTATAGAGATAAGTTCATTGAAATCTACATATAAATAAAATTTTAAAAAAATTTAAAGTATTTAAACTATTTTTACCGATTTTCTTAAATATAGTGAAATATAGGAAATTCAAGAAAAATTGTTTTAGTGACTTGAAAAATTCTCAAATTTTATTCATAGATAGATTTCAATATATTTATCATCCACACAAAAAATCAAATCAAAATTTATTCAAATTGATAAGATTTTATGTTGGTTCTTACCGAAATTAAAATAAGGGATCTCTTATAAGAGACTCACTCTATATATGTGATCTAATTTATAGATATAATCATTTATACTAACAAAAGGTTTATCGGTCAAAAACTCAAATTAATTATTATTTTTTTCTGCTTGTTTAACTATATATAGGGGTGGGCATCCAAACCGTCAAACCGATCAATCTGCCCAAACCAAACCAATTTAAACGGGTTGGTTTGGTTTCGTTAAATAAAATAAACCGATTGGGTTGTTTTTGAGCAACCCAATTGGTTTGGGTTGGTTTGTGGGTTGCGTTTTATCAAACCATATAACCCAACCCAAACTATTATATACTTATATATTAATATTATTATTATTATTATTATTATTATTACTACTACTACTACTTAAATTATTAGAGAAAACAAATAAAAACTAAAGTCAACCTAGTACAACAAGAAGTGAACTTCGAAACTTCAAAATGGTTTCTTCGACGATGGTAGATATTATTAATTTAGAAGCTTAAACGATTTAGTTTTATTTTATAAGTTTTGGGCATTTTACACTTGAGTTTTTTTTTTTTTTTTTTTTTTTAAATGATTATCGTTCCACATTTGAGTTAAAGTTAGTATTATAAATTAGTATTATTATTTATCTTATTGATAATTTGTTTAACTACTTATATTGATAATTTGATATTATTAAATTTATCCAAATAAAAAATAATATAATTATTTACTTAAACCGTTAAACCAAACCAAACCAAACAGATTTTTATTGGTTTGGATTGATTTGGTTTTATCTTATAAATGGTTTGGTTTAGGTTGTAAAAAATTAAACCGATTTTATAATGGTTTGGTTTGGGTATAGTCAAACCCAACCCAAACCAACCCATACCCACCCCTAGTCTATATATATGGACAAAATGGAAGTCCTTATTTAATTTATTTTGCTATCTCATAAATCATAATAGAACAATTTATTGAGCCTAATTTTATTTTACAAGTTAATGGTATATGTAATCAATGTGGAATAGTTTATGATGGTTGGGGGCCCAAAATTCAATTTACTAGTGGAGAATATTGCTGAAAAGTGAAAACTATGAATCAAGATAGCTATGCGAATTATATATAAAATAAGTGTACGTTTGGAAGAGCTTTTTAAATTAAAAATCTCTTTCCAAAATAATTTGTGTCGTTTGGTTGTCACTCAGTAGAGCTTTTAGATGATTAAAAAAGTTGTTTTACTTCTACTTGGAGAAGAATTTGAGGCTTTTCCAAGTAGATCTTTTTAAACTTTTTTAATAACACTGAAATGTCTAATATAACCTTATCATTTAAAATAGTTTTTGAATATTTTGGTAATCCTACCATTTAAAAAAGTTTTTTCTAATTAACAACCAAACGATCAACAACTTCCCATTAAAAGCTCTACTTGTAAAATGTATACTTTAAAAGACTTACTCCTAAAAGATATATTTGAAGAAGCGCTTCCAAATGGGCATTAAGAGTAATGCTACTTTATCTAAATTTGGTGTCATAATCTGGTGCCCAAATAATGTGGTATTACTGTAATTCTTTCATTTAAATCATACAAATCCAATACAATTTAAATGAATGTATTATAGTGATGACACGTTATTTGGACACCAATTTATTGATAATATAAATAAGATAAAAGCTTATCATTATCATTTATATATATATATATATAATAATAGAGTTTCACCAGCGCCACATGTCGCTGTATGAGGGCTTTGGAATTAAATGTAATTATATATTCCTAATATTTTCTATTATTAAGCTTTGAATTTAAATTGGCTATTCATCTTATTATTATTTATTGCTATTATTCTATATTAATAATCATATATATTATTAATATCTTCTATTATTAAATGCTTTTTTCATTTCTTCAAAATAATAAAGAAATAAATGCTACAATTAAATCAATTTAGTAAATAACAATAATAATAATAATAATAATAATAATAATAATAATAATAATAAAAGCAAATAAATAATAACCCTTTCCTATTCAACTTTAACGTGGAATATTTAGAATTCTTAAATTGCCAAGCTAAATTCAAGGAATTAAAACAATGATTTTTATTTGATTAATGACAATTGTGGTTTTGTAGACTCAATTATTTAAACCATCCTCTCTCTCTCTCTCTAAACCATTTATGCCCTCTCATCTCCCTCAATTTTCTCTATAAAAACCATCAAAAATCTCATATTTTTTTCCATCTCATTCCATTGACTTTCTCAACAAACTCAAAACAAGCGGTGGAAAATTGGATGACATTGGGTGGTAAGAGAAATTTCTATAGATTTTTTTGTTTTTTAATATTTGGTTGAATAATTTTAATCCTTTAGTTTTTTTTTTTTTTTTTTTTAATCTCATGTTTTTTTCCATCTCAGCCTATTGACTCTCCCTCATCACGAGCAAACTCAAAACAAGAGGTGGGGAATTTGATGGCGTTGGGTGGTGAGAGTAATTTCTACAGATTTTGTTTTAATATTTGATTGAATATATATATATATATATATATTGTGTAGGCAACGCTTTAGTAGTTAAAAGGTTAATTTTGGATTGATCATGGAATTTTAACTTTGGCAATCTTGGATTTTCAATTAACTGTCAACTGAGGTGTTTGTTATGGAACCATCCAGTAAAACTAGCATCTTGCTCATAACCACCAATGCAGAAAATCAATGAACCAATCGAGACTTATGATGTTCTTTGTACTTATGAACGATGGATTCAATAGACATACTATTACTATAGATAAATATTAGGGTTATATTCTTGGTTCTAATTGTAACACTATATAGTCTCTTATAAAAAAATACTGTATCTACTCCAGTTTTTAGGAATCAAATATCCGATTTTTCCCCGGATTTTTTAAAGGTAATTTATACAATTTTTTGGTAGTTTTTTTTCTTTATATATATATATATTTAACCTTTTTGCTCTCTTTTCTTTTTGGTTTTTTAGAATGTATTAATTATGCATTGAATACAAGATTATTATTCCAAAAATAACTGTTAGAATTTTAATTATCCATATAAATGATAATAAATAAATATTTTTCAAAACATCAATTGTAATACCAAATTAATAGTAATCCGTTTTTTTTTATAGAATTAATGATAAATTCTAAAAACTTATTAATTGTAAGATATTAATGATATTATGATAACATAACAAATAATTAAAATAATAGGTTCAAAAAAATTAAAATAATAGTTTTTAATCAATTATTAATGGTAACACATTATAAACATTAATTATTACATTAAATTAAATAGATTCATTTTCTAAATATATGAAATTCACTCTTAATTTTACACACACACACAAATATATATATATATATATATGTAATAAATAACAAATAACTCCTACTACTATTTGCATCTCCATAAAATTCTTCAACATTTTTTTTTATTGAATCATCTATGAGAAGGACGTTTGAAAAAAAAATCTAATCAAGAATTTATTAAAAAAAAAATAATGTTTTAGAAAAAAATTGTGGAAAAATAAATTAATTTATCACTTGATTTGATAATATCCTCCATGGCGTTTTTATTTTTTATTTTTTATTTTTATTTAATTAATACTTCTACAAGTGTTTCTAGAATGAGTGTTTTTGTAATATATATATATATATATATATAATATTTTCGAGTAAATTGGGGTGTATTTAGAGGTTTCAAAATTTTAATTTATTAAAATGAAATGTCTTAAAAAAAATGTGAAAAAAAAAATGGATTGTAAATAGCTAATCTCAATAGTTATTTAACTCTATATAATTATAAATATTTATAATTTTTTTTTCTATTTTTTACCTTTTTGTTTTCTTTTCTTTGAGATTGTTTAGAATGTATTAACTATGCATTAAATACAATATAATTATTTCTAAAAATAAAAGTTTTTGAATTTTAATTATTCTTATAAATGGCAATAAATAAATATTTTATAAAGAAAATTAAAATAGTAATTGTATTACCAAATCAATGGTAATCTGTTTGTTTATTTTTTATTTTTTTTATTTTTATGGAATTAATGGTAAATTTTAAAAGCATATCAATGGAAATATATTAATGATAACATAACAAAAATCAATAATTTGTCATTATATATATATATATATATATTGCTAAAGAGATATATAGAGAGCTTTTCAATTAATACAAAAAATAATTTTTAATTAACCTATATAATAAATTAAATAATCCTTAAGAAATCTGTTTATATAAAATGGAGATAGAAATAGAGAGTCTCTGTTTATTAATGAGATTGGAGACCTAAGAGTTTCCTGAACGGATTATTAAAGACAATAACCATCATTATAATTGACAATGATTTAATTAAATCAAATTTAACTACTTAAGAATCAGTTCATCTTGCTTTATTGTTTTATAATTAGTTTTTTTTTTTTTTATCAAAATATAATTTGTTATTTATTAATAATATCAATAATTCAATCATTAATGAATTTAACATTACAATTCAATGAACATTATTTGTTGGGAAGGTCAACAGACATGTCAACTTCTCTGATAAACAGATAATTTTTATTTTATTTTTAACATTTCTCCTTAATTTGAGGATCTATGTATATCATCAATATTGATGTGTTCATTAAGTTTAAACATGTTTGCATCAAAAATTTCAGTATAAACAATACAATGTTTTACAAATAATTTTTTATTCAAAGTTAGTGCAACGCTCGGGTTGAAAAACTAGTGTTAGTAAAAGATCACGTTCGAATTATAAATGTGGATAAGATATAAGCTAACGCCAGTAGAGGATCCACGTTCGGATTAATCTTCTATGGAATATTCAAGCTAGAAAGTGATTGTTTCCTTTTTTTGGATAACCATAATTAATCCCTATGATAGACGCAACTTTGAATGAAATAAATGAAGTGTTTGCATGACAAAGAGGGCATCGCCTTTTTCAGTTTCTTACAAATTTAGGAATAGAAGGAAAAAAAAATATGAACCGACCAATTTTTTTATTATTTTTTTTTTTTTTATTTTTATTATTTTATTATTATTTTTTCCTTTAATGCGGATGACGTGCATGAAACCACTTCCACACATTTCTTTGTTATGTACTAACTAAAATACAATGCTTAATCAGGTCAATAAAGATGTTTCGAACTTGCAAGATTTTCAGGGATTGCAAGTGGTGTTGTTTCTTTGACTTTGTTGTATATATTGATGAGGTGACATGTTTTGGTCTTCTTACAATATTATCGATTATTAAATTATGTTTCTGGGCGGTTTGCACATGCCGGTTTGCACATGCCTATTAGTAGGGGTGTACATTTTCGGTTTGGTTTGGACTGAATATTAATGTCAAACCAAACCAATATGGATCGGTTTGACTATATTTCAACCCAAATCAAACTAATGTGATTTTTCAAACCGGTTCAAACCAAACAAAAAAAGGTCGGGTTGGCTTGAATAGGTTTATCGGTTTAGATTTGAACTCAATTTTTTTTGGGTATTATATTATAAAAAATATTTAAATAAAAGTTTTTAACATAAAATATTAATTATATATATATATACACATGTATATATACCTTGATTAAAGACACGTTTGACAGCTTCTCTATGCTTTTGAAACCCTAATACATCAATCAATCAGAAGAATTGTATCATAACAAATAAATAAATTATAAAAGCTTAAAGTAATCGGTAAAAGTTATAAAACCTGGACTGAATAGAAAATGTAGGTGGATTTTATATTTTAGTTTTACTTTCTAAAATATGTGTTTGGGTTGGTGAATTATTTCACTCAACCCTCAACCCAAACCAAACCACCTTTAATCGGTTTGTCCAAAAGACAACCTGAACCACCCATTTTTTATAATCGTAATCAAACTAACCCAAACTTTATGGATTGGGTTGGTCGATTTGGTTCAGTTTGACGGTTTTTTGCACACCCCTACCTATGAGCCTATCTCCTTAGGTTTATTTCAATTTACTTCAATAAAATATGTATTCATTAAAAATATGTATAAGTATTACTTAGAGCAACTCCAACTTTGGACACCAAATTTTACATCAATTTGGTATTAAAAGAGCATTTTTAAAGAATATACTTACACTAATTTTTTTTTCACTCCAATGTTCCATACAAAATTTTGCATCAAAAGAGCATCTTTAAAGAATATTCTCCCAATAAATCTTTAAAATTATTATAAAAGTTTAACATTAATAAATTATATATATATACACACAGAGTTTTTCTCTCCTTATAATCGAACTGAACTTTTAAGATTAGAACGAGACTTGTAAGTCATTGATTAGTTTAAGAAGACTTTGACTAAACTAAAGTATGTGAATCTAATGGTTGATAGTTGTGGAACTGATCAATATAAATAAAATCAGTTCGTCATAAGGAGAGAAAGACTATATATATATATTGGTATCATTTTAAAGATCTCAATGAGATCTTTCCATCGATATATTTTTTGGAATACATTTTGTTATAATTAAGTATAGGAGGGTTAAATTAAAAATTTTAAAGAGTTTAAATAGTATGATTTGACGTTTAAAATAATAAATAAAAAAAATTAAAAACAATGGTTTGGTGGTATATAGAAAAAAAAAATGAGGTGCTTGTAAACCTCCTCTTACATGTTTTGTTTTAGATTCCAAAATCATACAAGTTAATTATGAATTGGTGGTGGAGAATAGACCATATAACAAGTTTTTTATTGACAATAGACAAGGTTGGTCCATTAAAATTATGAGTTCAAGTTGTATTTTTGTTCATAAACCTTCAATTAATCATAAGCAAGTATTTATTTGATCCACAATACTACTTCAAGTGAGATGCAATTAAAGTTTTGTAGTTAACAAATTAAGGATTATTAGTCTTTCCTCTAGGTTCTTTGAACTTGGCAAGTGAAAGTGAGGGGTGTGTATTCTCCTTTTTTTTAATCAAAGTTTCTCTATCTTTACTAAGGGTTTGGTGATAAGTTCTGAGGAGATTGTAAAGTTGTGTGCAAACATGTCTTTATTGGAGAGAGAGACAAATTAGGGATTATTAGTCTTTCATCTAGGTTCTTTGAAATTGGCGAGTGAAATTGAGGGGTGTGTGTTATCCTTTGTTTTTATCAAAGTTTATATATTTCTACTAAGGGTTAAGGAGATTGCAAAGTTGTGTGCAAACATGTCTTTATTGGAGAAAGAGGGGTCGGTCCAACGATTGTGGGAGGATTTGAAGACAGCAGGTATGCAAAGGCTTACGTTGAGCTTGGTAAGGAAGGTGTTACCTACTAAGATGGTGAATAAGAAGGCTTTCATAGGACTATTAGGGAGGATTTGGAAGGTGGTTGATGGGGTGGACATTAAGTTTGTTTCTAATAACATTTACACGTTTCACTTTAGAAATATGTATGATCATATTTGGGTTTTGAATGGTGGGTTGTGGACTTTCGATGTAGCTTTGATTATGTTGGAATAATCGTCAAGTAAAAAAGAAGTTATAAATATGAGATTTATTTTTACCGGCTTTTGGGTCCAGATTCATCAATTCCCTATTTTATGCATGACAAAAGAGACTAATCATTTTCTAGAAAGCATGGTTAATATGGCGAAAGAAGTGGATGTGGGATATTTTAGATAGTTTTTAAGGGTGAGAGTGAGACTTGAGGTTGGGAAGCCCCATTTGGCGTTGTTTACAAGTTGATATTATGAGGGATGATGAAGAAATTGTGATGCTTTTATGGTATGAAAGACTGTCAAATTATTATTTTTGGTATGTGCGACTAGGGCACTCAACTCGAGAATGTTCAAGTGCTTTAGCGATTTGTGGTGTTAATGGAAAGGAGGAGCTGCCATTTGGGGCTTGACTAAGGGCCATTGACTTAAAGAATAAAAGAGGCTACTATCAACCTAGGTTTGGAAGGGTTGGGTATAGTAGGGCAGTTTCAAGAGATAGGGCAAGACGATATCCATAAACGTATACACGGCTTGTTTGTGGTAATTATTATGATGAAGGTTATGATCCAGTTAATAATGAAATTAATGATAGGGGTAATGAAAAGAGTGATAGTAGGAAGTATTTTCTGCGATTGAGTAATTGTGGCTGACGGTTTTGGATTATAAAGTCTGTATGAAGATACATCCTCAAAGTCAGGTTTAATTATTAAAGGACATAAGTTGGGTATGAGGGCTTTTATGCTTGTGGGTCAAAAGATAGAAGGAAAGATAAGGTTAAGAGTTAGACTTTTAAGCAATTGAGTATTGTTTATGGGCTGCAGGCTATAAATTTAGTTAAGGAATCTAGTATGAGTGGATTGGTAATAAAGGAGAATAGGACTGGACGGATTTGCTACTGGATCAGGAGTTTATTTTAGAGATTTTGAAGGAAAGGATTTGGAGAAGTTTACTAAAGGTTACCAGTTGTGGAAACGAAGTGAACACGATGATGTTTTTTCGAGCGAGGCTGAGAGTGCTCATGTCTGATTAAGGAAGCGTCTTATTGACGGCGTTGATGCAGATGAGCTTCTCGGAGTTTTATGTGGTGATGGTAAGCAAATTAAATCAGTTGAGGAAGGTGCTCAAAATGACATTCAGATATTGGTGGTCAAGTATAGTTCAGCTAACCAGAAACAATGAAACTTTTATCTTGGAATGCTCGAGGTATGGGTAGTCCTCGAGTGGTTGGTGTTCTACAACAATTGGTATAGGAAAAGGTCCCTACGATAGTTTTTCTTATAGAGTCTAAATATGATAATAGACGGATGGAAGATGTGCGTATTAATTCGGTCGGGCGTAGTGGGGGATTGTGTTTATTGTGGTCAGATGATGTGTTTGTTGATTTGTTGTCTTACTCTCGGTATCATATTGATGCTAAGATTCAGTCTCATAGCTTGAAAGTGTAGCCGTTGATGGGATGTTATGAAAATCCAAAGGCAGACCAACGTCGGCATTCGTGGACGTTGCTGAGACGATTATAAGTTATGTTTGACTAACCATGGTTATGTGTTGGAGACTTAAATAAAATTTTGAGTTTGGAGGAGAAAAAGGTGGTCATTTGTGATCCTTGCAGCAGATTGATAGTTTTCGTAACGCTCTGGACTCGTGTGGATCGGAAGATATGGGGTTCTCTGGTCTGACTTTTACTTAGAGTAATAGGCGGGATGATGATGTTATGATCCTTGAATGGCTCAATAGGGGTGTGTGTGTTGTTTTAACTGGCACATGTTGTTTCCTAATTCAACTATGAAACACTTGAAAAAGAAAAATCCTCACCAACCCAAGCTGTGCAATCGTTGTTGTATATATAATTGAATGAATATACTAATACTCATGCATTGTTCTGGTGTGAAAAGGAAAAAACTATCTGGTCGATAACCGTAATTTCGACGAGATAGCTTTTTCTGGTCTTTAACTAATTTATTTTCGGAAGAAGAATGTCAATGAGAGAGAGAGTTAGTGAAAGAAGCTATGAAATTTTTGGCCATGGTGGGGAAAAAAATGTTGAGATTTTCGACCATGGAGAGGAGAAAGATTTTAGTGAGAGTTTATACTCCATCTTTATTAACAACATTAATCCTTATGTGGATTTGAAGGATTTATGGGGTTTTTTATTTATTATTTTTTTAACTTTTTGGGAGGGTTAGGGATATGTATTTGTCTCCAAAAGAAAGCTTTAGGAGATGTTGCTTCGCTTTCATTCAGTTTAAGACTCTTGAAGAAGCTAATAAAGTGGTGAAATCGACGAACGGAAGGCTTGTTTGTGGATGGCATATCAGCTCAAAAATTGCTTTGTATGGGTGGTCTAATTGGAGAACTGGTGCTGTTAGAAATGTGGGGAAAATTGAAGTTCATCATTCAAAAAGGAATGGCAAGGTAGTGAGCTTTCAGTATTTTTCGGATGTGGTGAAGGGAGGCAATGAAAGGCAGACAAGGGATGAAGATAACCTGGAGTTATCAATTCAAGTTGACTGGAATATGGAGGAGAAAGTGTTTTCTATGTTCTGGAATAGGCAACTCAATAATTGTGGATGGTTCTCTTTGTGTTTGGTGGGCCTTATTAAAGATTTCTCAAGTGTTTCAAGTTTGAATGCTCGTTTGATGAGCAAAGGATTTACTTTTTCTTCTGCTTATATGGGTGACAAATGGGTTATATGGAGCTTTGAATCCGAAAGTGATAGAGATGGATTCATGTACAATAGATTCTACTGGGATAACTGTTTCTTATCCATGGAGAGATACTCTGAAATGTTCAATCCTTATGCTAGGTTAGCCTAGATTAACATTTCTGGAATCCCGTTAGTGTGTTGGAACTATTCTTTCTTTAAGAGTTTGCATGAGTTCGTTGATTGGTGAACCTCTTTTTATTGATGAGGAATCCTTGCAAAGAAGGAGATTAGATAGAGGAAGGTTGCTACTTATGGTCCCAAAAGACAACCATTGTTCATGCAAAATCAAGGTTGATGAAGGTATGGGCTCGTTTGTGGTCAAGGTAGAGGAGGAGGAGACTCCGATTGATTATATGTGGATGGAAGAGATTATGGGGTTGGAGAAGATGTATTTTTAAGTGAAAGATAGGAGTTGGTTGTCAAAAAGCTTGAAACCTTTGCAATTTATGGAAAACATTAACTCATTGGCTAAGAAGGTGGATTGCAAGTTAGCTTCTTTTGGGGTTGATACAAAAAACAAGACTTTGGTGAATGGGAACGGCAAGGTTCAGGTCTGTAGAAATGAAAAGATGGGCACAAAGAAGTCTGCATGTCAAAGTTTAAAAAAGAAAACAAAAGGTGGTTAGGCTAGGTTAAAAATAAAGTGTCTAGGTTGCCATTTTAAGCTCATCTTGGATAGAGAAGCTGGTGGGTTGTCTTTTTCAGACAAAGGAGATGTGAGTTGGCATTGTAAGAAGAGAAAGGAGCCTAAAGTGACCTCAAATTGTGGAATCAAGCTGTCAAGAGAGAAAAAAAGTGGTAGAGATGAAGCTGGTTGCTGATGTGGTGATTAGACTGAGTTCAAAAGACATGGTGAATGTTAAGGGGTTGTCTTCTAAGTACCATCTCTTGATGGGTGAAAATGATATTAAGAAAGGTGAAAATGGGCTAGAAATTGGCAAGCAACCAAGCCCAAAATATGAGAAGAGGATTGGGCTCCATGGTCCATTTAATTGTGTTAGTAAAAGTCCATCCATAGTCAAGAACTTCACAGATAACATGTTTTTAGGTGATGGTATCATTAAGTGGGAAGCTTATGGTGAAGACAACATCAATCAAAAAATGAGGAAGGATAAGATCTTTAGTCTTGCTATTAAGTGTTATGGTATGAAGCATAGGAGCTCAAAGTTTAAGGTGTCTTGGATCCTGGAGGAGGAGCTTTCTAAGATTTTGAATATGGGTTCAGCTTTAGGGTTTACTATCAATGGCAAGGAGGTGAGGTTGGCTGATGTTTTTTTAAAAGTGGTTTCAAATTTGAAGGGGTATAGGATGAAGTTGGTGAAGAATAAGTGATTTTCTTCACTGGTTGTCTTGTTTTTTGGGCCTTTTTGTTTGGGTTGTTGGCGTTTTGAGGGGAGGCTATTTTTCCACTTAGTTGGTTGCTTGTTTGTTAGGCTTTTGGTTGGGTTTTGTCTTGTTAAGGCCTTGTACGTAGCTCTTTGGTTTTTTTGGCTTTAGGCCTCTTAAATAAATTTCGCCATTCTGAATTTCTGGAAATCCGACCACCGTCCTTTATTGATGGAGGTTTTATCTATCAAATAATGGTGTCCCAATTTATATCTAACCAACCAAATTGAGCCATGTGTACACGTTTTAAAAAAAAATTAAATGTAAATGATTGTATACACATGGTTCAATTTGGTTGGTTAGACACAAATTGAAACATTTTTTTTGATAGGTGATTTGAATCCTTTTCTTTACGTTTCAACTGATAGCTTTTATATTTCAAAAAAAAAAAAAAAATCGATAGTTTTTAGAAGAATCATTAGAACGCTCAGAGTGATTCAGTGTTCGAACTAGGTGCAGATTCAGATTGTTATTCAATTCTTTTAGAAAAGCCATATGATTTGATCATTTATAAAGTTTGTTTTTTTTTTTTTTTCTTTTAATATTCGTTCTCGAATTATAGTAATGTGATGAATTAATCATCAAAATCACTTAGGCATATATGGATGTTGATTCTTGTAGCCGATTGTCTTTACAATATGAAACGGAGATTCAGATTCTTAGAGAGATTTTTGTTATGAGATTTACAAATTTTACAGTCATCAAGTTTGATGTGTACTTGTATTTACAATACAGAAGTGTGATTAATTAGTAGCTCTTGTATGTTTTTGGTTTCTTTTATTTGGATGATCTTTAAAGTTGTATATACTATATATATCTAGTGATATTTACCAATTTTAGTTTCTGGTTGGACTGAAATTATTTTCTTCTGTAATATATGTGATGCATTATTTGTCTTTGTTTAGACTTTTGCTTCAATTCATCTAGACGATGTAAGTCCAGACCATTGAAATTTGAAAATTTGAAATCATGTCATGTGCTGTGATTATCCAATTTCTGAAGACCAACTGTTACAATCAAAACTTTAATAGAATCTCATATAAATAAAGATTATTACATTCTACATTAATTCTATTCATCTTAATATTCTCAAAACATTTATTTTTCCTATATTAAATAGGATTATTGATTTATTAATTCGATCATGATACAAATAATTTGATTTCATGTTGTTTGAGTTCAGGCAAAGGGCCTTTGATTGTAGCAATCCAAGTTGTTTCCATAGCTCACACCCAATATGTCACAATATCTCCTATAGAACCCTATCCTGCTTGCCACTCTATCGTTGGCACCGCTCCCGCACTCTTTTCCACCGTTGATTATGTTGGTGATCACGCCATATCCGGGGACCCGGTTGGCTGACCTGTCAGCATCAGACGGTGTCCATCTTCCTGTGATCACATTGTGGCTTGATGGCTTGTTTCCTTGAGGTGTCATCCAAAACCATATGGCTGTCCTGAATGATATCACCGGGTCAGTAGCTACCAGATCTGGGTTGTTTATCAGATCCGCACCAATAGCCCTACCTGCTTGCCCGTAGTTGTAGTTGCTGAAGTAAACAAGTGTAGCTCAATCAATTAGACCAATGTTTCATAGGACGGACATATAACGTGATTTTGTATATTTATTTAATAAACTTGACCTATTCATTTAACGTTTTTGTATGAATTTTTTTGTATATGTTAATGAATTTACAAGCAAAGAGAGTGAGGACGCTTACTGAGTGAGTTGGATAGGTCCTCGACCGAAGTATTGTCTACCGGGAGGGCACGGCCAGTCCGTGGAGGTACAGAAAGTTCCAGGGTTGTTTCTTTCCCTTATAAAGCAATATCCCCATGCATATGGACCATCTGGTGCATTAGCCCACCCTCCTGCTCCATGTATATAAATCAACAATGATCAATTTTATTTACTAAACAAATTTTTTCAAAACTTATATTTTACTGGTTGATGAAAATTCTCTAGCACGGACATCTGCACTATCTAAAAAACCTGAATCACGTACCTGTGGTTTCGTGTGAAGTTTGAGCCAGGAAAGCTGCGAGTTCCCTCCTACGAATGTTGGCATCACCTGTTGTGCCAAACCCATTGAAGGATCTGGCAGCAGCGATGAAAGCATTGTAAGTATAGAATCCATTGCTAGGGCATCTAGCATCGTTTCTATACTTGAGCAGTTGGTTGAAAAGGGTCTGGCTGATTATGGAGCCAACATCACCTCCACCACCGCCACCACTGGGCACTGTCGGGGTTGGTGTCGGACCCGGCTGCCTGCACTGGCTCTGGCAGTTGGTTCCACAGTAAGCGGCGGTGGTACCACACCACCCATGTTCACTACAACACAACCCGTTTGGACACACTGCTCCTCCAGCTTGTCTTCCGCATTGTTGAGCTGAGATTACTAGCAACAAATTAGCTACAGTGAATAGAGCTATGAAAGCTTGAAAATACTTCATTTTTTTTTTTAATTTTTTTTTTTTATTTGTGAACTTTGTTTGTGAATTATTGAAGGAAGATCATGATTCATGAAGCCCCAAGTGGGGGGTTTTTGTGTTGACTGATTCTATTAAAAAATGGCATGCAGTACTAGACATGGCGTCAATGAAGACTATTCAGTTGTTGTGGCATTAATTGCAGAAGAAGACTGGCGTTTAAGAGGCACATGCATGATCTGCAGGCCTTGCTCGAATGTCCTTTTGTTACAATTAAAGTTTGACAGTTTCAAACATTTGATCAACTTGGCTGCAGCTCTAGTTCAGATTATAAGTTTGATCATCATCACACATGATCAGTTCATGATTATGTTGACACCAATTAAGAATAAATTAATCAAGGACAGGAGTAATTAATTATAGTAATTAGTTCTGGTGACAAATATGCTTCTACAAGTACTCTAAGAAATTATATAACTTACATTTGTTTCTCTAAATTAGTAAAACAGTTAGTATCATTGAGCATATATGTTAAACAATCAAATCCCGGCCATCAGCCTATTGTCGTATGCAGACACTATTGTTTAGTCATTTCCGAATGGTTTAAGCTTTTGGACTTTGGATCCGGCATTTATTTATTTATGGTATCCGAACCACAGGATCGATCTCATGCTCAAGTTTTAGAATATTTCAAAGTTCCATGTTCAATGACCACAGTTGAAGGGCATTTTATTAAGGATATCCAATCCAAATCCAACTCCACTTCAGAATTGAAGCCTCATACAAATCCGAGGGGTCGTTTGTTTTTTCTACTTAAGACTTAATAGGTCTTAATCATAATTATTAAGTTGTTTTGTTTGTTTTTTTAAGTAGTCAAACAACTTAAAAATACCAAAAAACAACTTAAAATAAAAAGTAAAAAATCCTAACTTTTCACTTAATTGTAAATCAGTAAATTGCATTAAATGCAATCTAAAATATTTTCTTCCGATACTATCCTCCATATATAACATATTTCCAATTTCATCATAATTATATATTGTATAGAAATCTTTATTTTAATATATTGCTTATTTTAAATAGCTTTAAAAAAAAATTTAAAAAAAAAAAAAAAAAAAAAAACCCTAATCACTTCTCATATTAGTATTTAATATCAATACTTTATTATGATATTAGGGTGATGTATTTATATATTATTTTTTTTTTAGAATGTTTTGTGTGAGTTTTCCTGCTCCCCTTTTATTTTATTTTATTTATAAAAAAAAAAAAACATTTTCTTTTCTTAGTAAAAATCAGTGTTCTAGTAATCGGCCTAGGCGGCCGATTAGTCGGAGTAAAACAGTTAGGCGGCCGGAAAACGCACCGAAAAGGTGAAAATCAGACCATTTCTACGGTGGCGCGTAATCGGACACGTGGCCGCGTAATCGGGCTAGGCGAGTCAAAGCCGTTGACTCCGCCGTTCTTTTGCACCGGAAATCAGCTAGAATAAGGCACGGGATCGCTGTTTCCGGCGACTGGACCAGCTAGGGCTTGTTCGGCAATGGAGGCAGGCGTGAGGTTGAAGATGAAGTTGAGAAGATGGGGTGCGTTTAGCAGCAGACATGGGTGCACTCAGGCTTCACTTAAGTCAAGTTGGGCCAACGTTTGGGCTTGTGTGTTGGGCTCATGGCCTGAGCTCTGATTTGCGTGGCAATTAACGAAACACCCCCTGATCTCTTATAAAATCACAATAATTTCAATCTTCCTTCAATAATTACACTTATATCCCTAGCGTGACTTTGATGCCTTAGCGTGATTTTGATGCCTTAGCGTGGGTTTTATTGGGTCAATTGATGCTTATTGGGCAAATTGAGGCTTTTTGGGTTAGATGCAACATTGGGTCTAGGCTTAGTGGGTTTTCTTTGGATTTGATATGTGGAATTTGTTTGTAATTGTGTTTTCCGATTAATCACTGATTAATCGCCGATTAATCGGCCTAGGCGCTAGGCGGTGGGTCTCCGCCCGACTAGCGCGTAACGCTTACTAGAACACTGGTAAAAATAAAGTTTGTTTGTAATCGAAGAAGAAGATCATGATCATATGTGTTCATACATAATTATTATTTTTGGATTGTTTTTATTTTATATTATATGTATAATTGTTTAACATGGGTATAGATGTAAAATTACTTTTTTTCAGACAATTTTATTTGTAAAAAATAAACATGTTGACAATGCATTCAAATGTGAGGAAAAAAAAAAAAAACAACAAACATGTCATTCAGATTCAGGTTTCAGTCACTATTCAGACTTCAGTAAAATTCAGGATCATTCAGTCTTCAGACAAAAAAACAAACGACCCCCAAGTCTTCATACAAATCCAACTCTAACTCATACTTGAAGTCTTGTGCTTACCTTATACTGCCGCACATGTTGTTATTATTCTTTACATTATATTTAGTTATTAGCTCTTAGAATCAGTATAGGAGTAGGAGATTACATTCACTGCAATTGTAATGCATGACCTCTGCAGTATATATATACTTGTAAAATTCTATTCATCAATTAATCAAGAAGTATTATTCTCTACATGGTATCAGAGCTTTCATAACTCAAAAGAGTCCAAAACCGATCCAACCTATCATGGCCACATCTGCGTCTTCTTCTTCCACCTCAGTCACAGTCATCTCTTCCTCCTCCTCGTCTCATGACATGAATCCTTCCGCAAACACTATCATCTCCATCAACATTGCTGCACAAGCACCTCTCAAGCTCACAGCGACAAACTATCGCTCCTGGAAGCTTCAGTTTCATACCCTTCTTGTTGGGTTTGACCTCATGGGCTTCATTGACGGACAACGACCATGCCCTCCAGCCACCATCACAACCGGCGACAGTGCCTCACAAAATCATGCATATCACGTATGGACTAGGCAGGATCAACTATTGATAAATGCAATCCTTGGGTCAATATCCCCATCCATCATCCCTTTCATCGCTTCCGCCAAAACTTCTTATGATGCCTGGACTGCACTCACCAATACCTATGCAAAACCCTCCAGAGGACACATCATGCATCTCAAAGGTGTACTCACAAACATCACCAAAGGTACTCAATCCATCACTAAATACATGCAACATGTAAAGAGCATCGCAGATGAACTAGCCATGTTTGATGCACCGGAAAACTCTGAAGACCTGACAGTAAAAATTCTAAACGGTTTAGGTGATAAATTCAGAGATATCCCATCAGCTGTTCGTGCCTGAGACTCACCAATTACATTTGAAGAACTCCATGAAAAACTCATTAATTCGGAGGCTGTCCTAAAACAAAATCTTGCAAGAGATCAAAAACTTCCCATCACTGCAAACTATGTTGCTAAATCGTACTCAAATAGTCCTCAATCCACCTATAACCGCCAGAACAACAACAACAATAGATATCCAAACAGGTCGGCTGACATATCCTCCACAAGCTTTAGAAATTTCAATCGGAATCCACCAAACGGGCAACGACCATATCGGGGTTTCTGTCAACTCTGTGGAGATCAAGGACACACCGCGAAAAAAATGCTCTGCATATACCTTCGCACCAGCTTAGCAACACCAACAACAGCAATAGCCGCCAAGACAGTGGCAGCTGCACCAATAGCAGCCACCGCACCAGCAACAGCCAGCCAAACAATGGCAACCACAGCCGTGCTCTCACTTTGCTGCACCGGCGACCTCAATCCCTGACTGGCTCCTCGACACTGGTGCATCTCAACATGTCACCACGGACCTCCAAAATCTTTTCATGCACTCTCTGTATAGTGGCTCAGATAATATCATGATTGGTGACGGCTCAGGTTTGAAAATCACACACACAGGAACTCACCGATTACCCTCTAAATCCTCATCCTTTTTATTAACTGATGTTCTATGTGTGCCAAACATGACTCAAATTTTGATTTCGGTTTCAAAATTTTGTGTCTCTAATCAAGTGACTGTTGAATTTTTACCATTTTTTTTTTATTGTGAAGGATCTCCGTACGGGGGCACGGTTCATGCAAGGACGGACTAGGAATGGATTCTACGAATGACCATCTCATGCTCGGTCAGAAACACCACCAATACTTGCCTTCTCTAGTGTCAAGGCCACAATTCCTGACTGGCATCACCGCCTCGACCATTCGTCATCAAAAATTATTTCTAAGTTAGTATCTTCCCAAGCTTTGTCTGTCATGTCATCAAATCATCCTAGCAATCCATGTAATGCGTGTCTTATTAATAAAACTCATAAATTACCTTTTTCATCCTCATCTGTTTTGAGTTCTTAGCCACTTAAGGCCATCTTTTCGGATGTTTGGAGCTCTCCAATTATTTCAAGAGATGGCTACAAGTACTATGTGTTGTTTATTAACCACTTTACCAAATATATGTGGATCTATCGCTTAAAGCGTAAATCTGATGTCCATGTAGTGTTTATTCGCTTTAAATCTTTAGCTGAAAAGTTTTTTAAAAACTCCATTATTTCACTGTATAGTGATAACGATGGAGAATACATAGCATTGAGGCATACTCTTGCACACCATGGCATCTCTCACTTCACTACTCCACCCCACACGCCGAAACATAATGGTGTTTCTAAGCGGCGTCACAGACACATAGTAGAGACAGGCTTAACACTTCTTACCCATGCATCACTACCCCTTTCTTTTTGGTCTCATGCATTCACGATTGCTGTATATCTCATTAATAGGATGCCTACACCCCTGCTAAACATGATGTCGCCTTTTGAAAAAATATTTAGTGTGTGTCCCTCATATGCCAAGCTCCGTGTCTTTAGGTGCTTATGTTATCCTTGGATCAAGCCATACAATACTCATAAACTAGAGAGTCTAGGTCAAAATCATGCATATTTATAGGATACTCGTTAACGCAAAGCGCGTACCACTGCCTAGACCTTGAGACCGATCGTGTGTTCGTGTCGCGTCATGTCAACTTTGTCGAGTCAGTTTTTCCATTCCATACACTACAACAGAGTCTTCCCAGGTCTGACCCAAAACCGTGTGACCTATGGTTATCCCTTCCCTCTCCCACAATGACTGCTCCCTTGCATGTAATGCCTCATCAGAACTCTCCTCCAAATTCCCGAACACAAGCTACGTCCCCCTCTCCTTCACAGCTGCCGCCTGCCACTGCACCAGTGTTTACTGCCGAGACAGCCACTGCAACATGCCGTGAACCCACTGCTCCGCTTTTCTTCAGCCAAGCCATCTCTCCCTTGCCAGACAGTGCACCTGCAGCCACCAATATTGCGTCTGACAACCCACCTGCAGTTAGCTTGGCTACGCCTGAAACCGGACCAGCAGCTCCTCCTGCAGCCACCGCCACCCATCCTATGGTAACAAGGTCTAAAAATAATATACACAAACCTCTCCTGAAACTCTCTCTCACAAGTGTTCTCTCACCCACTCAAACTGAGCCCACATGTGTGTCTCAAGCTCTTAAAATTCCGGAATGGAGATGCGCCATGTCTGAGGAATTTGACGCTCTTATTCGAAATGAAACTATTAGGATTATGCTCAATAGCAAGAGTGTAATATAGTAATTAATAAAGTGATTTCTGGTTTAAATAAATCTTATAGCATTTATAGTTTAATATTATAATTGTCGAAGTAAATAATCATAAGGTCTAAAGACTATGAGAAAAGAAGAATTGTTCGTACATCTGGATATGTATGTGGTAGACACAATTCTTTAGTTAGTCTTGAATATTGTTCACAACTTAAGTTAAAGGTTGGGCACCTTTATCTTGTTAAAGTTGTAGAATTCTTTTGCTAGCATTTGAGTGGGGTCAAATGAGATATGATGAGTCTAAAATCATCGGAGTGTCTTCGAGTAAAAGAATCTAGTGCACTGGGTGCATTGAACAGGATCACAATGAAATACTTTATCTATAACCGTCAGTAGATAAAAGTCTTTTCATTATCAGGACAATCGGAGAGTCTATCTTAATCCTGAGATAAATGATGGACTTATGGTTGCAAGTGATATCATTTGAGCTATCAATGAGTACGATTATATCGCATAGTCTATCCTCGATAGTTTGGTGATATTCATTTGTTAATCGATAGAGGACTTCATTTATAGATATGGACATCGTGGCTCTATTTATTAAATGAGAGTATAATATCATCATATGGATGTTTTGAGGTAATTGGATATTAAATCTTAACGTTGAGTTTTCGATAGTGTCTATTGAAAACATGGCTTCTGGACAAGTCAAAATATCCAAGTTCAAAACGTGGTCATATGAATAAATATGGTAACTTGGAAAGTTATAGGCGGTCTATGAACTCTTGGCGATTACTGATATTAATCACGAGGATACACTATCTCCAACATGATTGTCTAGGGTATGAATGAGGAACATCTTCCTTTTCTGTCTTTATTTAAGAGTTCAATTTTAGCTCTTTAGTGGAATGAGTTAAAATTAATGGATCGGACCTAAGTGAATCATTTGTTGATTGTGATTAGGTTATGTCTATTGAAGCTTAAATTTAGATAGCCCGCCAAGATCCCCAATCCACACGGATTTGTATGGATCACTTGATATATTCTACCGGACCAATTTATGGGTCCATTTAGAATTGCATTTAATATATTAAGAATATAATTTGCACATTATTTATTTAATGGGCTGCTCAATTATATTAATATATTAATGAAAGGCATGCGGGCTTGTTTCTTTTAGTAAGAATGGGTCTGGTTCACATGTGGGCTTTTTATTTAAATTTCAATGGATTAAATGAAATAAGAAAATAATATAAGGTCCATTTATAAGTGGGGCGGCTAGGTGTCTTTTTAACCTATTATATTATTTTGTTTCATTGTTTTAATTAAATAAGAATTAATTAATTGTTTAATTAAGAAACAAATCTTTTCTGATTAGGAAATATGATTCCTAAAGTTATACTATTGGTAGTAGTATACTAAAATTAAAAGACTTGTTTGACAAGAAAATAAATAATTAATTTTATTTATTTAATCAAATAATAAGTCTTTTTATTTAGTCAAAATAAAAGAATAAAATATCTATGAGTTGGATTAGGGTTTGAAGTCTTAAAACTAGAAGTGAATTAGGGTGCAACTAAAACTCCTATATTTTTGGAGTGTAAATTGCAGCAACCCTAGTCCTTTTAGGAAGGGAATTTCTGCCACCCTAAAAAGAAAGTGAGAAGAGAATTCGGCCACTTAGAAAATTAGGTGTTGTGGTGCTTGATACAATTCTTCTTCTTCTTCTTCTCAACTCATAGAAAGGAATTTATTATTCTACTAAAAACAAAAAAGAGTGAATAGATTATTCTTTGATGGTACACTAATTGCTTGTTCATCAATAAGTTTGTGTGTACAACATCGATTTAGGTTCACGCGAGTTTCGATCATTAGATTGAGAACTCAAAAGTGACCGGAATAATCTTAGTCTTTTTTTGATTGTTTTGTGACTAACAAAAGAAAAGAAAAGAAAAGTTTGTTTGTCCATTCTCAGGTTTGCAATTCAAAGAAAAATGGAGACCACGCTCCTAGGTGATTCACGTTCGTGCTAGGATTGAAGATCTTGCAGATTACCATCGACGTAAGTCAATCGGATCACGCGACAAAAGGTATTCTTCTTTTTGTTGATTATATATATATATATATATATTTAATTAATTAAAGGGTTAAGGTTCATAAAAAGGAAAAAAATTTAAAAGCTACTAAATCTATTTTTTTTAGTCTCGCTTCCGCTGCGTGTACTACGGTATTTTTCCCTACAGAAACATTGGACTTGGTTCCCTCACACCCATCACACAACACAATGGGATGCAAATGGGTATTTCGCATAAAAAGGTCTCCGGATGGCTCTATTTCTAAGTACAAAGCACGTCTGGTAGTCAAAGGATTTTATCAGCGGCCTAGTGTGGACTACACTGACACTTTCAGTCCCGTGGTCAAAACTACCACTATCCGAGTCTTACTGAGCATTGTGGTTTCGAGAGGGTGGTCTCTGCGCCAGTTGGATGTGAACAATGCTTTTCTTCAGGACCACTTAGACGAGAGCGTATTTATGGCACAACCACCTGGGTTTGTGGATCCTGCTGTTCCACTTCATGTCTGTCATCTTAAGAAAGATATCTATGGTCTCAAACAAGCACCTCGAGCGTGGTACAATGAACTTCGGCAATTCCTCATCCAAAATGGGTTTGTTAACTCACACTCTGACACTTCACTATTCATTTTCAATGCTAACGGATGTGTGATTTTTTTGTTAGTCTATGTTGATGATATCATCGTCACTAGTAATAATGGTGCACAAATTGATACATTTGTTGCCACTCTTGCTCAGCGCTTCTCCATTAAAGACCTTGGTGCCCTATCATACTTTCTTGGGGTTGAAGTGATTCCATTCCCAGCTGGTCTGTTTCTCTCTCAACACAAGTATGTGACTGATCTCCTTACTCGCACGAAGATGTGTGACTCTAAACCGGTGGCTACTCCTCTCCCCACCAATCATAACCTTACGCTACTTGACGGCACGTCTCTCACGGATGCCACTGAATATCGTCAGGTAATTGGAGCTCTTCAATATCTATTTTTCACTTGCCCTGACATCGCGTTTGCTGTCAACAAATTGGCTCAATTCATGCATCGACCACAACTGGACACTGGTCTCTCACCAAGCGTCTTCTCCGGTATCTGAACGGAACAATCACCCATGGTCTTCTCCTGCGACGTGACTAGCCGATCAACTTGCATGCATTCTCTGACGCTGACTGGGCAGGTAATCCAGATGATTGCACTTCAACTAGTGCTTATATCCTATTTCTTGGGTCAAATGATGTCTCGTGGTGCTCTCGCAAACAAAAATTTGTCGCCCGCTCATCCACTGAAGCAGAATACATAGCCGTAGCTCTTGCTACGTCTGAAGTCTTATGGATGTCATCTCTCTTGCATGAGCTGCTTATTTTTTCACTCTCTCCGCCTACTATTTTTTGTGATAATATTGGCGCCACCTACCTCTGCTCCAATCCAGTCTTTCACTCACGGATGAAACATATAGAAATTAACTTCCACTTTGTTCGTGATAGAGTTTAAAGGGGCCAAATTCAGGTGTCTCATGTCGCATCTGCGGACCAGCTAGCTGACTTGCTTACCAAACCACTGTCCAGGACAAGGTTTGCACTCTTACGGTCCAAGATTGGTGTCTCTGAAATGCCCACCATCTTGCGGGGGTGTATTAAGGATATCCAATCCAAATCCAACTCCACTTCAGATTTCCAATCCAAATCCAACTCCACTTCAGAATTGAAGCCTCATACAAATCCAAGTCTTCATACAAATCCAACTCTAACTCATACTTGAAGTCTTGTGCTTACCTTATACTGCCGCACATGTTGTTATTATTCTTTACATTGTATTTAGTTATTAGCTCTTAGAATCAGTATAGGAGTAGGAGATTACATTCACTACAATTGTAATGCACGACCTGTGCAGTATATATATACTTGTAAAATTCTATTCATCAATTAATCAAGAAGTATTATTCTCTACACATTTATCTGCTAACTCCACATTGCATATCAGAGGACCTGTTAACGTATCAATCCCTGGCAGTTTGAATAGTTTAATATTGAGTTATTTCTCGGTTGTTTAAGTTTTTGGTTACAGCTTAGGGCATCTCCAACCCTGCTCCAAAATAGAGCAAACCAGCAAAATAGAGCAAGAATTGCTCTCCAACCTGCAGGCCCTAAATCTCTGCACCATTTTGCCGTGATGAATAGTATTGCGGCAACCCTAACGCAACATTGTTCATTTAACGCAAGTTTTGCACTTCTTTTTTCATCTCTAAAGTTTTATTTAATCACAGTTTGACTCATATTTAATATAATCTATTCTGATTGTATCCCTTATTTAAAAGTATTGTTTAATCATAGTTTTACCCTTAATCAATCAAATTTATTTCAAATGTATCCTTTTTATTATTTAATGAATTTGTTTAATTTAAATTTGTTTTAATTTAATTATTATTTATATTTTAGTTAATTAAATTTAATTTCTTAACTTATTATAATATTATGTTGATTATGGGGTGAAATGTTAATTGTTGAGAAATAAAAAAAAAGGGGGGCGGGCGGGAATATTCTGTTTATTGTAACATTTGGTGCAAATCGCAATGAGTTAAAGATGGAAAAAATAAATAGTGTGAAAGTTGAACCATTTTAGTACAAAAGTTGCTCTAAATTGGGTTTTTGGGTTGGAGATGACCTCGTGATGTGCAGGGTGTGAGAGATTTACTACCAAACCAATTTCATCTTGTCGACCAATTAAAATATTTTCGAAGTCTGAATTTCGACATCTAGATGGAGAAAACTATCGTCCCTTCGGATGTTGATTTAGACAAGTGTAGCATTGCCCATGATTATGACAACTTAATTCCATTTAAATTAACTGCAAAAATATAGATGTTTTATCTTTTTTTTTTCTTTTTCTTTTTTTTCTTTTTTAATCTCTACCAAGCTATACGCCTATACATCCTCAGCTTTTCAAATATTTAGTGTGGGTTTACAGATTAATTTATATAATTCTACATAATTTGAACAGATAATTCACAGTGGAGTTTGTACATATATCATTTGTGATTATTATATAATTAATCTTGACTAAGTTACATCATCTTAGTGCTTTCTCTGTTTGGATCCACCGGAGAAGTCAGCTGAAGTCATCATTTTTTTGTACTTTGCCGATTGCCAATAGTATGTTACTATAATAATATTCTATCTTTGGCATAAAAACAATATAATCTTCAATGAAACTTTCATTTTTTTTTTCCCACAACAAACGCTTCATAATCTGGAAAATGAATTCAAAATTCACACAGATCTGTTTAGTTTCATCATACATTTTCTAATGTTTCATAAAATTTATCGGAATTCAATTTTACAGGATACTTTCCATATGTTTTTCAAATTAAATGAATCTAGCCGTAATGAAAAAAAAAAAAAAAAGATTAAAACAAAATCACGAAGTGATTCTTCTTCCCGATTTATGGCACATGAACATGTACATTCAATCCTTAAAGGCATATAATAATTGTATTTATTTTTTCTCCTTGATGAAAAAAGAAAAACGAAACCCTATTGAATTTTTATTTAATTGAAAAACTATTGTATATATTATATGTGATCGAAATTGCTATGATCATCATACGTACATACATATATATATATATATATATATATGTAGTTCCAAAAAAAATGCTCTGAACGATCACTTTTTGGGCACAATGAAAGCACAGCAAAACAATCTCTTGACAGAATAATTATTTTTATCATTCTTATCAAAAATCCTCTTGGACGAATCGTATCTTCGTTGTGACGACAATTTCCCTTCTCATATTGACGATGATGAGACGACCCTGACCTTTTCTCATCACTGGCCTTTGCAAAAATTACAGAGAATCCCTCTGCTGAGGCTGGATTGTTCACGTCCCATTCTCCGAATTTCGGTAGAGATGACATCGATGTACCGTATACGTAACGTACGATTTTTAATTTTTTTTCACGGAAGGTTTCAAAATTTCAATATCAAATGTGAATGTGAATGTCAATCTCTGGAAATGTTGGGAGGGCTTGGAAGTCTTTAATCAAGAAAATGTACTCGTTCCATACGCAGGAGAAAAAAAAAAATAGATAGAAAGAATTAGCAAAGTCAGGTCAGACGTATGAAACGGTGCGTTTTGACTTTGGTGAATTGATTGGGAATTTGTAATTTTAATTTGGCGGATTTTCAGCAATAATTTTGGGATCATGCAAAGTTGCATATCGATCTGGCATGTTATATGCCCCATGAACCATGTGTTTGATTAGGGTTTCTCTGTTGACAAATTCCATTTTTTTTTTTTTTTTTATCAGAATAGAACCAACGAATTTGACAGATCAATCATACGTGTGTGATAAGTTTACTATAGTGCCCCTCCAAGAACACCCTCTACAATTCAAGGATTATATGTCATTTGCTAGATAAATATATAAAAATGTAAAGATTTTGACGAGGAGTTAATTCTTACGTGAATGGACTTAGATTTCTGGATTATACATGATTTACGATTGAAAATTAAAAACAATAATGAAACCAAATTTTGATCATAAATTAACGATACGTGTCTATTAAATCCGTAAAGGATACAACTAACCAAAAATATATGTGTAGTGTGTACATAGTCCACCATCCCAAAGCAAATATAATAAAAATTGACATTAAATAATTGGCATAATGTGTAAATATCCAATCATATCTCTCCTAATTTAATCCTACAACACATGCATTAACAAAATGACTTCATCGTAATTTCCATAACATATTTTTATGCAAATCCCAAATCAATGACAATCATCATGAGTCATGACTTCATCGTACGTAATCCGATAAACTTGTATTGGATTGGAAATCAAAAGGGCCCTTTAAATTAATTTACATTTTTCATTCAAAGTATATATGATCAAGAAATTGCTGACATTTAAAGCCGGCCCACAACACATGCATATATGTCATATGTGTGCCACTGCCAGCAGTGCCATCCTTATCTAGCCAGCACAAGCCATACGTTAGTTTTCTGGCATTTTATATGCAGTTTATGGGCTGACTCAGACAATAACTCATCACCCCGCACTACACTCTATACATTAACGTTGTGTTTGGTAGGAAGGATATATGAATTAAGAAGGAGAGAGAGTAGGAGGAATAGAGAGGATAACATCTATCTTTCATGTTGTTTGATATTGAACAGAGAGTTGAATGGAAGGACAGATATATAATTATAAATTTACTATATTACCCTTTCATAAATTGGAGGGTAAAAGGTAAAACTATTTACTATATTGCCCTTCTATAAATTGGAGGGTAAAATTAGAGGGTCGAACTGACCTCCAATGGAGGTCTTTCATCTCCATCGATGGAGGACCTCCATTGGTCGGCATCATGGAGATTTTTGAAGAAAAAAACCCCCTAAAAATGGTACAAATGTAATTAAAGAAGAAAATGGGATTATTTTAGTCATTTGGTGCCATTTAAACTTAAGTTGTTAATCTAGTGATAATCTCACTATGAGTTAGTACCCACAAGTGAAGGTTATCTTTTAGTGAGGATAAAATACACTAGATTGGTCCTATTGACACTCACTTCTGAACTATTTATACACTACTTTTTAAATTATTTACTATTCTTTTTTTTTTTTTCTTTATCAAATTACTTAAAGAAACATACCATTGTAAAACTAATAAAACCCCTACTTTACTTATTTCAAACCCTAATGATATAGGTTATTTCAAATCACTGAATGTTTACTATTTTTATTTATATTTTCTTTCAGATCTCAATATCATGTTTCCCTTGTTTAGTATTTATTGATTTTATTGTTTAACATGTTTATTTTGTTTTTCTTTTCAAATTCCAAATCCATATTTGCTATTTTTTTTCTTATCAGTTTATTTTCGTTCAGATCTTCCAAGCATATTATGATTTGTATCAATTCTTTTGTAGATTTTATTCCGGATCTTCCAAAGTTAGTTTAGTATTATTTACAAAAAAACAAAAAAACAAAAAACAAAAAAAAAAAAAAAAAAAAACAATGAAATCGCAACTAAGAAAACCTCATCTCTGACGAAATGAAACCACATCAAAACCCTAACTCAATCGCTCAAAAAAATTAATAGACAATTAATATCACACTCACAATCTACCACCAGCAATCCAATCGACTAAAGAAAAAAAAAATTGCATCTAATAAAGATGGTTTCACCATGAAATAAGTAGAAAAACATGTCTTGTGAATGAATGTAAGAAAACTGTATATAAAGATTAGAGATGAGGTGTATTTAAAAAAAAAAAAAAAAAAATGGGGTGTATTAAGTTTGAAAAATAAGTAAAAGGGTAATTTTGTAAATAAATCAAAAAAAATTAATAAAACCATTTAATTTTATATAATTAAATCAAAAAAAAAATTTAAAAAAAAAAAAAAAAAGGTGAGGCATAAATAGTTTAGGGGGTGCCAATAACACCACTCAATACACTATCTGATCAAGTTTTTTTTTTTCTCTCTTTTATGTATGTAAGTATTTCCATATTTAATTCAAACTCAATTACTCTTAAATATATATATATATATATTCATCCCCTTGTCGGTTAATTTTAGATTTTAAAGTAAATAGTTGATTTATAGTTGTTTAAAAAAAAATGTTATTAATTTATCAATTTCAACCATACATACATTTATAGTTGGTTTATTTTTTTTTATTTTTTGTTCTTTTTTTTTTCTTGACAATATCTGTTAATTTGGAGCCAGGTATTTTTTTTTTTTATTTTTTTTTTTTTGAAAGCTTGCCATTGGTAGGATTTAAGCCGCTAACCTGTGAGTCAGTTGTCCAAACCCCAAGCTCATCCATTTATCAGCTGAGCTACACCCCTGTTAGCTTTTCTTTTTGTTCTACAACCATCTAATGTGTATTAAATTCTTTCTTATTATTTTACACCAAACTATTGAAAAGGATGAAAGATCTCATCCTGTGAAATGTGAATGTATCAGGCAGTGAAATTGAACATTTGTTATATGCATACAACTGAAATGGGGTACCTCTGTAACTCTGTTATATATATTCATACAATGAAAACGGACATCTGGGTTTTTGTTAAATTCAAGAATTGCCATGTGGATGCTAACTGTCTGTCAATATATAAGTTGAATCCATCCAGTAGAATCAACTTCATACTCACATGTTTCATGTTTGTACACATAATTGATTCTACAGATAATAGTATATGCCAAATTCTTCAATTCCTTGTTATTATATTCTACACCCAACGATAGATAAGATCAAAAGAATCTCATCCAATAGATGAATCCAAGGGCTGAAAATGGACGACATCAGGATTGTTGTTTAAAGTCTTCTAGCTACTATGTATATATAAACCCTGTCTCAGTTGTGTATTGAGTATCATCTTATACTAAGAGACGTAATATAATGGTAATGCAAAACATGGAATTTCGTCTGGAGGAGGTCCATCATCATCAATCTGCAAATTACGTGCCACTGACTCCAATCAACTTCCTGGAACGAGCAGCCACTCTCTATGGAAACAAGACTTCCATTGTTTACGGTTCTCTCACGTATTCATGGAAACAAACACATCAAATATGTCTCAGACTCGCTTCTGCTCTAGCCGGCCACTTGCACGTTTCTCGCGGTGACATTGTAAGTTCTAATTAATTGACTCTTCTTTATTCTTATGATCTTCCATGGCTTCCTTGTCTCTATATATATATATATATGCTCGACTGTTTGAATCCTAAAATGATAATTTAACATGATATCAGAACCAGTTTTATTAAACGATAGTGAGTTTAAAATAGTCAGGATCGTATGTATCTACATGGATTTTTTTTTTCTGCCTATGAATTTGTGTGTAGATGGACTTTGATCACTTCAGCTTCAATTCCATGAGACGTAAAAATGGCATCTAGTTTTGGTGATGATATAAATAAGGATTATTTTATTTTACATTGACTGCATCATGCACAATGATATAAATGACATAAAAATGAACGATCTATGAATAAATAAGGATTATTTTATTAGGATCAATATTGTTCATTTTCATGTCTGAATTCATTTGTAGAATAAGAAAAGAGAAGAAAAAAATTCTATGTATCTGCAGACTTTGCAGAAAATGTGCTAAAGTCGACTCCAGGGTCAATATGCATGGTGCAGTCAATTTAAATTTATATTGTACTATATTTTAAGTTAGGTGGTTGTATTAAATTATTATTTTTTAGAGTTTACTTTCACATAAATGTAATATATAATATACATATTCTAAGCGGGATGGAGCTAAAAAATTTTATTTGGTGTAATATAGTAAAATATAATATTTAGGTAGAGTACAAATTTTATATTAAAAATATAATTTAAAGATTTTTTGTTTTTTCTGAGGGAATAACCTCTGGCTCCCGTCTCTAATTATAAGCATATCATCTCTTAGTTCACGTAATGTGTCTTTCTATCAACGTTAGTAGTGAGAGTTTGAGTCTTGTCATGCCCCTTTTAAAAGCATATATCTTGTAGATATTCGGACCATATATGTACTTCCAAACTCTCTATTGTGGCCCCGACCCATTCAATGTCATATATATATCCAGGGGCGGCTCAAGCTATAAGCAACTAAGGTAGTTGCCTAAGACCCCACTTAAAATCAAGGCCTCATATTTTCATTTTCAAAAAATATGTATATATATATATCTTAACAATTAATATTCAATATTTTTCTTTCTAATTATTATTCAAAAAATCTCTTTTTTACTTCTATATTACCGTTTATTCCTATTTTCAAGTAATAGATTCCTATTTTAAAGTAAACCACATTTAAGTGAACTTAAATACTCATTAATGTTTTTTTTTTCTTTCAAGTTTCAACGGTTATTTTTTATTATTCTTATATATTGTTAATAAAATCTATTGTTTTATATATTCTATATTCAATCAAGTCCTCCTATTGCAATTTGTAAATTGAAATCAAACCTACTGTAATCAAACTCTTTTGTTTTTTTGACGAAGGTTTGCAATCAAACTCTCTTACTATAGCTTCCTTCCGTCAACATTTCGGCCTTCCAGGTTTTATTGATTTAAACTTTGTTACTTTTTTTTTTTTTTTGGTCATTTTATTTATTTTTTTTTCACCTATAACTTAATTTAATAAACAATTTTGCATCCCAAAAAGCAAGAAAAATTAATTTTAAATAAACTGTTTTTACTGTATATTTAATATATTTTGACATACACATCCAAGGCCTCATTTTATAATTTTGCCTAAGGCTCCGGATACTCTTGAGTCGCCCCTGTATATATATATCCATATATATATATATATATGGATTATGAATCATCAATGTTTGAATAAAGGCAAAAAAAAAAAATTTAATTTTCGTCCGTAAATTCAATTGTAACCGTTGAAATCCATATATATTTATACAGACTTCTACGGTTCTACCGCTAAAATTGAAAGTGTGGAAAAAGACAAAAAAAAATTGTCTTATTCGAACATTGATAATTCATAAAAAATTATAAAATAATTCATTTCATTTATAGGAATTCAATTCAACAATTTTACGTAACATTCCATTAAAAATGAAAAAAAAATGTGAATGTCCTTATCAGAAAATGACTTGATACATCATAAATCTATATGGTTTGCCGACCGTTGAAAACTTGATTAAAAAAAAATGAAAAACAAGTCTTTTAAAAATGTATATTTTGGGTCAAATCTTAAACTGATACAAGTTGCAACTTGCCACGTTGCATGTGCAAGACTGCAAGTCCATGTTACATGATTAAAAAAAAAAAAAAAAAAATTAAGAAACGTAATGAAGCTATACATTTAGATAGTGATATAGTAATATATATATATATATATATTTTTTCCTCTACTTATGATCGAATTGAACTTTTAACATTATGATTTGGCTTATAAATCATTGATTAACTTTAAGAAGACTTTAATTAAACTAAAATATGTGAATCTAATGGTTGATAGTTTTTTTTTTTTTTAAAAGGCTAATGGTTGATAGTTGTTAAATTGATATAAATAAAATCAATTCATTCTAAGGAGAGAAAAACTTTTTATATATATACAGAAATGTTTAAATCAGTGCGCACTAATATAACTTCATCTATGCGTTGGATATGAACCATTAGATTTACATACTTTGATTCAAAATGTATGCATTTATCAAAGCTTCTCTATAATCAACGATCCACATGCATTGATACTAATGTAGTTACATCAGTGCGTACCAATGTAAATGGAACTATATATATATATATATATATTTATTTATTTATTTATCATGGAGTCAAATGAATCTCCATAAAGTAATTAAAATTCAATTTATTTCATTTCATAATTCACTATAAAAAAATAATAAATAAATAAATAACATTTCATTTATGCCAAACTGTACAATGGTCCATTTATTATTATTATTATTATTATTATTATTTACAAATAAATTTTAGATTTTCATTTTAAAATGAAAATATATTTATATATATTTTTTTTCTTTTAGTAATAGTATACAACCATATATGATAATTCTCTAGTCATATAGTATTGAAAACATATTTCTGGTACAATTGATGTAACCAAACAAGCTTTGTATGACCCGGTTTTGTTACAAAATTAAATGTCTAGTTTCGTAATGTTATAGACCCGGTTTTGTAACATTGACAAAACTGTTTCTCAAGACCCTTGTGACCAAAGAAACCCTCTAACAGTAAAGGAAGAAATCTAGATGTTTTTTTTTGGGGCTTATTGGACCCTTTTATGTGGGCTTACTAGAACCCTTTTGTGTGGGCTTATTGGGCTGCCATATGATCTTTAAATTATAGAATTTTCAAATGATTTTCATATTTTTGTGTCCTGAAATTTGGTCTGATTATGTAGGGATCCATTTTAATCAAACACCAATTTTGTTTTAATCAAATATTAAACATGAAGGTTGAAGAATTTTTTTGCTTTGCTTCTACGAGCAGGTTGCAGCAATGGCTCCAAATATTCCAGCTCTCTACAAGCTACATTTTGCAGTACCAATGGCAGGTGCAGTTCTCTCTGCACTCAATACAAAATTGGATGCAGACATTTTAGCATCAATTCTGGAACAATTAGAGGCCAAAATAATGTTTGTTGATTATCAATTTGTTGAACTTGTCTTCAAAGCACTTGACATTCTCTCCAAAAGAAATTCCAAACCACCCCTCCTTGTCATAATCCCGGATCAGTCATCATCAACTGATCAACCCTATAATATTTCTTCAATAGCCAACAAATTACCCTCTTCAGGAATCTTGGATTATAATGTCGTGCTTGAAATGGAAAAATCATCTGATTTTGAAATTGTGCAACCAGAGAATGAAAATGATCCAATTTCAGTGAATTACACTTCAGGATCAACTGGGGATCCTAAAGGTGTGGTTTATAGTCACAGAGGTGCTTATCTGAATTCACTTGCAATGATTTCTAGGTTTGAAATGAGAGAAATGACTGTGTTTCTATGGACAGTTGACATGTTTCGTTGCAATGGTTGGTGCTGTACTTGGGCAATGGCTGCTCTTGGTGGCACCAATATCTGTTTGAGAGAAGTCTCAGCTGGGTTGATTTTTGATTCAATACTTGTTCATCAAGTAACCCACTTGTGTGGTCCACCAACTCTTTTGAACACTATAGCAAATGCTCCAGATCCAGAGACTCATGATCAGCAGAGGAAGCCATTTCAGACCAATGTCAATGTTTTGGTTGCTGGTGTGTTGCCAGCAGCTCAAGTGGTCGAAAAAGTGGCGAAAATCGGGTTCAACATTGGTCATGCTTATGGGATGACAGAAGTCCTTGGTCCAGCAACTGTTAGACCTTGGAAATTACTTGAATGTTGTAATAATCCTGGAAAGATTAATGAAGGACTTCATAGTGTTTTGATTGATGTAAAAGATCCGAATTCGATGAAAAGTGTACCAAATGATGGGAAAACACTTGGTGAAGTCATGTTTAAGGCCAATACTTTGATGTTGGGGTACCTTAAAAATCCAAAAGCAACTCAGGAAGCTTTCAGGAATGGATGGTTTCATACGGGCGACCTCGCCGTAAAACACCCTGTCGATGGGTACATAGAAATTAAGGATCGAAAAAGGGACATTATATTTTCTGGGGTTGAGACTATAAGCAGTTTGGAGGTGGAAGCAGTTTTGTTAAGCAATCCAAAGGTTTTGGAAGCTGCTGTTGTTGGAAAAGCTGATGATGAATTGAAGCAAGTGCCTTGTGCTTTTGTGAAATTGAAGGTGGGATGTGAAGCAAATCCTGAAGAGCTTGTTGAGTTCTGTGGGGATCATTTACCAAGTCATATGGTTCCTAGGGCCATTGTTTTTGGAGACATACCTGTGAATTCTACTGGAAAAGTGCAGAAATTTGTTCTCAGGGAGAGAGCCAATGCCTTGAATACTATCGCTTAATGAAGTGCTTAAATGCTATTATTCGATCAGATCCATCATTATGCACCCACCCACCACAGTATTTGATTTTGTGATTTTGTAAAACCCGTTAATCTTCCACGTAAGATGTTAATAAAGTGCTTAAATGCTATTGATCGATCATATCCATCATTACGGGAGAGAACTCACCCACCCACCACGGTAGGTGACTTTGTAAAACAAGTTGATATTTTACTTGAGATGTTTTTGATTTGGTGGTTAAAACAATCTCTTGTTATTATTTGTCTGAAACTATTCAAGATTCTGCTTTATTGTGAACATTCCATTGGACAGCATAGGCCCAAGTGTCTGACCGACCACTCACTTCAATAATTTAGGAGGTTTACAGGGTCCGGCTACTGTATGCGGGAACACCGTTGGGTATCATACCCAGCATCTAATCATTAAGTTACAACCGTTGGATGATGAAAAAGCTAATCCAACGGTTGAAAACAAAGAAAAAAAATTAAGACAAATGATTTACCACTTACCTGTTTCACCGGTCAATTGACCAAAACAAATAAAACTTGAAAGTTCAAATGTAAAACCCAAAACCACTTATCTAATTTTTTTTTTTTTGAAAGGTAGTATTAACCATAGGACACAAGATAAAACATTATAAAATGAAAGATAGAGGTTGACATGTTTGAATATTTAAATTATTCTATTTAAATATTGATTTGATTTATAAAATCTTTTAAAATATTTTTATTGTTCTTATGAATTTTATTTTTTTTTGTTCTAATTTAAATATTCTTCTTAAATATGATTTAATATATATATATATATAATATTAATGAAAAAAATGAAATAGGGTCATAAACTCATATATATTTTAGTCATCGTAACTAATCTCAACACTTTTATAATAAAATTACCAAATATATGTATACTAGTTTTGAGTTATACACAACTAACAGTGATTATTATAAAAGTCATAGTAATACTAAACTGACCTTAAGTCTCATGAATGAACAAACAACTGTCATCTTGAAGATGTAACGGGCCCAACTTGCCAAGTTATAAACGATCTTCAAAGAAGAACAAATTTGATGTAAACCTTATTTTAACACCATTGAAGGATACCCTAGCCTACAATAACTCTATTGTTTTACCATTAGAAATTTGACATTTTGTACTTTTCTGAATACTATGATATATTGTTATCAATTTTTCTAGCTTAAAACTGTATTTCATGCTACAGTATCAACCCATTAACTCTTAAATACCTTTCAGATATGAAATGCAAGACTATGGTTTACTGTCGTTTAAGATCTCTAAATGAAAAATATGTACTAAATAAAATAAAATAAAAATATTTCAGACAAACTAGAGGAAAAAGGTTGAAGTTCACTCTTTTGGCTTCCCAAAATCCACATTTGCAACAAACTATCGGGTTCTCATATCATCAGAGCTTAACAACAATGTGGGGAAGAATCTATTCATCAATCGCCCTCTCCATCAATCAATTGAGGATCTCTCCTCGTTTCGTTTCTCGTGTCTTCAACAATAATTCAGGGACTTTGGAAAATGAGTTTACAAATCCTAAGAATGATACACACTATTGGATTGTTATGAAAGTAGAGGAGGTGAAATAGTGCAAAAAAGTATTAGATAATAACGAGTTTTATAAACAAACTTTGTCTGAAATCTTGGAAGTGAGTGCTGCTGAGGCTGCAAAGTACATCTATTCTACGAATTTGAAATATTGCTACTGCTTTGGAGCCAAGGTACCCGAGGAAACAACTTGCAAAATGAGAAAAAAGTTAATGATAGAAGATGGATTTTAAGGGATTGCTACAATGTTACAATATTTTTTGAAACAATCAAACGATTATGGTATAACTCAGTCACAAAAAAATTATAAAAGCCGTCAAAGTTGTAATTTCCCGTCTAACAATAAAAATATGAATTCGACCGATTTCATTTGGATTCTAAAATATTAATTTCCCTGGTTCTACTCAATTTCTTCATGTAAACATGAATTTTTGGGTAGGTTTGAGTAAAAAGGTCTACTCAATTTGTTCCGCCACAAATCCGAGGTCCTCAATTATGCGCTGAATGACCAACTGCGAAGCTACAAAGTCCCCATCCCATTGATCGGGTGACTCATATATCAATGTGCAACCAGTACCGGTACCATTCATGCAGTTGAAGTACCACTTTGAAAATTGAATGGTTGCATAGGAGTGCAATGATACAATATATGAAGAAGATATATCTCAATCACAACAAGGTAAGATACCTCAACAAGATAAGGAAGTCTTGAATTCGCTGAAGGAAGGAAAAATAAAAATAAAAAAGGATAATGCGTATCCATAATCTTATACCAACCAGTAAACAACTTACAATCATTACATACTATCATAGTTGATTTTTTTTAAAAAAATTTTTTTATGGGTGTAATTACATACACACCTAAATTATCTAGCATTTCAAGGCTTATACTTTTGTCAACATTGAGTTTGGAGATTTCAGTCATCTTGAAGATGTAATGGGCTTAACTTGCCGAGTTAGAAACAATGTACAAAGAAGAACAAATTTTATGTAAACCATATTTTAACACCATTGAAGGTTACCTAGCCTACAATAACTCTTTTGTTTTATGACGCAGCGGGGTTTGGCGAAATAAGAATGATCACTTTGTCGAACCCTGAGGCATACTCAGATGAACCTTGACGCAGTGACCGGTAGTTCCCTGTACCATGCCCCGGCGTGTCCGCAACCAATTTGTTCAGCTCTACATAAGATATTCTATAAATTTTCGGATATCAAACTTGAAGTTGTTAAGATCTCGGCTGATTTTGCTTGGAACCAACAATTTATCACAGATGTGGATCCAAAGGTGGTTGTGTTGGCTAGGAACAATGTGGCATTTCTTAATGCACGACTTCAAGAGCAGTATAAATTGAAGGTTCATTTTTATCTCTCAATAATGTTAGCATGGATCGCTATGCAGGGGCCATCATTCCCTAATCTACATTAGAAAATGGCGCTCTCGAATCCTCAAAGAGCATGTCGAATCCACGACAGATAAGTGTTCCAAAGAACGATTTTATTGATTATCAAAAAAGTTACAATAATTGGAAATAATAAGACTATTTATAATAAACTAATCATAATACGACTCGAATACGACATTCCTAAAAAGACTAAATCAAAACTAATCATAATTTTGTAAGATTTATGATTCCTAATTTGACTGAAAAACAAATATCAAATCTTACCCAAAAGGTAAGTTTGATTTATTTCCAAAACCTAAATTTAATTCATAATCAAACTAAAGTAAATAAACTTGCTAAACAAGAAATAAAGACCCAAATTAATAAAATAAGAAAACACCCAAAACTGTCCTACATCATTTTACCATTAAAATTTTGACATTTTGTACTTTTCTGAATACTATGATGTATTGTTATCAATTTTTTTGGCTTAAAACTGTATTTCATGCTACAATATCAACCCATTAACTCTTAAATACCTTTCAGATATGAAATGCATGACTATGGTTTACTGTCGTTTAAGATTAGGATGTACTAAATAAAATAAAATAAAAATATATTTTAGACAAACAAGAGGAAAAAGGTTGAAGTTCCATTCTTTTGACTTCCTAGAATCCACATTTGTAGCAAACTATTGGGTTCTCATATCATCAGAGCTTAACAGCAATGTGGGGAAGAATCTACTCATCAATTGCCCTCTCCACCAATCGATCGAGGATCTCTCCTCGTTTCGTCTCTCGTGTCTCCAGCAATGATTTAGGGACTTTGGAAGACGTGTTTACAAATCCTAAGAACGATGCACACTATTGGATTGTTATGAAAGCAAAGGAGGTGAAATAGTGCAAAAAAGTCTTAGATAAATACGAGTTTTATAAACAAACTTTGTCTGACTTCTTGGAAATGAGTGCAGCTAAGACTGTAAAGTACATTTATTCTGTGACTTTGAAATATTTCTACTGCTTTTGAGCCAGGATGCCTGAGGAAACAACTTGCAAAATGAGAAAAAAAGTTAAGATGGAGGATGGATTTTAAGGAATTGTTGCAATTATACAATATATGAAAAATATATATCTCAGTTACAACAATGTAAGATGTCTCAACAAGATAAGGAAGCCTTGAATTCACTGGAGGAAGGAAAACCAAAAACGGAAAAATAAAGGACAATGCGTATCCACAATCCTATACCAACCGGCAAATAACTTACAATCATTATGGAGCTTTCTAAATATTGTGATGAGTACTTATTGGAGTTAATGTAGTATCATACTATCATAGTTAATAGTTTTTTTTTTTTTTTTTTTTTTTTTGTCAGTGTAATTACATACACGTCCAAATTATTTGACCTTTCAAGGCTCATACTTTGTCAATAAGGAGTTTGGAGATTTCAATTATGCTGCTCCCGCGGACGCTAATAGCTACTTCAAAGGAAAACAAAAAGTGTTTGATTATGAATTTAATTGAATTTAACTTATCTTTATTCAATTTATATTAAATTTAATTTATCATTATTTTAATTCAAAACGGTTAATTTAACATGACTTTTGGTTTATTTAATTATTTCATGACTTTGTTTTGTGTGTTTGGGTAGATGTATTTAAATTTCTTCATTCAAAATTTCAAAACCTTTTTGTTCTCTGCCCATATATAAAAACTCCACTTTTTGGTTTATCTTAATCATATTTGCAAGCTAGCCGGTTCTTTTCAAGTTTAAGATGTAAATGATAGTCGTTGATCGTATTTATTGTCCTTAATCATAATAAATACGTAAACAAGCAATAGATAAGTGGGAACCCGAAGCCACTTATCTTTCCTTCTTTAATGATTTAAAAAAATCGGAAACTTGACCGGATATCCAGGTATACCCAATTCAAAAACAGTAACTTTCTAAGTACATTCCAAGACTCTCAAAAATCAAACACTCCAAAGTTTAAACTTCTTTTCCAACACTCTAAAGTTCATTTAAACATTTTTGTTTTTGTCCTTTTTTTTTTTTTTTTTTTTTGGATTTTCTATTTTAGTGTATTTTTTAAGGGGGAATTGCACAAACATCCCTCGAGGTTTGATAAAATTGCACAGATATGGCAGTGTTGGCCATACACACACAAACTTCCCTCGACATTTGGAAATTATTACACAAACATCCCTACCGTTTGATGGATCCATTAGTCAATGGTCAAAAGTGTAAAAAGTCTAAAATACCCTTTATTTTTATTTTAAATAAACTAAATTTTTTTAAAAAAAAAGATAAAAATATATATAAAAAAATATTTTAGATAACATGAATATATCTTAAATCTGAAACCTAGAAAAAAAATTCATCTTTACAAAGTAAAAAAAAAAATAGTTTTTTAAACAATTTAATAATAAATAAATTTTAAATTTTAAATTTCTTTAAAACCAAGGGGGAATTGCACAAACTTTTTTTTTTTTTTTTAAAGATGAATTTTTTTTCCAGCTTTTTGATTTAAGATACATTCATATTTTCTAAAAGATTTTTTTATATATTTTTATCTTATTTTTGAATTTTGAATTTTGTTTAAAATAAAAATATAGGGTATTTTGGGCTTTTTACACGTTTGACCATTAACTAACGGATCCATTTAACGGTAGGAGATGTTTGTATAACAATTTGTTAATATTGAGGGAAGTTTATGTATATATGGTCAAAACTGTCATATTCGTGCAATTTTATTAAACATCGGGGAATGTTTGTGCAATTCCCCCTTTTAAAAATATTTTTTTATCATTTTTAAATTGAAGATTCCGCATCGACTCTGCGAGGGTATGGCCACCTTACCTCACCTAACCTTTCGTTTTTTAAAACATGGATTCTAGATTTCTAGTTGCCACTTTGTGATCTGGGAGCTTTAGGTTGTGGTTATATTAGATTTTGATTGTGTTTTTTTTCTTCTTCGTTGATCGGATGGCAAAGAAGCATTTGACACATAGAATTCAAGATCTGACCGATTAAATGGAAAAGCAGAATGTGCTTTCAGAAAATTATTTATTTATTTTCATTTTCTGTTTGATTATTCCATTAAGTGAGTTGTTATTTATAGTGTAATTTTGTCTAATTTTAGAAAGAGACCAACTCATATTTTTATTTGTATGATCAACTGTGGCCCGTAATATTTTAGTAGAATTTTATTATCATTTTGTCTAGTTTGTATATCATCTAATGAATTTTTATTATTTTAGTATATTTCGTTTAAAGAAATATAATAGAAAAATGTTATATTATCCTAAATAATAATCTTTTAAAAGAAATATATATATATAATCTTTTTCATTTCAGTTTGTCCTGATATAAAATATATCAATTCCTTAAATGTGGGCCATTATAAATAATGTTCAAACCAAACAATCTCCTTTTTTTGAAATGTTAAAAAATGTCATCTCATACTTATAAGCTATTTTAAAATGTTTCAATTAAAACTCTTATAGATATAAAAGCTCTTTTGAAATACACTACCTACTTCTCTTTTTTTAAAGTCAAGACTCAAGAGTAAAAGCTATCACAGTAATAAGTACATGCTTCATTGGAAAAGTTTTGGGATCTTAGATCTATTAAAATCTTTATGATTCTATGATTTCCATCCAACTTTTGAGACTGTATGATTGAAACATTTTAAAATAGAGAGCTTCTTTTGACAATTCATTTTTTTTCTTTTTACACTTCTTATCTAAAGACATCTCATTCTCAAAATTTAAATTTAAAAAAATTATAAAGATACTTCATTTTATTACAAGATTATCTTTTTTTTTTAATTAAATTATTAAAAAAAAATATCTCTCATAAATCATTAGATTAATTATACATGTTAAATACTCTCTCATAAATTTTTAATTACCATATTAAATCCTCTCTCCTCCAATACATATCTCTAGTTTTCTATCTCCATTTTTTCTCAAGCAAGACTAACAGTTAAAAAAAAAATAAAAAATAAAAAATAAAATAAATAAATAACTAACTAATAAGCTTGATTTTTAGGAACCATATGTATTTATATATTAAAAAAAAAATTACCTTGTTATTCAAAAAGAAAAAAAAAATCGAAATATGAAAATGTTTTTTGTTACTTTTGTAGGTATGTGATTGCCTAGAGAACTTTAATTCTTTCATTAGTCTTAAAAATTATGAGTTTAATTGAATCTAGTTGCAACAATTCAAGCTTTCATATATATATATATATATTAAATGACATTTTAATATATATATATATATTACCGTTAGTAAAAAACCAAAATATTCATAAGTTTTTTTTTTCCTTTAATTATTAATCAAAGATTGATTGAGAAAGCACGGAAATAGGAATTTTTTTTTTTTTTTTAAATGGAGAGAAATTAATTAGGGGAGAATGTTTAATATGGTAATAACAGATTTAGAAGAGAAAGTTTAATACGTAATATTTAATCTAATGATTTAGGAGAGAGAATTTTTTTTTTTAATAATTTAATTAGTTTGAAGTGTCTTTAAATTTTTTTGTCTTGTTTAGTAATTTTAATTCAGGTTAAAATTGTCATTAATAAAAAAAATTATATTGGAGTGTAAATAGATAATTTGTGGATTGTAAGGAAAAGTTCTCTTTAAAATATCTTATAGTTAGAATATACCCATAATGCCCTAATTAGAATGATTAATAATATAGGTAAAAAAAAAAGTTTTATATTTATATGTTTTTTAATTAGAATAATTAATTAAGTAATATAGGTAAAAATAATATATATTTAAATGTTACGTTTTTAATTAAAATAATTGATAATAATAATAATTTTAAAGTAAACTCAACAAATAAAAATTTAATGAGAGTCAAATGATAAATGTATTTTTTTAATAATAAATAATAAAAGTAATTAGTAAAATTAAAATATTGAGTAGTCAAATGAAAATAAAACAAATGCTAAACCTAAACTCCTCCCACACTTTTTTTTTTCTTTCTTTTTTCCTCTGCAATTGTCACCGTCTTTACTCTCAATTTTTCCTCTTCATCTCTTTCTTCATTCCCATATTCTCTTATGACTAGGGGTGGGCACCCAAACCACCAAACCGATCAACCCGTCCAAACCAAACCAATTTAAGTGGATTGGTTTGGTTTGGTTAAATAAAATAAACCGATTGGGTTATTTTTGAGCAACCCAATTGGTTTGGGTTGGTTTATGGGTTGCGTTTTATCAAACTGTATAACCCAACTCAAACCATTATAATATATATATATTATTAATTAAATTATCAGAGAAAACAAATAAAAACTAAAGTTAACCCAATGCAATAAGAAGTGAATTTCGAAACTTTAAAGAGGTTGCTTCGACGGTGATAGATATTATTAATTTAGAAGCTTAAACAATTTAGTTTTATTTTATAAGTTTTAGGCATTCTACAATTGAATTTTTTTTTTTTTTTTTTTTTAACAATTATCGTTCTGCACTTAAGTTAAATTTAGTATTATAAACTAGTATTATTATTTATGTTATTGATAATTGGTTTAACTACTTATATTGATAATTTGATATTATTAAATTCATTCAAATAAAAAATAATGTAATTATTTTCTTAAACCGTTAAACCAAACCGAACCACACCGATTTTTATTGGTTTGGATTGGTTTGGTTTTATCTTATAAATGGTTTGGTTTGGGTTGTAAAAAAATAAACCGATTTTATAATGGTTTGGATTGGGTATAGTCAAACCCAACCCAAACCAACCCGTAGGGGCGACCACACCTCTCTCTCTCTCTCTCTCTCTCTCTCTCTCTAAATATATATATATATATATATGAAACCCATCACCTTCGAAACCTCCTTTTTATTCTTTAATCCATCAATTTCATGGTTCAAAGTATATTGAGGGCCTGTGCGTGCCTCTCTGCTTTTATTTTTATTATTATTAATAAAAAAAAATCTATAAAGCTTGTTATCAAAGAAAAAAAAATGGTAATCAAATGCCCAATATTCTTGAATTACAGGATATGTGCATACAATAAAGGTCTGCAATGAAAAGCTAAGAAAATTATTTACAGATACACAGATTGAAAAGATTACAAATCCACTCTTGAAAGCCTTCTTTGCCAAACAAGTGGATAACTATCACAAACGGATGGTGAGTTGATGATGAATTAATGAATTATTGGTGGGAGACCATAAAACCCTAGCCAATCCAAATACAACACAAACCCACGTTTCAACTCTTTAATCATAACCATTAAAAATGATAGAAAAACCATTAAAAATAAAGCAATTATAAGTTCCTCCAAATGTGGAATTAACATTTACACAAGAATCCCACTCTTTTTTTCCATAGATGGAAAACAAAGTCCAACTTTTTCCTTCCATGCCAACATGGGTCTTTAGTTTGTAAATTTAAAATTAGATTAACAAATAATTAGATTATTATTGAAATTTTATAAACTAAAAATTTTAATAATTCTTAAATTTTAATAAAAATAAAATATTTAAATTCATAATATTCTTAAAAAAAAAAAAAAACATACTTAATTAAAAGATCAATTGTTAATGTTGATAAAGCAGTCAAGTTAAATTTAAATAAATTTGTTTCAAAAAAAAAAATTTAAATAAATTTGGAAAAGATTGAACTTTGAAGAGAGAGAATAATTATTACAGTGAAAATAAAAATAAAAAAATAGCTCACGACCTCATATCTTAGAGAAAAGCTTCAGTTCATCGAGTACTTCGGTTGAGTGGTGCACTCGGCTACTGATGTGTTGACACATCAACGTATGTGTGTCAGTAAAAATAAAAATAAAAAAATTAATGAAATAAGAGAGAAATAGATAAAACAAGAAAGAAAATAAATTTGAAAAACAAATAAAAAAAGCTAATATATACTGATATGTCAACGTATCAATGATCGGGTGCACTATTCAACTGGTGTACCCGGTACACCAAAGCTTTTCTCCATATCTTGAGTGGTGAAACACATACAAAGTACAAATACTCCGGTCCTAGTGCTACACAGCTACACACACCTTCTATTTTGATAGGGAAAGATATATATATATATATATATATATATATTGTAAGGACAAAGAATGTGGACCACAGATTAGGGAGAAGTTTTGACAAGTGCATACACTTTGAGTCAAAGTATTTAAATCTAGTGGTCCACATTTTTCGTCCTGATATATTTATTGTCAGGACAAACTAACAATAGAAAATCTGTATATATATATATATATTAAGATTTTAATTTCTTTTATTAAAATAATTGTTTTTAGAACCCTAACCTTTATTGCTTTATGTATGTCCTTCTCTGTTTGCCAACTGCTATCTCTTTCTCTCTCTTTTTTCATGTTGTTATAGGAAAAAATAGCCGTGGTAGACACGTCATCACAATATAAAGCCACGTAAGCAAGTTCAAAAGAAAGTCAACTAACGGAGCAAGAATTCCCCCATGAAAACCTGCTCGGAAAAAGAGGAAGTTTCCCGACCACCAACAAAGGCGAGTTGCTCGGGCAATAAACCTTACTCGGGCAAGGACACGGTGTAGTCGGGAATCAATGAAAACAGATAGTCACCAGCGCCCATATTCCAAACTTTGGGTGCAATCAGCAACAAGCAACTCCATGATAAGCGACAGTGGCCGCAGAGTCCAAATAAGGAAGCAAATAGATTTTCCGTGAATGAAGAAGGAGGAATCAGAATCAGAATCAGAATCAGACTTGGATTCAACCAAATCAGGAAATATACAAAAGAAGGAGAGTCCGAATCCGTTAAGGATTACAACTCACAATTAGGGCACCACATACCAAAACCCTAATAAAACATGTATAAATACCCCTTCTTTACGCAAAAGGAAGGGGACACGAGTGAAATAGCTAGAGAGAGAGAGAGAGATTGTAATACAGCATTCTTGTAATTCTTCTTCATAGTGGATTTGGCTTCGTTGCTTAGGCAGCAAACCGTGGATGTTTCTCCAACCCTTGGAGTTTTACCACGTAATTGTTTGTGATTCATAGTTTATTTCTTTTGTTTTCAATCATCCAAGTTCATAATTTACAACAAGTCAAAAGATAAATCATTGACTCGGTGACCACCAAAAATCACCGTCAACAATTGGCGCTAGAAGGAGGGGGAGCCCAGAAATTTGTGATAACAATGGCTGTTGAAGGAGATGGTAGCGATTCCAGGTACAGTCAAGGCGTGCCAAGTAATGAGCTGGGGGATGACACCACGCTCAATACAGCGGATGCCACCCTGATGACGGCAGACCAGTCAGCCGCCTTAGCTGGTATTCAACGTTTCCCCACAACTAATGAAGAAATCACGCAACGATTTCATGCTTCCCTGCAACAACTCATATCAGACGCGGCAAAGCAAGGAGTTGACCTTTCCACCACGGGAGGTTTGATATCTCCTCACAGTCTGCCCGTCCCAAACCAGCAGGCTGCGAGGCTGCGTTCTGCAGTGGTGATACCAACGCCTGATGCACCCCTAAAGGCGAGACGAGATCCTGTGCCAGAAATATTATCCGAAAGGGAGCATAGAGAGGGGAGTGATCCTGACATGGGTTACGGTCAAGATCGAATAGTCGTAAATCGGGATCACCCCAGGAGGCGCAGTCACCGGAGAGGCCGATCTTCATCCTCGGAAGAGAGTGAGCAGAATCGTCATCGCAAGCGCCAAAGGGGCACAGTACGGTTGCATGGCCTAAACCGAGATCGCAGAGAGTTGAATCCGGAGGAAAGGGGTCAAAAATTGACCATAAGTCAAACTTTCAATGCGATAGGGGAGCCAGAAGGAGATAGAGATATACTCATACAGAGCCTAACCCGGGAGGTACAGAATAATCGTCGACAAATGGATGCTTTAGTCAGGCGATATGGGCGTAATGAGCTGTCGGATGACGAATCCGGAAGCCCGTTCACTAGTGGGATCCTAAGAACACCTTTCCCGGAGAGATTCAGGATGCCACACGTGGAACTATTTAAGAAAGATACCGATCCAAAGGAACACGTCCGAAGATATAGGAGCACCATGGCACAATATGTCAACAATGACGCACTGCTATGTTTGAATTTTCCTCAAACCCTTGGAGATCTAGGCTCCCGGTGGTTTGGTAGATTACCAGCAGCAAGCATAAGCAGCTTTGGCGAGTTGAGCAAAGCTTTCTCAAGACAGTTCCTCGGGAATGTGCATAGGAAAAAATCGGTAGCTCACTTATCCCAACTCAGACAGGGAAAGGATGAGTCGCTAAAGAAGTATCTGGGGAGATTTGGTCAGGAAGTGTCCGAAATTGGGAGTGCAAATGACGAGGCAATAATTGCTGCGTTCATCAACAACCTTCAGAATGGCCAATTGTCATTTGACCTCAGAAGAGCCCGATTAACCAGTTATGCTGATATGATGGACATGGCAAGGGGGTACGCCCTGGCTGAAGAGGAAGAAATTGCCACAGGGGGTTACTTCGTGCATGGCGGTCGCCCAGAAGGATTCAAAACCAAAGACCAAACTAAGGCGCCCGACGGCAAAACGGACAAACAGAAGAACAAAGCACGGGATGGTCGGGATGGGCGGCGAGCATACGACCCGAAAATCGACTAGCCGCGACAGAAGTTCCAGGGCAGGTATACGAATTACACCCCACTGAAAAAAGACCAAGGTGAAATCTTGGCAATCCTAGAGGAGAAGAACATGTCAAAAGAACCTCCTAGGCAGTCAACATATGCCCGGAGGGACACCACCAAGTATTGCCGTTTCCATAAGGAGAACGGGCACGAGACATCCAAATGTTTCCAATTAAGGGACCATATTGAAACCCTCATCAGGGAAGGACACCTGAAAGACATCGTCCTCAAGAAGGTGGACAAGACGGATGGACAAAAGGATAGCCGGCAGGACGGGCGGGCAAGAAAATTCAGTCCAAAGAAAGCTGAGGATGAAGGAGCAATTAACACCATCTTTGGAGGACCGGCAACTGGCAGGAGTAACAGGGAAAGGACCCAAGAAATTCGGGAGGCCATGGAGGCACGGAGAGACTTAGATGTCAATTCCATTGAACCCGACCCGAAAAGAATCAAAGAGGGATGGGACCCGATCATATTCACAGAAGCTGACTCACATGGAGTGGATGTTAAGCCAAATGATGCCTTGGTAATTGGAGCGCGGATCGGTCACCGAGAGGTTCATCGAATCTTGATTGACAATGGGAGTTCAGCAGACATTCTAAGTGCGGAGGTATATGACCAGCTGAGGCTGGACAGGAAAGACCTACAGCCGTTTCCCACACCCCTTAGAGGATTCGGAGGAGTCGAAGTAAGGTCGCTGGGAACAGTGAAATTGCCCGTGAAGATTGGGACGACCCCCTGCCAAAAGACTGTGCTGCTCGACTTTGTGGTGGTGGATACGGAAAACTGGTCGTACAATGCTTTATTAGGCCGACCGTTTTTGAATAAAACCAAAGCAGTGACGGCAACTTATGCTCTCATGATGAAATTCCCGACTGAGTATGGAGTAGGAGTAGTGAAGGGGTCACAAGAGATGGCCCGAAGAGCAAATTTGTCAGTATACAAAGACAGGGAAGTACACCAAATGTACGAGGTAACAACCCAACAAAAAGTGGAGGAACCTGAAGAGCAGGCAGAAGTGCCAAAAGAGTTTGAATTGGATCCCAGAGAAGAACCCGAAGTCAGAAAGGATGAGTTGACCGAACAAATAGTCCTGAATCCGGCGGATCCGAGCAAGACAGTGAAGATAGGAGCAAGCTTAAGTGGGCATGTCAAAGCCCAACTGACCACATTGCTAAGAGGTTACAAGGATGTTTTTGCTTGGGGTCACGAGGATATGCTAGGAGTAGACCCAAAGGTGATATCACATTGTCTTTCTACCAACCCAGAGTCCCGACCAGTGGTGCAAAAGAGAAGGTTGTTCAATACAGAGAGAAGCGCTGCAATTAAGAAGGAGGTGGAGAAGTTACTTTCCGCAGGATCAATAAGGGAGGTCAAATACCCGGAGTGGGTAGCCAACGTAGTATTGGTCAAGAAGAAGAACAATCAATGGAGGATGTGTGTAGATTTCACTGACTTGAACAGGGCCTGCCCGAAAGATAGTTTTCCATTACCAAGAATTGACCAGCTGGTAGATGCAACGGCAGGATACGAACTGCTAAGCTTCATGGATGCATACTCGGGATACAACCAGATTCGGATGAATAAAGCAGACGAAGAAAAAACATCTTTCACCACAGATCAAGGGCTGTATTGCTACAAAGTGATGCCTTTCGGATTGAAAAATGCTGGAGCGACATACCAAAGGTTGGTGAACCGGATGTTTGCTCGGCAGATTGGGAGAAACATGGAAGTCTACGTGGATGACATGCTGACCAAGAGCACTACGGCAGAAAAACATTCGGAGGACTTGAAGGAAACCTTCGATGTTCTGAGGAAATATAAGATGAAGCTCAATCCCAGTAAATGTGTGTTCGGAGTACCTTCGGGGAGGTTTCTGGGTTTTCAGGTTCACCAAAGAGGAATTGAGGTGAATCCCGAGAAGATCAGAGCACTAGAAGGAATGGCTTCACCAAAGACGTTGAAAGACGTACAAAGGCTGACGGGATGTCTCGCGTCGCTCAATCGGTTCATTGCTAAGTCAACAGACAAATGCGCTCCCTTCTTCAGGGCAATAAAAAAGGGAAAAGGGCTCGAATGGAGTGCAGAATGTGAAGAAGCATTCCAGAAGTTGAAGGAATATTTGGGGCGAGCACCCATCCTCTCAAAACCGGTGGTAGGAGAAACATTATACTTGTATTTGTCGGTCACGGAGGTGGCGACAAGTTCGGTGTTAATACGGTTAGAAGAGGGGGTACAAAAGCCAGTGTACTACACAAGCAAGGCATTGTTACCGGCAGAAACCAGGTATTCTCCAGCAGAAAAAATAGCATTAGCACTGGTCACATCGGCCAGGAAACTGAGGCCATATTTCCAAGCGCATACAATAGAAGTATACACAGACTGTCCATTAAAACTAATCCTTCAAAAGCCGGAGGTGTCGGGAAGATTAACCAAATGGGCCGTGGAGCTGAGCGAATACGACATCAAATACACACCTAAAGCGGCAGTTAAGGGGCAGGCAGTATCAGACTTTATAGCAGAATTCACCGAGCCCGATGCCGAGGTAAGGAGGGCAATGGAGGGAGAACGGATTGAAAAACTTCAGTGGAAATTGCATGTGGACGGATCATCGAACACACATGGTAGCGGGGCCGGAATAGTCATAACAACCCCCGAGGGGGATGCCGTGGAATGTGCCATGAGGTTCGATTTCAAAGCAACCAACAATCAAGCAGAGTATGAGGCCTTGTTGGCCGGCCTAAGGGTTTGCATAGCATTAGGGGCAGATGAGCTGGAAATTTACAGCGATTCACAAGTCGTGGTTAATCAAGTGCTGGACGAGTACCAGGCAAGGGAAGAGCACATGATAGCTTATTTGGACATGGCAAAAAGGCTACTCAGAAAGTTCAAAGTGTACAAAATCTCTCAGATCCCTCGGGAAGAAAACGAAAAAGCAGATGCTTTATCCAAGTTAGCTTCAGCCATCACGAGCATCAGATCCAAAGCAATACCAGTGGCACATCTGACTAAGCCGAGTACAGCAGAATCAGAGGAAATCATGGTAGCAGAGATCCGGCCAAGCCCAAGCGACTGGACATACAAACTCAGGAAGTACTTAGAGGAAAACATATTACCGGAGGATGCAGTGGAAGTGAAACGCATCAGATACAGGTCAACCCGGTATACAATCCTGAGGGGGGAATTATACAGGAGAGGATTCTCGAAAGTACTGCAAAGATGTGTGACCGGCGAAGAAACTGAAAAAATCCTAAAAAGTGTCCACAGTGGAGTGTGTGGGAACCATACTGGGGGTAAAAGCCTAGCACACAAGGTACTCAGACAAGGTTTCTACTGGCCGACCCTTTTCGCAGAGGCGCAGCGATTCTCCGAGAGCTGCGAGACATGCCAGAGAATAGCAAACGATATTCGACAGCCCCCAGAGTTACTCAGAAGTCTAACTTCACCGTGGCCCTTCGCCATGTGGGGACTCGACCTAATAGGGTCAATGCCCACAGGAACAAAGGGAGGGGCAAAGCACGCCATTGTGGCGGTGGACTATTTCACCAAATGGGCAGAAGCAGAAGCACTTGTGCATATTACAGAGGCAAACACCACCAGCTTTGTCAAGAAGAACATCATATATAGGTTCGGAATCCCGAACATCATCATAACAGACAATGGAACCCAGTTCGACAACAAAAGGTTCAGAGAAATGTGTGAAGAATTCAAGATCGCGAACTACTACGCATCACCGGCTCACCCTCAAACCAATGGTCAGACAGAGGCTGTGAATAAAGTGATCAAACATACACTGAAAGCAAAATTAGAGGCAAAGAAGGGCGGCTGGGCGGATAAACTGCCCGAGGTGTTATGGGCATACCGAACAACAATGAGGTCGTCCACGGGGGAGACTCCTTTCGCGCTGGCGTTTGGGACAGAAGCTGTAATCCCAGCAGAAACTACTTTCATATCCCCCAGGATACAGTTCCGAGCACAATATAGATATGCTGCAGCAGAACTTAGACGAACTAGAGGAAATCAGAGATACGGCACAAGTCAGAAATTCCGCGTATCAGCAAAGGGCTGCGAGGTATTACAATTCACACGTTCGTGAGCGGATATTCCAACTCGGAGACTTGGTGCTAAGAAGAGTGTCCCCAAACACCAAAGATAAGTCCTCGGGATCTCTTGCCGATAAATGGGAAGGGCCGTATATCATCAAGGGGGTTATAGGACATGGGGCCTACATGATAGCCCGACCAGAGGGAAGTCTGGTACCCCGACCATGCAACGCACAATATCTAAAGATCTTCTATCCTTGAAGGGCCCGACCGCATTTATTACCAAAGACTTATTCTGTTTTAAACTCTGTTTTTAGTCTCTGCCTTTATTATATCAGGTCTATTTCTTAGTTTCATAGTTATGTTCATCTAACAAAATTCATGTTGATCATTCAATAAAGTTCAGTTGCTAGTACAGAGTAATCCAACAGAATTGATAATCCATGAGCAAAAACTTCGACAGCAGCCCACCAAAAGTTGGTCGAATAAACCAGAAAATACGGGCGCCATAAACCCACGAAAGAGTGGACGAGTGGCGCCCGAAGGGCGGAAAAGCTGTAGTAGCATGCCCGCCTTGCTAAAGCGATAAAAACGTGTCCCTTAGCAGAGAGGCAAAACCGAGGCACCAGAATAAACTGGAAAACTGCTCGGAGCGCCGCTAGAAAGGCTAGTGAGACGCGCAGCCGTGTTGGCCTGTATAAAGTACCCCAACGATTCGGCAAAACCTTGCACAGATAAAACCGGGAGACGTCCTAGGTGACTTGTGCAAGGACCTTGACGTATGGCCGTGGCGAGCCTCGGCGTAACGTTGAGGCAAGAAATCAAAAACTCAAACGAAAAGGCCAGTTACATGAGATACTCGGCTGAAACTAACTACCAGTTAAATAATATACGCGGTTTAAAGTTGTTTAAAAGCCAGTTACATGAGATACTCGGCTGAAACTAATTACCGGTTAAATAAGATACTCGGCCTACCCGACTAAAAAGCCAGGAAATAAGGCACCAAGTCAAGATAAGTTCAGGGATTCCCGAAGGACTAAACCCCTGAAGATCCACAAGTTCGAAGAAATCCAACTAAATTCAGAATTCCAAATAAAAGAATTTAGATCAAAACTGAGGAAAAATCCATTTATATATATGAAAAAATTCGTCTATACATGATAAAAGTATACAAATATGCAGGTACAGTTATACAGGTATAGTTATACAAATATTTACAGCTGGTTACACCGCTACAAAAAAGAGGGGCTTGAAGTCATGAAGCTCAGGAGGGTGGCGCCGGGGGTCGGGAGCTGCTTCCGCCGACATCAGGGTTAGGCTCCATCACATACTCGTTCAGCAGGCTGTCGTCCGAAGGCCAAATAATGACATCCTCCTCCTCGTCGACCATCCAGTCGGCATAGTCAACCCCGGGAACAGGTCCCAAATCGGGTGTCTCGTTGTCGATCCCGGCCTTTTCACAGGCATAAAACGTGGAGGAGGAGTCAGCGGAAGGAACCTCGAGGTACATGGGATGTGGCGCTTTACCTTTACTTCTGCAATACGCTCGCCACTCCCTCATCTGGGCCCGAAGAGACTCCAGAGAGGTATCCACATGCTTTTTGATTGATAGGCTCCAGTTGGCCCTAGCCCGATCGGTCGCCCTATTCTTCTGCTTGAAAAATTCACCAGCCGAGACCATCCCCCGCTGGAACTCACGCAGAAGCAAAGCATCATAGGCTGGAGATCTCTTGAACCGATCAACACTTTGTAGTTCCAGCTCCAGCCTAGCTTCCTTTGATAGGGACCTAACTGTCAAGGCCTGACGCTCTAAGTCTTCGATTCGGCGCTCATAAGCAAACTTGGCGTCCTCAGCAGACTGCTCAGCCTGGAGCAAAGCATCCTGAGTGGATGACAACTGATCCCGGAGAACCTTGACCTCCTCGGCAGCAGAAGATGCTCGCTGTTCAGCCTCCAACTGCCGAGCCAAGCATTGATCCAAGACTACCTGGCTCGACTTAGCCCCCTCCCGGCCAGCCAGCTCAGCCCGAGAACAGCGGTCCTCGCTCTCCTTCAACTGGGCTTCAAGCCGCTTTATTCTTTCTGCCTGGGCTTCACCAGCTTGACAAGCCCCAGACATCTCAGCCACCATCTGCAGCAAGTCAAACAGTAAATAAAAATAACGAAAGACGAAAAAAGAATACGAGATGCCGCACGTAACCACAGCTTATACTTACGTAAGAGGCGCTGTTGAAAAAGTTGCATAGTCGGTCAGACACAGTCCCTACCCGGAACTGACTCCAACGATCCTCCCCGATGTAGGCTTGACCTGAAGCCATGGCCCTTAGCATGATCTCGGGGGTAGGATCATCGGTTTGGGGGAAGGGGTCCGAACCGTCAACACCAGTCTCAGGGAATTTAGCGGTTGAGGTTACCCGAGGAGAATCGGTTAAACCTTCAACACTTTCCTCGACCTGAGCCAGTGGAGGAGCCGCGCCTGCATCCTTTCGAGCCACACCCTCCCGTTCGTCATCCGAGGATGAATCTACGAAAGCAACCACTCGGGGTATCTTGGGTGTTGGGCGACCAGGGGAAAACGAAGCCTTCCGTTTCCCAGGTTGTTTCCCGCGAGAGCTCGAGTCAACCGCCTGGTCCTTAAAAAAATTGTCAGGCTGCCCCACCTCGACTTCGCTACCTTCGGGGGTAGGAGTGGGATCGGCAGGAGTTGGGATTTCCGGAGCAGTGGCAGTCGGCTCTGTAGAAAACGGGACCTCTGGAACGGCCTCGCCCGAATGCCCCCCGGCGGCTTCAATACCTTGAGAAGTATCACTCAATTTGTGTGCCGCCGAACGAGAACGGAACCCGCTGGGGAAACTTGGCCGCTCAGACTCAGAGGGGTGCCCCATTTTTTCCTTCCCCTTGGAAGTAGAAGGACCCTTTCGGTTGCTCTGATCAGCGTGGGTCCTACTTGCTCCAAAGAGTCCCGGGTCGCCCACGGTTTCAGTCGAACACGCAGTCACATCACGACCATGGGTTTCCTCGGGCATATATTTGGGCACCCCCTCTTCATCATCACCCACTGGAAGGTCCTCAGGAGCGCTCCCTTCAGATTTATCATCGGGGGGGGGGGGGGGGGGGGCAATCCCAGCGTCTTGCTGGCGAAGCGCCTCCTTCCGGCTGGCCTCCACCACTCCTTTCATTCGGCGTGCCAGAGCATCGCAGACCACGTCCACGTCATACACTTCAAAAAGAAAAAGGGAGCCCGAGTCAATAGATTAATACAAAGACAAATGACAGAATAAAAGGTAGAATAAAGGCTACAACACAACTTACGGCGTCTGCGGCGTGCGGAAATTTGAGGGAAGAGGCGAGCTGAAATCATCTTCCCCTCATTATACAGATAGGGTTTACCCCTTTTCTCCAAGGGGCGGACGGCAGCCCGAGCCAAGGTCTTCAGCTCTTCGTCGGTGAAGGAGGAAGTCACGTGGTTCCATTGGGGCGAGCAAAAATACCGAGGAACCCTGCAGGTCATTTGGGAGCCATCTAGATCAAAACTAATTGATTGGCCCCACTGTCCACCCACAAAGAACCAGCTGTTCTTCCAAAATTTGTTTGAGGTGGGGAAGCCCCAAACAAATCCCTTCATCTTCTCCTCTGTGGTCGGCTCGATCTCGCCCTTGACCACAACATCCTTGGGGATCCAGAACTCGGGCTGAGTCGATTGGAGAAAATAGACTCCGGACTTCCCCACGGGCCTCAGAGAATAGAAGTGTCGGATTTCACGAGGAGTTGGGGGTGGTCGTTTCATCCTGTGCCACATGTGCCACATGCACATCAAAATCCGATAGCTGTTCGGAGTCAGCTGAGCCGGAGCAATTCGGGCCTCAGCCAAAAACCAAGTGATGAATGGCTGGAAAGGAAGAGTGACGCCGCAGGCGAGCATGGCCCCGTAAACCGCCACGTGGCCAGGAGGAGGGTTCCAAGCAGCCCGACCTTCAGCGGGGATTAGCGAAATCACGTCGCCATCCAGATCGAACCGCCGCATATATTTGCTTACCTCCTCAGGGCCGACCACATTCGGCTCTACATCATAGGCGCATATGCGCTCGGGAGAGAAAGGAATGCGAGCAGCCCTATGCTCTTCTTCGATGTCGTTCTCGATAACCCTCTGGGCCCCGACTCGGCTCTCCAGCGAGTGGGAATCTTTGTAAACCTTGCGAGCGCTCATCTTTTTTCCTGGTCGCTTCCAAGGCCGAATGTCAGCTGTAGAAGAAGAAGAATCCGACCAATCTGCAGGCTGATACTCGGGAGGTGATGAATCCGAGGAAACGGAATGAACTTCAGGAGGAAATGGAGCCTCTGAAGGAGCAAAATCTTCATGGGAAATTGCAGAAACGTCAGCATCAATGAAATGCGGTTGATCAAAGAGAGGTGGTTTCAATAAATTGTGGACTACAGATGCAGTGTGTGCATCATGTTGCTCAATAGCAATCATGCCAACAGTGTAAAGACGATACCTAGTTGCAGAATCCATGAGAACTAACCTTGATGTATTTGAAGCAGAACCCAGAAAAAGCTGGAGATGTAGTTGAAGCAGATGAAGATCAGGTTGCAGCAGATGAACCCAGTAAAATAGGAAATGCAAGCGAGTTCTTCAGAGAATGCACAAAAATTGCGGAAAGTAAAGTAAAAAGGAGAAACGCCACCACTGCCAGTTTATATAGGCAGCACACCGATTTCGAAAAACACGAAACCCTAGAAGAAACACAAAGGAGTGGGAAAACAGAGGGGCGTGGGCAATGACGTAATCCACACGTGAGCGAGCAGAAAAGTCATGTCCCATAAATGCGTCGCACCACCGCAGTACCACAGCCAAATAAAAAGGGACAAGTGGCGATCGAAGAAAGCCTTGAGCCACCAGTGAGCAGAAACGCCACCATCAAAAGATCTCTGAAATGATTGATAAATCGAATGCGTGCGGTCGTAATTAAAACACGTCATTTAAGAGCTTTGAAGCAAACAAGGATACATTAATGCAGAAAAAGACAAACGAAGACTAGCTGCAAATGAACATGAGGTTAAATATCTGACCCGAGTGGAGCTGACTCAGCATGATCGGCACAAATATTTAAGGGGGTATTGTTATAGAAAAAAATAGCCGTGGTAGACACGTCATCACAATATAAAGCCACGTAAGCAAGTTCAAAAGAAAGTCAACTAACGGAGCAAGAATTCCCCCATGAAAACCTGCTCGGAAAAAGAGGAAGTTTCCCGACCACCAACAAAGGCGAGTTGCTCAGGCAATAAACCTTACTCGGGCAAGGACACGGTGTAGTCGGGAATCAATGAAAACAGATAGTCACCAGCGCCCATATTCCAAACTTTGGGTGCAATCAGCAACAAGCAACTCCATGATAAGCGACAATGGCCGCAGAGTCCAAATAAGGAAGCAAATAGATTTTCCGTGAATGAAGAAGGAGGAATCAGAATCAGACTTGGATTCAACCAAATCAGGAAATATACAAAAGAAGGAGAGTCCGAATCCGTTAAGGATTACAACTCACAATTAGGGCACCACATACCAAAACCCTAATAAAACATGTATAAATACCCCTTCTTTACGCAAAAGGAAGGGGACACGAGTGAAATAGCTAGAGAGAGAGAGAGAGATTGTAATACAGCATTCTTGTAATTCTTCTTCATAGTGGATTTGGCTTCGTTGCTTAGGCAACAAACCGTGGATGTTTCTCCAACCCTTGGAGTTTTACCACGTAATTGTTTGTGATTCATAGTTTATTTCTTTTGTTTTCAATCATCCAAGTTCATAATTTACAACAAGTCAAAAGATAAATCATTGACTCGGTGACCACCAAAAATCACCGTCAACACATGCCATCCTTTCCACATCTCTAAATTCATTGGGTTGGCTAGGGTTGTCTGAAATTCGCGATGGAGGGAGGCAGAAATGAGAGAAAGAGAAAGGGAAAATAGTTTTGGGGTTTTTTTTGGACATCTTTGTAATTTTTAAAAACATTAAGGGTAAAAAAATCTTTTTGAGATGGGACAAGTCTGACCAAGGGATTTAGGTGGGACAAGATTTGGTGTTTTTTGTCCTACGTTGTCCCATCCCGTCCCATCATACTTTTATTTTTTTGTAGTATTACGTTTACAACAATTACAAATTCACAATAGGGCTGTCATGACCTGTTAAGATTAGACAATACATATATGGTCTGGATAACTATTCCCACCAACCGAGAGAAAACTTCTCACATATATTTATAAAATACGCATAGTGGGACTCGAACCTCTCACCATCATAGACATTCACGGTAGAATGGAGGTACATTACCATCTCTACTAAGAAATGATGAATAAATTAAAGAGAGCTTCTCCTTACAATCCACAAATTATCTATTCACACTCCAAATTGATTTTATTATTATTATTATTATTAATGAAAATTTTAACCTAAACTAAATTTACTAAACAAGACAAAAAAAAATTAAAGACACTCCAAACTAATTAAATTATTAAAAAAAAAAAATTATCTCTAGATTAAATATTACGTATTAAACTTTATTCCCTAAATTTGTTATTACCATATTAAATATTCTCTCCTGATTAATCTCTCTCCATTTAATATATATATATATCATATTTCCATACTTTCTCCACATTTATGCAATATCTTAATAGCCCTAAAATACTCTATTTAACGCCCAATGATCATGAAAGTGTCTCATTATGGAAACGAAGATCTTATTGGCCCTCAAAGACCCCAATCGAAAAATTAGAGCATGGTTCTATTTAGGTAGGCGTAGGTCTATGGTTTAGTTGGAATGGCCTCTTGTTGGCGGATGGAAATTGGAAACTCTCTATCACATCCAAAAAAAAAAAAAAAAAAAAGTTAAAGAAAAAAGAAACTTATGTTACTAATAGTAATATATATATATATAAATTAAAAAGTTAATTTTTTTTTTTAAAAAAAAAGATATATGAAAGCTTAAATTGTTTCTAATAAATTCGATTAAATTCAAAATTTCTAAGACTAATGAAAGAATTAAGATTCTCTAGGCAATCACATACCTACAAGAGTAACAAATTTTATTTTATTTTATATTTCGATTTTTTTTTATATAAAAAAAAACAAGGTACTTGTTTTTTTGTTTTTTGTTTTTTGTTTTTTTTTTATAAATATATTTACATACATATGGTTCCAAGCTTATTAGTAATTTTTTTTTCTTAACTATTAGTCTTGTTTGAGAAACAATGGAGATAGAAAATTAGAAATATTTATTGGAGGATAGAGAGTATTTAATATGTAATAATAAATCAAATGATTTAGGAGAGATATTTTTTTTTTTTAATAATTTAATTCAAAAAAGATAAAAAGGATAATCTTGTAACAAAATGAAGTCTCTTTCGAATTTTTTAAAATTTAAATTTTGAGAATGAAGTGTTTTTAGAAAAGAAGTGTAAAAAGAAAAAATTGGATTGTCAAAAGAAGCTCTCTAAATTAAATATGAGTATATTTACAATGACAATTAATGATATATATATATATATATAGATTCAAATGTAATATTTTTTAGGACTAATTGCAAAAACCTTCCCTAAGTTTAGGTCTAATTACATCTAGATGGACCTTTTGCTTGAAATTACACAAGCTTCCCATACCATAAATTGACTTCCCATATCATAAATTGACTTCCGTTAAACTTAACAATAGACCAAACTTTTAGGGTTAAATGACTTGAATGCCCCCATTTGTATTATTTTATTACCTAAAATAAATAATTAAACAAATATTATCTAATATGAAATAAAAATTAAAAAAATTAAAAAAAATAGCGAACTTTTCTTTTTTGTCGACATTTATCACCACCCATTTTCAACTAAAGAGAAAACCATCATCATCCGAGCTTTTATTTTTATTTTTTCTAGGTTCAACACCCATTTTAAACAAATGAAAAAAAATCATTCACAGTTGATTTTTTTTTTTTTTTTTTTTGAGATTCATCACCCATTCAAAAAAAAAAAAAAAAAAGGTCCATGAAGGATTTTTATGAAAAATTGGTGATAAATATCGAAAAAAAATAACAATATTGTCCTCATCATTTTTATTAAAAATTTTAATTTTTATTATATATTAGATAATATTTGTTTAATTATTTATTTTAGATAATAAAATAATACAAATGAGGGAATTCAAGTCATTTAACCCTAAAAGTTTGGTCAATGGTTAAGTTTAACGGAAGTTAACATATGGTAGGGGAGGTTTGTGTAATTGTGAGTAAAATGTCCATCTAGTTGTAATTAGACCTAAAATCATGGGAGGTTTGTGAAATTAGTCCTATTTTTATGTGTAGGCTAGGCCAGCCATCCTATTGTTACATTAATCATTTTAATATATGAAAATAACTTTCCATTTGTGCCCTCTCATTATTATATTGATTTCTTTTCAATAGAAATTTATGCATCTACGGTGATGCTAGACACCGTAACTTCATATCCAAACTTTTATCTCAATAACTCATACTATACCAATACTAAAATTTGGCATTGGAAATGAAGAAATATGTCCACATATAAATAGCCACATATGACATATGGACAATCAAAACAACAATTATTTCAACACCAACTCACCAAGAGGCTCCAGAATTATTGGGTGGGCATGCAAGTGCATGATATGATTATGATGGAAAACAATGGCAAATGTGAAGGTCCCATCAAGCAATTATGCTGTGGGACAAAAACAAGAGCTATAACTTGTTGGTTGAAGTAACAAGATCAGTGAAAGTGTGGAGTGAGAATAATGAGATAGATTTTGGAGATTTTGGTCTCCAAAATCACTTATCAAGAAGAAAGCAACTAGAGAAGAAAAAAACCAGCACTTATTCTTGGGACCACTCACCACTAATTTCACAATTTCAGCTTCAAATTTCAATTATCATAAAAATAAAATGTAACCTGTAAATAATTTCAAGCCTCATAATTTAGAGGAAATACTATATAGAGATTGTGGAGTCCTCAAGTCCTTTTCATGTTAGTTGTATCAAAACATTGCATTGATTTTTCGAAAGCAACTTTGTCATCATTTTTATCTTTTATTAGATAAAAGTATAAAATAACATGAAAATAGATATAAGTTACGAGCTACCATTTTACACTTACACAATTGAGATCGTGGATTTGAGCCTTTTTATTTGTGCACTTTCCTCTTCATTGATCTACATGAGAGGGATTGGATAACAAGTTTCATTGTGCACCTTCCACTTTATCTTTATATGTGAGACTAAGATTTTAGTTTTACCTTACAAGTAAAAATACAAGTGGACGAGATGAGGTTAGTCCAATGGTAAACCCAAGGGCGGACCCACCTTAAGGTCAGGTGAGACCCGTGCCCTACCTCAAAATTAAAAAAAAAATAAAAATATTTTGCTTTCAGTTATATATATTTATATATATATATATTAAATAAACAATAGTTATAGCAAAACATCTCTTAGTAAAATTGGTATTCCGTCACTTTTTTGATTTGGTGGTAGTGGTTCAAGTCTCACCATTTACTTTTTTCAAGAAAAATAAATATCTTATTTTACAAATTTAATTTTATAATGTAATTTTAATAATTTTTTATGCCTTTTTTTATTTTACCATCTTTTTTCTTTCTCAGATTTTCATCTTATTCTAAAATAAAACAATTTATTTTTTCTTTTCAGTCATTGTCAATTTCTTAGCTACTTTTAACTTGTGGTAACTTAATTCAATTTATTTTATGTTAAATTATTTCTAATAGTTTTAGTCTTCAATCAATAAACCCTAAAATCTCAAATTTTAATTTATTATATTAAATACTCCATCTATTATTATAATTCATTTTATTTTATCCTTGGTATTTTTCTTTATTTTATAGTTTTAATTTATTTCGAATAAATAAATCAATAATTTACTAATAATTAGAAGAATAAAAAAATAAAAAACATGTCTATTAATATTTATTAATCAATTATTATTTTTTTTTGTATAAATTTAAAGTGAATTCATTATAAATATAAAACAAAATTTCTTATTATAAAATTAGATTGCAATTTATTATTTTAAGAAGAATATATATTACAATTTTATTGTTTATGTCATTTTTCTTGTTATTATTTAATTTTTAATGTGTGTTTCTTGTTTTTACTTTTATTTTTTTGAACGTAAGATTATTTAGTTCATCTTGAATAGGTGTTCTATTTGTTTTATTTTATATAAACTTAAGTATATCATCAATTTTTCTTTATGTAAAAAAACTCATTTTATTGTGATCTTAATTTTTAATATTGTTTATAATATAATTGTTATTTTGTTCAAGAACCCCTTCTGATTAAAATTACTGGGTCGGCCACTGGGTAAACCCCTTACGTTTATACTACGATGTTGTAGGTTCGAGTTCTCCACCCTAAAAAAAAAAAAAAAAAAAAAACTCCAAATTTATGTAGTATTTCAAAATAAATAAAAAAATAAATATACAAGTGTCAGAAATGATCTCTCCACTATTATGGAAGTAGGTACTGAAACTGCATTTGTAATGTTTAATTTAAATAGATCTAGATATAATATTAATAAGTACCAAATGACTTCCAAATCAATGGTTCGAATTCTATCAATAACAAAAACTTAAAAGGCTGGTTGTGGCTTGTAGCTCTCAAAAGGCTGTGGCGAATTTTTCTCCGCAAGTGGCAGAGGCTGTAGCGATTTTGCGTGGTCTGCGTTTGGCTATTGATTCCGGGTTCTTTCCTTGTTTGGTTGAGTCGGATGCTGAAGTGGTGGTGGGTTGGATTAATGGTGGGCAGAATTTGTTGTCTGAAATTGGGTGTGTTATTTCTGATATTCGTTTGTTAATTAGTCAAGCTAGTTGTATTTCTATTAGTTTCGTTCCCCGTAAGGCTAATCAGGTAGCCCACTTGTTAGCTAAAAACAACCTCTCTTGTGAGGAGGATATGTTTTGGCTGGAGGAGTTTCCTCCTTGTATTTCTGCTTGTGTTTCGGCGGATCGCCGTGTGGCTTTGTGATGTAAGGTTTGGGTTAATAAAAAATAAAAAATAAAAAAAAACTAAAACTAAAAAAAAAAAAAAAAACTTATAACATCATAAAAAAACAAAAAAAGTATCAATAATAAGATAGCACGTGAATATCCCATCATTAAGAACATGACAACTATACGTATGATGTGGCATGAATTATTTAGACAGCTAAACTTTGAATTATTTAAAAGCAAAATATGATTAAGACAACCTAAACCTGGGACCCCACACAACATATTGATTATTGTAATCTAGGTGGATCATTTATCACGTGGCTAAGTGGCTTTATACAATTAACAATTATTATGTTATCTCTTTCTCTAAATTTATTTGACAAATAATAAATAAATAAAAAATGAATTAAGAGTTAAAATGGGAATGGAGAAAAACATGTAAACACATATTCCAATACTGTTTTAAGGTGTTTGATCGACCATAAATAACAAGTGAAAATGGGTTTTCAAGACCCAAAGCCGAGATCCTGATCTCGAACACGGGTTCACTTAGTCGATTCGATGGATTTCTAGATAATAGATCATTTGTATATTTTTTTTAAATATAAAATAAAAAACTTTATATTTTTTTTAATAAAAATTAATATATTCTCATAAAATATATTTTTCCGTAAAAGCCTCTTTTTCTTTTTCTTTTTCTTTTTTACTTCTTAATATTTATAATACTTTTCTATTAAAAAAAAGAAGTTGTAATACACTTTTAAATATCAACATAACTAACACAAGTTTAGGACTTGTAAGAAATAACGACCTCAACCAGACCACTCCAAAATTGAGAAAACCAATCATTGCTTGAAACAAATCAATCAGTCCTCTCTCCTCTGTGTTAACTGTTAAAGCTTGGTGTTCTTCATTCTGATTTCTGCTTAGCAACAGAAGACACTTTCAGGTAATTATGTGTTTCTGTTCCACGTTATTGTATATATTCTCTGCTCAAACTTCAACACTGTTTAAAGAACTATGGATTTATCGATCCTAGTTGAGGTAAAAGTTTTTAGCTTTCTGGGTTTTTTTCTTAGCGTTGATGGGTTTTGTTGTTTGTTAATTTTCCGTTTGGTTGTGGAGAAACTGAAAAAAAAAATTGAACAGAAAAAAGAAGACATTAGACATCCTACAATTGTATTGTTTTAAGATTTGTGTGAAGAGAGATTTATTTCACTTCAATTTAGCCATATTAGATGTTTTTGTGTTCTGCAATGTAGTTGTTACTTGATGTTGTCTCTCTATTTTGATATGTTTTCTCAGCAACCAAACTGGATACTGTGCAAATTTTCATATGCTCTTGCTAGTATTGTTGTTGGGGGAAATTTTTTGACTTTGTTCTTTGGTATGTTGCACAGATTATACTATACAAATAGACCAATTATCAACAATATGACGGTTACTTGGTTCACGGGAGGACAATCTTATGGATTAATTAGGGGTAAACATTTTGGAATAAGAGCAATCAAGAATCTCCAAACACCCATCGAAAACAAAAGTGCACGCGGAAGATGTTATTTTGGGGTGATAAATAGGAGGGAACTGATCTGCAACAATGTCATTAAGTGTTGTGGATCGATCAGCAGCCAACATACTTCAGATTATATTGAAATTAACCCTTCTAGTGTTGGGGAAAGGTTAACATCTGTCAATGGAGAGGCACTGAGCAAGGAAATCTTGTAAATTCATCCTAGATCTTTCTCTTGTTTCTCTTTCTTTGCATTTGTTTTTATTCCGAATGTATCGTATTTCTGGTAATTCATTCAGTTAAATCTAATGGCATCATCTTGGTGAGGTCCAGACTTACTTGCTTTAGGATTTTAGTTTATATATGTATGTGTAGAACTCTATTATATGTTTTTGGTAACAGGAATATCTTTCTCAATTTTTAGTTATTCTGAATTGTTTTCCAGTGAGTCAGAGGAGACGTCTATTGCCGGTCAATCACGTTCTCAAAATGTCCAAACCGAACTTATAATGCTTTCTTTACCAGCAATTGCTGGACAGGCGATTGAGCCCTTAGCACAACTGATGGAAACAGCTTATGTTGGCCGGTTAGGTTAGTTGTTCTTTAATCTTACTAAATATATTGCATCGGCTATTTCATCTTATGGGTTCGGAAATGGCTATTCTGTTTTCCTTTTACTTCATCATTATGCAATGCTTGTTGGTTCTATGGGGTTTACCGTAGTTGGTGAATTTGACATAGTACATGTGCGGTTAATGCAGATATCCCAGACGATCTGGGTTACTCTTTTGTTATCATTTTCCTTTTCATGTGTTGCTTTAGGTTCATTTTGAGATCCTGAGGTTATTTCCTGCCAATCAAATCATATATTTAGATTGGTCATGGCTTGAGGTTATCTCCTGCTATAGCTATGCTTTGTTGCAATTTCTCGTAGGCATCATTAATGATAAGGCATGTCCATAGTTTCAATTATGGTCACAACCTTACATCCTTCAACGAAAACTTCTGCTTTTTACTTCTTTTTTTCTTTTCTTATTTTAATATAGACTCTTCCTTTTCACTTTCTTCTTTATAATAATGCCATGCTTGTTTCCATAATGAAATTATAGCTGATACGGGTTCTCATAGCCTCTCTTCCTTTCAATACAGAAACTCATATTGCATACAGTTCTTTGTTTTTTTTCCCCCTTGAGCTCTTATATTCTTATTGTACCGGAAAGGCCCCTTGGAGTTGGCATCGGCAGGTGTTTCCATATCAATATTCAACATCATCTCAAAGGTATTCAATATTCCTCTTCTCAGTATTGCAACATCATTTGTGGCTGAAGACATCTCAAGAAACGCTGGGGAAGAATCTACTTCAGGTGAATCCACTTTAGATGTTAGAAAGTTTTATATAAAAGTCTTGTGCAAGACTGCAAGCCATATATTTCTTCGGATAAATACGTGAATAAAAAGAATTACATGAAACCGTGCAACTTAGTTTACCTGAAAAATGAGCTTACTGACATGCAGATAGTAGAAAAGCCGGTTACAACGGCAGTTATGAATCAACTGATAGAAAGCTTCTACCTTCCGTCTCTACGGCCTTGATTTTAGCTGGTGCAATCGGAATTCTTGAGGCTCTAGCAATGTATTTTGGATCTGGGCTATTTCTTGACATAATGGGCATCTCATCAGTGAGTAGAACTTATTTCATATTTTCAATTTGTACTTGATATCTTATTTTTGTCATTCTGTCTTCTTTTTGTTCCATCTGATCACATTTTAACTCTAACTCCAATGGTTGCATTTTAGCTCCTGCTATGGATCCCAACCCTCCAGATATGTTGTTTGCCAAGTCTTAAGTGTCATCATAAGTTAATTGATATTTTCATATGCATCATTTGCCATTTACAGGGGACAACTATTTCTTAAAAATCATTTTCTGGACAGGCTTCATCTATGCGCATTCAAGCACAACGGTTTCTATCTCTTAGATCAATCGGAGCTCCTGCAGTTGTACTTACTCTGGCCATCCAGGGCATCTTTCGTGGGTTTAAGGATACAAGGACTCCTGTAATATGTCTAGGCAAGCATTTGGTCTACCTTCTGAAATTTTAATGAATAAAGAATGTTGCATGCTATGTAATTACATTTTTTTTTTTTTTTTTTTTGCATATATTTGTCGTATTTAGAGGGAAAAGAAAAACTTTTAAAATAAAAATAAATTAGGTAGACATTGTTGGACTTATTTTACAGAAATAGAAGTGTATAACTTTTTTGAGTTTTGTTCTCTGCTTTTTCTGGATATTGGATAGTGTCCATTCATGAAGCATATACAAATGTTTATATTTCCATTCATCCAGTAGGCTTGTACTTGGTCTACAAGTTTTGTATTCAGGTGCATAACGATGGAGTACGTGATATGTTAAGTGAAGGAATAAAGTCAATTTATTAACTTAAATGATGTAGCCGAGGAAGGAATAGACAGCGGTTGGTCTAGACTTACTCATTTTTATTATTAAGGACAGTGGTCTAAGGACATCTAAACTGAGATATAGTTCTTATTCTTTAATAGCTACCTAGCTAGCATGGCTTTCATATATTTCTTTTAACAAGCATACCTTTGTTTATGGACCATTCTATCCACACTTCGCTTTTACTAGTTGAGCTTGATCTTGTCGGAGGAAAACCAAAGAAGCAATTGAAATATGATGATTGTTTTGCAGGATTGGGCAATTTTGCGGCTGTATTCATGTTTCCAATACTCATGTACTATTTTCAGTTGGGTGTAACTGGTGCAGCCATTTCTACCATTGCATCTCAGTATGTTCTCACACTACTGTTTGATGCCTTACTTCTTTTTCTTTAATGGTACCTAATTGAAAATTGATTGTGATTTGCTTCAAATGTTTCAGATATATTGTCACTTTTTTGATGATCTGGTATCTTAATAAGAGGACTGTTTTATCGCTCCCCAGCATGAAGAATTTGCATTTTGGCAACTATCTAAGATCTGGTGATATATCTACTTTTTTCAATTAGCTTATCTTCTATCAAGCTATTGGTCCCTCTTTAGCATGCTTCCATATAAACTTTCTTCACTGTTGTACCAATTATCTCAGCTTCGGATTTTTTGTTTGAAAACATTCTATCTGCTACATAAGATTTTACAGTGTAGTTAGTGATCAATGAACTTGTTGCTGAATTATTAATATTTATATCTAGCTCCCCCTGGCTGGCTCCTTGTTAGATTATGGAATATTTTGTATCCATAAATTGTTGAAATGCTTAGTAATTCTTTGTATCCGTAAATTGTAGAATTGCTGATAACTTGATATCTGGTTTCTGGCTTAAGTGATACGTCAGCAACGTTCATTTATATATATTTGGTTCAAGTTAAATAGATAATACATTTCTCTGTAGCCTTAAATATCATCTTCATAGATTTCTGCTTGAACTTGGATAATCTAACCAGCATTACATGCATCAACTGTGAAGAAGAATATGAAAAAATTTCGAATGAAGTCCCTCCTTTTAGGCACATCTTATACTGGATACACACGATACTCATTTTAGTATGTTTATTTAGTGTTTCTGTTACAATCAAAAATTAAACCATAGATGAGTATCATTTCATACCATTCAGGAGTCTAATTATTTGCTTCTCTAAGCATGGATGCTCTTCAATGCCAGCTAACACGAAGCTTAGGACTTATTGAATGGTTATTATATCTTTTAAAGATCTTTCAGAATACTAAAAGTAAAATGGTTCTGGTGTCCAGGTGGTTTTCTTCTTGGTAGAACTCTGGCTGCTGTCATGACCATAACTTTGAGCACGGCAATGGCTGCTCGTCAAGGACCTTTAGCTATGGCAGGTCATCAGATATGGTTACAAGTGTGGTTATCTGTGTCTCTGCTTGCAGATGCACAAGCCGCATCTGGGCAGGTAATACATTTGCAGTATGACATTGTTACCAATTGTCTGTTTAGTATTCTGTCTTTGCTGACAGATTGCAGCTGTATATTAGCTTGTTTTTCTTTAGATTTTGTTATATTTCCACTGAGAAGCATCTGTTACTTGTAGGCTCTTATTGCAAGTTCATTTGCTCAAGGGGACTACAAAACAGTGAAAGAGATAACACATTGTTCTTTAAAGGTGACTTTTATTACGGGCACTAAGTGTAGATTTATTTAATTCTCATTTAAAAAGTTACGCATGTATTGGGGTGTTTGCGTTCTTATATTTTTTGTATTTTTTTTTTTCCAGAATGGATTGTTTACTGGTATTTCTTTAGCTGCCATCCTGGGTGCTTCATTTGGTTATATAGCCACTCTGTTCACGAAGGATGTAGAAGTACTAAGATTTGCCACATCGGGATTATTGGTATGTATCTGTTGTTGCTTCGGCTTTTGTATATCGATATCAGGTGCCATCAATCATCATGCTTATATTATGGATTGTCTATCAAAATTGTCTGCAGTTTATCAGTGTCAGTCAACCTATAACTGCTCTGGCTTATATTTTTGATGGTTTGCATTATGGTATCTCAGACTTTTCGTATGCTGCTTACTCCATGGTAAACTTCAAAATTTATGAATTACATCTATTCAGGATTCTAGTAATCACATAAATAGAATCTTAAATATGTAAAATTGATTTTCAGATGACGGTGGGAGCAATTTCTTGTGCTTCTCTGCTCTATGCTCCTAATGTCTATGGCCTTTCGGGAGTTTGGTTTGGTTTGACTCTTTTCATGGGCTTGCGTGTGGTGGCTGGATATATCAGGTAAATTTTGTGAAGTGCCATTTTGATAAACTCTGCAAAATTTATCGATTCATGTTGCTCGATGTCATTATACTGATCTCCAGGTACGAATAAAGCAATAGGCTATCATATATCACCCCACACCATTAAATGGTACTAAAAAGTCAAACCATTTTCTGTACAGACTACAGAGTGAACCTGTATCTAATCCGTACTAATTTTATTTGCCTGTCGAAAACTTTAATATTACTCTTCTTATTTTCTTCCTCAGCAGACGATAGATAAATTATGATTGTGTCCCCAATATCATAGTAATGCCTAGTTGGTATATTGTGTATGCTCTCAATCATTCCCACTTTTGAACGAACCCTTGTTCGATTTTTTTTTTTCCTCAGATTATCATCGAAGAGTGGCCCGTGGTGGTTCCTGCAGAAAGACATGCCGAAACTTGAGGTAGGTGGATATAACATCAGTCTGATTATCAACATTTTTCCATTTTCAAAGCTTCCATTTCATCATTCATCTGTGAATCTTTAAGTTTCAGTTCAAATATCAAAACACAATAATTTTATTTTCTATCATTCTCATTTCACATGTTAAAAGCTAACTTGATAAGATGCAACCACATTTGATGTTAACATATATGGTTCATATTGAAAAAGCACTAGTTGTGCAATACTCTTTTAGCACTTATCGATGAAGAAACTTGTAGAATGATCATCGTTTGATCCTCATAACATCACATTGAAAACTATCTTATGCAATCTGGCAACACTTGGCGATTGGGGATGTATCGAAAATACCCAGAAAAGAAAAGCCAGGCATGCATTTGTCAACAGAAATTTTCCATCTGTTTACATATTCACATTTTGCATTTGATATTGTGCTTTTATAGTGATTCTTATTCACTTGATTTCCAGATTGCCATCTGAAACATCAAACAGGAACTGTCATATTATGAGCAGCAACACCTAAAATAGTATGAGATTCAATCTCACCACTATTTGCAATTTTTATGGTCAATAAGGCTTTTCCTCTCTCTTTTTTTTTCCAGTAAGTCTCCTTGATCAGCCATGGTCTTCTGTATAATTTTCATATCATTCGATCGTAATGTATATTGATGTATCTAATTTCATGAATTATAGAATGTGGATTCTGCATAACAAGAGGTGTGTTTCTTCTTTGATTCATATATAGTATGTAAAAGCCATGTTTCCCTGGAAAGTGTTACATTCATTTATATCATGTTCATTGATCTACGGTGTGTGTGTGCGCGCGTGTTTACTAATTAGTTATAAAATACATCTATATAGCTGTCAGGATGCTTCACTGCAAGATCCCCACTTCCGTGTAATCGAAACCGACGACTGCAAAAAGCTTTCTGTAATGCTGCCAAGTCTGTTTCAGTTTTTCCTCTGAACCTAATTTCATCCATGGTATTCACCTTTTATGGTCAGAGTCTTATCTCACAGAGTCATCAGAATGAATTTTCAGATTTTCAAAAAACAAAGTAAATAAGCAAACGTATATGCATTTGTTTATTGATGGGATAATTACCTCGGTGGTTATCAATTTGATGACACACTATCAAAATGACCATTAGACTGAAAATTGTTTCCAAAATGACAATTTTTAATAAAAAATGTGACACTAATAGTCATTCCATCCAATTTAATTGAATGAGTGGCATTTTAGTAAATAAAAGGATCATATTAATTTATTTTAGATTTTTTTTTGGAAATCAATTTTTTCTTTTATTTTTTAAACGAATAATTATATTTAGTGTGTATATATATATAACATATCTCAAATAATTATAATATATATATATAATTATATTTTTTTCATTGAATTTTAAGTCAATGGGTTCTTTTCTCGAGTCCAATCTTGGTACACAATCTTTTTGGCATTTTTAAAGGTCGAAGAGGTGAATTTCTAAAAATGTTACGGCTTGTATACTGTATAAACCTGACATGCTATTTTGTAAAACAATATGATTTTTTGGGCTCATGTAAATGAATTCTGATTGTAGCAGTTTGCATTAATACAACAATGTCTGGCCTCTAGTTATCTATTTGCTTGTCTAATATTTTAATTTAAAGGATGTGGAAATGGCTTGCTAGTTATTAATGTTCCAAGTACATGTGACAAGTGTTGCATTATTTTGAAAGTAATTCCAAGTACATGTGACAAGTCGCCATGTTGGAGAGACGGAGACGTCAAGAGACCATTTTCTTTGTCAGAAAAGCACTGAAAAAATACACTAAGATTTCAAAAGACTTTTATAAGTATATGACTTTTATAGATTTGATATTGACATGGTTGAGCATGGTTTTTATCTTTTATTATTTTTAATTCACATAAATAAAGTTCGTTTGATTTGTTTCAGAGTTGTTTAGTTACTTTGAAAATATAAGTAAAAAAAATGAAATCTATCATTCTCAATCTAGTGGTCATTTTGATAATGTATCATTAAATTGATGGTCACCTGGTAATTATCTTTTTATTTATTGAAAAATATTACAATGTATTTTAAAAATATAGGGAGAATTGTACCCACATCCCCTGAGGTTTGGCTTAATTGCACCTAGATGGGGAAAGATATTTATTCTACAAAGACAACCCTCTAGAGTTACTTTGCATTTACTTGACCAAGTTTGACTTACGTAATGTCAAAATAATCCCAACTAAAATAAATAAATAAAATAGTGAAATAAAATAAAACAAGAAATAAGTTATTTGCGGTGGAGGATTTTTTGGTTTGAGTCAAACAATCCACCGTCTTTCAATTTTATTTTCAAACTAATCAAAATCAAAATCTTCGATCTACCGTCTTTCGATTCTTTTTTCAAACCCTAGATCTTCAGTTATTTCTACAATCTAAAAACCCAACTTAAATTAAATTTAACAGCACCAAAACTTATTTCAAATCAGAACTCAAAACTTTCAACTCCATAAAATCTCAAATCAATAGAAATCAATAAAACGTCGAATTGAGGAGGCTCAGTAGAAATATGGTATTCTGTAATCTGACTACATTTACTACAAACCTTAGGGGATGTCAACGCAATTCTCCCAAAAATATATATATATATTTCAGTTGATTTCAAAGTTTTCTGGGTTTTTATTGAATTAGACAAAGTCAAGGATAACGATTAATTATTGCTGGCAAAAATTCAAGATTTTCAATAGGATTACTCCTTGAAAATGACTTAAATCACTCCAAAAATATTAATTAATTAAAATGCATAAATCTCCCAACATAGCGGCTTACTACTAATCGATCGCAACTTCATCGTTTCAACTTTTTCATATTTTCAACTTTCAAGAGCAAATAGTAAATAACCTTTTACTTTTGTTGGCATTGACTTTTGATGAAATACCAAATCAAATCATCTAATTTGATCAATCAGCAAGAAAATCCTTGCTATTAGTTCACCCCTATACATATAAGGTTTGGAAAAAATAGGGAAATGAGAATGGGGGAATCTCCCCCCATCCCCATTTCTATTTGGGGATGAAAATCATCCTCATCCCCACCCATTCCTCCATTTCCCTAAAAAATTTCCTTCGAATAGGGATGGAAAAGTGTGGATTTAGGTATCCGGGGATAAATATTCATCCTTACTTTCATCTCCGTTGATAGATGTCCTCCATCAATGATGTAACGGGAAATTCAATGCAAACAACAATCGATAAAAGACAGGATAACTGATTCGGATCTGTTGATTCGCGGACGAATACCGAAAACAAACCCTACTATTAATCTGTTGATCCGTTCACACATACCAGAATAATAGGCTTCAAATTCGTTGACCCTCGCAAAGGTACCGAAAATGAATAAAAAGATATGTTCTCTCTACAATTTTATTAATCATCAAAAACTAAAATTCCTGTTAAGGTACATCATCTTTAAAAAGGAAAATAAAAAACTAAAAGAAACCTAAAATAACTAGAAAAGCAATAAAATTAGAGGAAATAAGGGTTTTTAGTCAAAAATTATGGGATTTTATTGTTTTTGTCAACATAATGGCTGTGAAGACAAAATTACCCTGTGAAGACAAAATTGCCCCTAATTTTTTTTTTCTCTACCTCATTTCTCTCATTTTCACATCACACTCTTTTTTTCTTTCTCTCTCTCTCCTTCTTCTCTCTCACCGTCTCTCTTTCCTCTCTCCTCCTCTCCACCTCTCTCCTCCATTTTCTCTCTTTCTCTCATCTATTCTCCGCCGTTTCTTCTCTCCTTCTTCTTCTTCTCTTTCTCTTTCAAGTTTTTTTCTAGGTTTTTTTTTAAACAAAAATTTTCAGATTTCGTTTTTTTCTAAGAAAATTTCCAGATTTGAGGGTGGCTGTTGTGTTTACGAATGGTAGGAGGAGTTGTGTTTGGGTTTGAGTTTTGTTAAAAAAAAAAAAATCAGATTTTTATTTTTTAAAAAAAATCAGATTTGATTTTTTATTTTTATTTTTTCAGATCTCGTTTTTTTATAGATTCATTTTGTTTAAATTTTTTTGTGTGGTTGTGTTTAAGTTTGGGTTGTGGTTGTGGTTGTGTTTAATTTTTAGATTTTTTTTTTTTTTTTTTCAGATCTCGTTTTTTTCCATTGTACTTAAGTTTGAGTGTTGTTTGCTTTAAAAAAAAAAAAAAAAATCAGATTTTGTTTTATTTAAAATTTTTTCCAGATTTTTTTTTTAAAAAAATTCAGGTTTTTTTTTTTTTTTTTATTTTGAAAAAAATTCCAAATTTTAAACACAATTAAATTCCAGATTATGTTTTTTTTTTTCTTTCCAGATTTTCATGTGAAGTTGAAGAGTCTAGATTTTCCAGATTTTAATTTTTTTTTTTTCCATATTGGTGTGTTTAATTGTGTTGGAAAAATGTGTGCGTTTAATTGGTTATGATTGGTGTGTAATTGTTTATTACTTAATTGAGTGCTAATGGTGTGTTTAATTGGTTAATACTGGTGTGTTTAATTGGTTTGAACTGGTGTGTGTAAATCAAGTGTAAATCAATTAAATACACCAGGGCAACCCAATTAAATACACCGGGGAACCCAATTAAACACACCGGGTGTAAACCAATTAAATACACCAATTATAAATCAATTAAACACACCAGACTAATTAAACACATCAGGGTAACCCTATTAAACATACCAGGTGTAAATCAATTAAACACACCAGGGCAACCCAATTAAACACATCAGGGAAACCCAATTAAACACATCAGGGCAAATTAATTAAACACATCGGGGGACCCAATTAAACACACCAAGACTGGCCAATTAAACACATCAGGTGTAAACAATTAAATGCACCAGGGTAACCCTATTAAACACACCAGGTGTAAATCAATTAAATACACCAGGACAACCAAATTAAACACATCAGGACAAATTAATTAAACACATCAATGCAACTCAATTAAACACATCGGGGGACCCAATTAAACACACAAAGGCTGACCAATTAAACACACCAGGTGTAAACCAATTAAACACACCAGTTATAAATCAATTAAACACACTAGGTGTAAATTAATTAAACACACTAGGTGTAAATCAATTAAACACACCAGGGTAAGACCAAATTAAACACACCAAGAAACACAATTAAACACATCCGGTAAGAAGAAGAAGAAGAAGATGAAGGTGAAGGTCTAGGAAGAAGAAGAAGAAAAAGAAAAAGAAAAAATAGAAAAAAAAAGTTAGTTTTTTTTTCGGGAAGAAGAAGAAGAAAAGGAAAAAAAAAAAAAGTGATTTTTTTTATAAAGAAGGGCAATCTTGTCCAAAAAGTGGATATTTTGACAAAAACAATAAATCCACTAATTTTTTGGCTAGTTTTAAAGTTCTCCCATAAAATTATCAATTTCCCTATAAAAAAGATAATTGAGATAACAATGGAAATTAAAAATACTATAATCCTAAAAAATTAAAACCCTATCTAATAAGGAAATAAGATTTGATTTAATAAAATCAAATTATAAAATATTTAACTATCTAATTAAATATACAATAAATATGTTAATTATAATACTATTTTTAAAATAAAAAATCTTTAACAATATCTTCAATAATATCTCCTGCATCAATCAATGAGGGACTTAGAAAAAAATATCAAACTAATGAAGGACTAAGATCCCCTGCTCATCTCATTTGTGCTCAGCTTTTCAACATCCAGTTACATGTGGCATCCAAACAAATGAATGGTTAGGATTAATTTATCTTTTTTTTTTCTCTCTCCGCCTAAAAAATGACATCGTATCTCTCAAAAAACAAATCATCTTCTTATTTGTTTCAGATCAAGCTCCATTAAATTTCAAAAAATAAATAAATTTCAGAAAATAAATAAATAAATAAAACTAAGGAGATCATCCATCTTTACAATCCCAGATTCATCAACACCCAAAATCCAAAATAATAATAATAATAATAATAATAAACAAGGATTACCCCACAAACCAGAAAATAAAATCTTTCCAAACATAAAAAGTTAACAAATCTATTAAAAAACAAATAAATCTTAAAAAAAAAATAACACCACCAGACACCACTCTACCACACTCATCGGTCATCATCATCATCTTCCACCAACACCAACACCTAAACCCTAGCCACCACCACCATTCAAAAGCCGTTGCGTCTTCTCTTTGCATCGCATTCGATTTCCTTCAGCCGCCGCCGCCGCTGCGTCTTCTCTTTCTTTTCACATCTAGTTCATCACTCTCACTCTCTCTCTCCGCCAATCCATCTCCATCAATCTCCTCCATTTCCGATCTTTGATCCTTCTTCTCGCTGTCTTCTTTCTCTCCTATTACATGTGATTTCGTGTTTGTGTTTTGTGGTGGTTGACTGGTCGATTTCAGGTTTGGTGGTGGTTTGACTAGTGCGATTTCGTTTTTGGGTGGTGGTGCGATTTCGTGCTCGTGTTTGGCCGTTTTGTAGTGACGATTTTGATGGAGTTCCATCTGTTACTCCATTGATGAAGATAGGAAGATCCATCAATGTTCTTTTTTATTTTATTTTTTTTGTTTTTTCAATTTTTTTTATTGGATTTCGTTTATGGGTTTGTGAAATGGATTTTTGTTTTGTTGGTTGCTGATAAACTGAATGAAAGAGAAGGAAAATCCTTGGTTATTATCATTAATTTTTTTTTTGGTTTCTAGGTGTTGATGAATCTAGGATTGTAAAGATGGATGATCTCCTTAGTTTTATTTATTTATTTATTTTCTGGAATTTATTTATTTTTTGGAATTTAATGGAGCTTGGTTTGAAACAAATAAGAAGAAATTTTTTGTTTTGTTTTGTTTTGAGAGATACGATGTCGTTTTTTAGGTTGAGAGAGAAAAAAAAAAGATAAATTAATCCTAACCATTCATTTGTTTAGATGCCACATGTTATTGTATGTTAAAAAGCTGAGCATAAATGATATAAGTAAGGGATCTCAGTCCAATAATGAAGAACCGGTGGAATCTATTTTAGGTTCCATTTAAAGTTAAGTTGTTCAAGAAATGATACTCTTAAAATTCACCTATAAAAAAGTGATAATAAATTTTCTATCTCTAATCTTATCCACTTGACCACATCCATTCACTATCGATCGTTTTCAGTTAGTGTCAAATTTTCTATCAAAACATTAATCATTGAAATTATAATACAATATATTATTATTAGAGACAAAAGAGTCCTACGACTCTACGTGTCCCGAGAAAAACTTGACATGCACATACACATGCAACTAGTTACACCTAGACAAAAAACCTAAAATAATATTTATTTAAATCCCTTCGTATAATTTTTTTTTTTTTTCCACCATTTCTGCTCCTCAATGGAATCAGCTTCTCCGAACCAAAGGAACACACCGTCGTCATGGTCTTTGACCGTTGTTTTAACGGTGCTGGTGGCAGCGGCGGCCGTGATCGTCTACCAGCTCGACTCGTTTGACCCGGATAGTTTGCCGCTTCACGAGTTGGCTCGGACTCCGTTGACGGCGCCGGTGCGCAACGAGCACATGCTTCGAGGATCGGAGATGGTGGGCTCGGGGATCTTGAAGGCACCGGAAGATGTTGTTTATGACTCTGAGTCGGGAGTCGTGTACACGGGCTGTGAGGATGGGTGGGTCAGGCGAGTCACGGTTAGTGAGTCGGCGGCAGACTCGGTGGTGGAGGACTTGGTCAACACCGGTGGTCGCCCGCTTGGTCTTGCTATTGGAAATAACGAAATTATTGTTGCCGATGCTTACAAGGTTAATTTTCTATCTACACATTTTTTGTTTTACAATTTTTAATATATTTAATTAATTTGCAAACAAAAATTGTTAATCATGATATAGTCGCTCAACTATGTCAAAATTTTGTCATAAATAATATTTCACCGGATGAGGTTGACCAAAGGGTGCCCCAGTTACACCTCTGCCCCTGAATACCAATAGGTCAAGGGTTTGAGTTGTATTTTTCCCCAAACCCCGAAATAATTTGATCATGCTCATACTTGCACTAGAGAGTAAGGATGGTAAAAATCCCCGACTGGTTCCAATCTAATGGTCATCCGATCTATTTAGAGCATTTAAAATAGAGCTCAGATTGGGTGTGGATCAAACATCGTTGACCATATTTGTAACCAGATCGGATATGGGTCAGATTATTATGTCCCAATCCACCCCGATTGACCTAGTATTAATTGTATCATGCTCATATCTGCCCCAGAGTAGATGTGTTTCTGAGCTTTAGAGTGTATGATGAAACACTGGTGTTTTCTTGTAACAGGGGCTACTGAGCATAACAGGAAATTCTACTCTACTTCTAACGGATGAGGCCGACGGTCGAAAATTCAAGCTGACAGATGCTGTGGACATTGCTGAAGATGGCATTATTTATTTCACAGATGCTTCATACAAATACAACTTAAAGGATCATTTCTTTGATGTTTTAGAGGGAAAGCCCCATGGCAGGTTCATGAGCTTCGACCCAAAAACCAAAACTACACGGGTTCTGGTTTCGGATATCTACTTCGCCAATGGAGTTGCCGTCTCACCCGACCAAACTTATGTTGTTTTCTGCGAAACTATCATGTATGGTTTGTGTTTTTTGTTTTGGACTAAATGAATGCTCTTACTATTGAGCTATATTGACGGTGGTTTCTGACATTGAACATGTTTTTTTTTTCTTTTATTTGATGTTGCAGGAGAAGGTGCAAAAAATATCACATCAAAGGTGAGAAATCAGGAAGAGTAGACAAGTTCATTGATGACTTGCCTGGTGTGCCTGATAACATCCATTATGATGGACAAGGTCTTTACTGGATCGCACTGAATACGGTAATCGCAATTCTTTCGATTGTTTTCAGTGTTCTATATGATAGCTACAAATTAACTTCCAAGTAAAATATCAAAGATATATTTTTATGCAATTATGCAGGAAATAACAAAAGTTTGGGATCTTGCGTTTCGATACCCTTTCATCCGGAAGATTGTAGCAATCGTCGAGAGGCATGTAGGAATGCCAAAAAATCTTAAAAATGGTGGGGTTATGGCTGTAGATTTGGAAGGAAAACCAGTTGCTCACTATTATGATCCTGAACTAACGTTGATTACCAGTGTGATCAAGATTGGAGATCATCTATACTGCGGTTCCTTGACCAAGCCCTACATTCTCCGCCTCAATTTGCGTAAATATCCTGCACTAGCCACCACGAGTGGCTAGTTTACGGGACTAGTTTCTGCTTCGAAAGAGAAAAACCTTTGAATGCAAATATGCAAATACTTGATGTATGAACTGAAACTCAATGTTGCTTTTGCCATTTTGAGAAGACTGTAATAATCAATAAACATATAAATGAAAGGTACACAATTTACAGGCTTCCTAAGGCCTTTGCTTTGTCTCTCAGTATAAATTTCTGCACCTTTCCGGTTGAAGTTCTTGGCAGATCTTTGAAAATGATTGTCCGAGGAGCCATATAATGTGGCAAATGATCCCACGAAAACTTGATTATCTCTTGAGCGTCAACATCAATCCCTCTTTTAGTTTCAGAAATGCACAAGGTGTTTGTCCCTAGTGATTATCTGGCCGTGCAACAACCACAACCTCAAGAACTGCTGGATGACTAAACAAAACCGTTTCTACTTCCACTGGGCTTATATTTTCTCCGCCGGAGAATATAATATCCTTGGACCGATCCTTTACTTCCATATAGCCATCAGGATGCTTCACCGCGAGATCCCCACTTCGGAACCAACCACCGCAAAAAGCTTCTTCCGTTGCTTCCAAGTCTTTTAGGTATCCACTCATTACAGTGTTTCCTCTGAACATGATTTCACCCATTGTTTTACCATCAGCCGGTACACTTTCCATGGTGACCGGATCTTTTATGTCGACCTCCTCCAGCGCAATATGTTGCATTCCTTGTCGAGCTTTCATCCTGGATCGCTCTTCCAGAGACAGAGCATCCCATTCGGGTTTCCACGTGCAATGGTAATGAGAATCTCAATTTCCAAACTTTTTTTTTTTTCATCAGTCAATCAAAAGCAAAATCAAATGAATCCCAGATGAGTCAATCAATAAAGATAGTGAACTTGAAACTACAAAAACAAAAAAACAACCCACAAGAGCAAATAAAAAATAATCAAACTTTTGATCAAAATAGAGAAGACGATGACAAAAAGTCAACACTAACCACATCTCCACGACAAATTATATTCCCAAGTCCCAACTGGGTGAGAGCAGAAGCCAGTTTCAGACAACGTTGATGAGTTTGACTCCACGTGTACTTCAAAGAACCATACACGACCGAAGTCCAGTCCCTTTAGACTTTAGCTGTCCTCTCCAGGAAGCTTACAGGTGACAGAGGAACATAGTTCGCCGAAAAATGGACTAGACCCTCCATTGATTTCCATGACTCCGGCAATAAATCGCCGCCACCAAAACGAGAGAACCCGCGAGAAGCTTGAGTTGGATAGTGTCTGTGAAATCGAATGATACGAGACAGTGAATTCTTGAATAAGTTGTTCATGGCGTTGAATTGGAGATTGTTGGAGATTTTTTTTCATTTTTTTCTTTTTGTTTTTCAGTTGGACATTGAAATGAAGGAAAATTAGAAAGAGTGTTTTGTTTTTGTCTTTAAATGGAAAAACAATTGTAACGTAAAGTTTTGGGTCGTGTGAGCACATGAGATTGATGAGAGAATCTTTCATTTGACATTTTTCTCATCCACACTAATTAGGGTGAACCATTACCACCCACCCCAGGTGTTGACACGTGAATCATTACCACCCATCCCGGTGCATTGCACCCATCCAATGCATGCCATGTGGCAAGGACAACCAATCAAATGAATTCTTCCTACCACGTGGCATGTACCCATTGACTAGGGTGATTGCACCAGGTGCATACAAGATTTTCTCGAGATTGATATTATCTATTAAAAATTTAAAATAAAATAAAAATGGTTTTTTTTTTCTCATTAATAATCTTATTATTATCATATATTCTATATAATAATACCTTTACATAGAATACCGTCATGTGTCTACTCATCTTTATAATCATAAAAATTATTTTTCTTTTCCAATTAGAAGCTATCATGTATCCCTTTAACACTTACAAAAATCATATCACATATTAATAAAATAGCTTATAATAATATATCATGAAAATAGTTTATGATATATTAGTATATCATAATTTAAATCATATTTTATATTATATGATTATATATTATTTAATATCTTTTTTTCATCAGAAGTCGCCATATATCCTTTTATTTAATGCTTACAGAAAGCATATTCATATTCATATTATTATGTCGTAAAATTATACATGATTCAATTGTATCTTTCCACCGGAAGCTACCATCTCATTTATTGTTTACAAAAATCATATGTGGCTGGACAATAGTCCTTCTCAATATGCCTCAGCTTAGTAGTGTTTTACTGTGTTGTTATCTATCAGAAAAAAAAAAAAAAAAAAAAAAAAAAAAAACCCTTATAATAATCATGTATCATATCTTAAAAATAGCTAATCGTATCATATATTAATATGTTTGATTCATATTATATGTTTGATGTAAAAATGTGCTTCAAATATTCTTCGGTGGTTCTCCGATTCGATACCAGATCTCTTTTTATAAGACTCACTTCTTTTAGTTTCCTTTTCTTCCTCAAAAAATCTCCTCCTCTTTTCAGTTTATAATTGGGGTTTATATAGTTTCTCTTTATGACAGGTGTTTCTGGATATTTTGTTGCCTCGTCACTTCGTCATTAATGATCGAGGCGGTTCACCCCCAGATCCCTCCGATATAGTCATCGGTAGATGACGTCCCTCGGTAGAGGTCGCCGAAAAAGGGAGGTGTCCGAGAGGTATTCGGTGTCTATGAGAGTCTCCGATCCTTTTATCTGATAGTGTCTCGGATGAATAAATCCGTAACCAACATTATATATAGAATAAAAATAATTTATCATATCGTATATTATAATTTAAATCATATAATATAGGGAAATTATTATTCTCCCCCTGTAGTTTGCCATATTCTCTAGTCTCCCCCCTCTAATTTCAAAATTCTCTAATTTTCCCCCCCTCCCATGCTTATTTTTATATGGTGAGATAAGTTGTATTTGTGCATGGGAGGGGGGAAATTAAAGAATTTTAAAACTAAAGGGGGGAGACTGGAGAATACGGTAAACTACAGGGGGAGAATAATAATTTCCCTATAATATATTATAGTATGATGCTTTTAATAAAAAATCATATCATATAACTTCTCCCCACATGCTATTTGGCTTTTGCTTTTTTCAATATGAACTCTAATATATATATATATATATATAATCAGATTTTCTATTATCAGTTCATCCAAACAATAAATATATCAGGACGAAGAATGTGGACCACTAGATTTACATACTTTGACTCAAAATGTATGCACTTGTCAAAACTTTTTCATAATCTGTGGTCTACATTCTTCGTTCTGATATATTTATTATTATGAGGAACTGATAATAGAAAAATTGTATATATAATTAAGATCAAATATTTATATTTAAAAAAGATTAATTTCAATGTAAATTATGTGCTTTAGTTTCACCTTGTATTTGGCCTTTTCTTTTTCCAATATCAACTCTAATATTTTGCTTTTCTTTTTAAAAATATATATATATATATATAATACTCAAATTTAATAACATTAATTTCAATGTAAAATATTTGTGATTGCATTTGCTCTTCTCAAGTGTTTGCTGGTGAGTGGTGTAACGTTAAAAAAAGTTATATAGGATCCCGAAAGTTGGGAAGGAATTTGGGTAGCAATAGCATGTTACGTTGTAATGCTCATGCAATATATGTTGATATGTTACGTATGGATCATTAATTAGAATTAGAATTGGAACAATTTGGAACGAAAGCAGTGCACTGATTAAAATTGTTAGAGAGAGTTTGTTCGGTTGTTTTGGATTCGAAGTCAGAGGAAAAGAAATATTTCACTAATTAAAGATTATTTAGTTAAAAAATAAATAAATTAAAACCCGTAAATTCATATAATAATTTAGGTGGATTTGTATTTATAAAACGGTATAGTTTTAATATAAGTTAAGAAAGATAGATATCAGTAGATCCTTAAAAGGATGGTATAGTTTAGCACATTTGTAGTTCAGCAAATGATACTTGTCCTTTTTGTTGCACTATATGTGATGGATTACACCACTCACATTAGTTGCTTGTTTTTTTTTTTTTTTTTTTTTTTGAGAATATTTTACTTTGTACCTATTTTATTGGTACCATATATGTATGGCTTGAGAGGTGTCGGCTTATAAAAAGCCGGATATTTTAAGAAATGATTATATAAATAATATTTATATAAATCTCTTCGTATAATTTTTTTTCCACCATTTCTACTCCTCAATGGAATCAGCTTCTCCGCACCAAAGGAACACATCGTCGTCATGGCCTTTGACCGTTGTTTTAACAGTGCTGGCTGCCGTGATCGTCTACCAGCTCGACTCGTTTGACCCGACTAGTTTGCCGCTTCAAGAGTTGTCTCGGATCCGCTGACGGCGCCGGTGCACAACCAGTGCATGCTTCGAGGATCGGAGATGGTGGGCTCGGGGGTTTTGAAGGCACCGGAAGATGTTGTTTATGACTCTGAGTCGGGAGTCATGTACACGGGCTGTGAGGATGGGTGGGTCAGGCGAGTTACGGTTAGTGAGTCGGCAGCGGACTCGGTAGTGGAGGACTTGGTCAACACCGGTGGTCGCCCACTTGGTCTCGCTGTTGGAAATAATGAAATTATTGTTGCCTATGCTTACAAGGTTAATTTTCTATCTATACATTTTTGTATTACAATTTTTAATATATTTAATTAATTTGCAAAAAAAAAAAAATGTTAATCATTATATAATCGCTCAACTATATCAAGATTTTGTCATAGATAGTATTTCACTGGATGAGGTTGATCCAAGGGTGCGTACACCTCTGCCCCTAAACCCAATAGGTCGAGGGCTCAAGTTGTAGTTCCCCAAACCCTAAATTAATTTGATCATGCTCATATCTGCACTAGAGAGTAGGGATGGCAAAAATCGTCAACTCGTACCAAACTAGTGGTCATCTAATCTATTAATAATTATGTCCCAATCCACCTCGGTTGACCTGTTATATATTAATTGGATCATGCTCATATCTACACTAGAGTAGATGGGTTTTGAGACTTTTTGGTAATTTTTGAGACTTTTGGATAGTTTCTGAGACTTTTTTTTCGTAGTTCCGAGACATTTTACAATTTCCGAGATTTTTTGGGTAAAAATGAAAATTTTTCAATTTTTTTTTTCATCCTCTTCCTTGAAACCTCCTTTAAAGGCCGAATCGACTTCCATTGGAAACTAATTTCAACTTCCATTAAAGGTCTTTTATCTCCAATTTTAAAAAATATATTGTTGGTTACGGATTTGTCCCTCCGAAATAACTTTCGGAGACGTAAACTCACGGATGTAGTACACCGTAGGTGTATCGGATGCTATATTCTTCCGGCTATTCTAGTTGACGGACGTGTCCCACCGACTACGGTTTCGGAGGCCTTCGTCATCGAACCGCCTCGATCATTAAATGATGAAGTGACAAGCAAACAAAGTATCTGATTAACACCTGTCACAAAAGAGGCTATATAAACCCCAATTGTAAACTAAAGAAAGGGGCATATTTTTAGAAGTATAAGAAAGAGAATAAAACAATTAAAGAAAGAAAGAAATAAAGAAGAAGAAGATATCAAGGCATTCCCCGTCTAAAGTAGATATAAAGAAGCACTTTTTTACACTAAACAATTGGCGCTAGAAGGAGGGGGTGAAACTCAGGAAAGTCCAGCACCTCCGCAGAAGAAATGAATCAATACCCCAGCGTGGACCTCGGATTACGACAACCCGGAGATCAAGAGCCTCATATACCGCCACCATCGCAGCACCGTTATCCGGGACCCGAGGGAGCAACCCTACCGCAAAACCCATTAAACCCTACCAACGATTATCATCAGCAACAGAACCCCGGATATTACCCGTATCAGATACCCTATGCCCCACACATACATCATCCGGGGTACCAGGGCTACCCTCAGTATTACCCGCAAGCGCCACCTCATCCATACTACGCTCAAGCGCCTCCTCCGCCGCATTATCCTCAAGCAATGTACGTTCCCCCGCAAACGCAACAGTTCTTCCCACCACAGGGGGATCCAACAATACGGGGTATCTCTAGCAGAATAGACGCACTCGCCCAGAATGTAACCAAGGTGGTCAACGTGGTGGACGGTGGAGGAATCCAAGGAGATTCTGATGAGGCTGACTCCCGGACAAACATGGACCCCCCGAGAGACAGGAGACCCCGGCCTCAGCGAACGGTCCGAATAGAAGAAGACAACCCAGGAGAGGATGTTCCCAACAGAACCACGGGGACGACACGAAGCCGTGAGGAGAGAGACGGTATCGTCCGGGAGGAGGTACCGCGAAGAACACGGCACAGGCAACAGGAAGGAAGATCGGACTACCCCGAGAGGGAGGCGGTTCGGAACACATTACCCGGAGACGACGCTTTCCGTGCCCTTCAGGAGCAGTTGGCAGACATTCAGGAACAGATGCACTTTAGCCACCACCGTCATACAACTAATCGGGAAAGCCCTTTTTCAGAACACATCACTTCCGTTTTAGTACCCGACAGCATCAAGCTTCCTCGGAAGGATATGTGCGGATTTTCCGGGACAGGGGACCCCGAGGATCATCTGGATACTTACCTTGACTGGATGAATATGCAAACTGCCTCCGACGCGGTGAAGTGCCGAATCTTTCCCCTAACTCTATCTGGAGATGCAAGGACATGGTATGGGAATCTTAAGAGGCAAAGCATATCCTCTTTTCACGAGCTCTTAAAGGAATTCCGGAGCAGCTTCGCCTCGAGCCGAAGAAGACGCAGAAACATGGTCCACTTGAACTCTATCAGACAAACGGATACCGAGTCAACCCGGGAGTACATGAAGAGGTTTGATGAAGCCGCAAGACAAGTCCAAGGATTTAATGAGGTGGGGGCTGTGATGGCGTTCTCGCAGGGTCTACTTCAGGGAAGGCTGAGTTGGTCCCTCTCCAAGCGGGGTCCGTCGACATATCGAGAGCCCATGGAAAGGGCCGAGAAATACGCCACAGCGGAAGATATCACCCAAACCAAATCCGAGGATTTGGCCTCGGGATCTGCAAAACCAACCGGACAATCAAGAAGGTGGACAAAGCCATATTCAGACAGGGAAAGGGAGCACCAGACCTTCAGGTCAGTTAACACCGGTAGTCTCGACGCTCCCACACCACCTCCGCCAAGAGGGAGGTTCGAAAAGTACACCCCCCTAAAGTACCCGATGGATAAAATATTCGAAATCGCCGGCAAGAGCGGCCTACTCCGCACACCTGAGCAAATGAGGGCTCCACCTGATAAACGGAGCAGGAAATTAAACTGTAAGTTCCATCAGGATCATGGGCACGAAACAAAGAATTGCATATCCCTCCGCGATCAGGTAGAGGAACTGGTTCGGAGTGGGAAATTGCGGGAGTGTTTGAAGCAGGGAGACGTGGTTGCAACAACGTCTGGCCAAAGGATTCCCCCGAGAGGAAGGTGCCACTTTGACCATAACTCGGATGACGATGAACCAATAAACTTCATCTTTTCGGAGTCAGTCTCCGGAATAACCCCCGCTTCCCCAGCAGAAGGCAGCTCAGTCCCCGTATGTCTCACATCGACTCCCGAGGAACCTATCGGTATGTGGGACCCGCTATCGTTCTCCCCCGATGATTCAGAAGGAGTTCGCTATCCTCACTGCGATGCTCTCGTCATATCAGTCAAGATCGGAAGCCGGACGGTAAAAAGAGCGTTAGTGGATCATGGGAGCTCATTAGACATAATTCATTGGGACCCATTGCAAAAATTAGGTTATACACAGCAACAACTTCAGGCCTCCCAGTATTGTATCAGAGGGATCGGAGGACACCGAACAAGGCCAATTGGGCAGATTGATTTACCGGTCCGATTTGGGACAAGACCGTGTATACGAACTATATGGATCAGCTTTCAAGTAGTCGACATACCCTTCCGATTCAACCTCCTAATAGGACGACCGACATTATACGCCCTCCGAGCAGTAACCAGCGTGTACTCACTGAAAATGAAATTCCCTACAGATAATGGTCCCGGAGAATCCTGTGCTGATCAGGAAGAATACAAGAGATGCATCCAAATTGGCTCCAATCCTGTGCTAACAATATCCGACAGTACGTCGAATCCACCCCGATTGGGCCGTGTGCCCCGATCAAGGAGACCAAAAGGTAAAACCCAGCTTAGTGAAGAAGAAGAGGTCGACTCCGAAACACTACCGGGGGACGAGATCACGGTCACTAGTTTGGACCCCCGAGAAATCAGTTCGGCACCGACTGGGAACCCCACCGAAACCTTAACCAAAGTAATCCTCCGCCCCGAGAACCCCGAGAAAACGGTTCTGGTTGGCTCTGATCTACCCATAAGCATCCGGGATGAACTAATAAAGCTCCTGTCAGAATTTTCCGATATATTTGCATGGTCCCACTCTGACATGCCCGGAATCGACCCAACAGTCATATCCCACTCTTTAGCTGTGAATCCGTCCTCCAAGCCAGTTTCCCAAAAGAGAAGATCCTTTAATACCGAAAGGTACCAGGCGATTGCCACCGAGATAGATAAGTTGATTCAAGCAGGTTTCATCCGTGACTTAGACTACAATGAATGGCTTTCGAACGTCGTCTTAGTCAAGAAAAAGGATGGAAGATGGAGAATGTGTGTTGACTTCACAGACCTTAATAAAGCCTGCCCCAAGGACAGTTTCCCCCTACCAAAAATAGATCAGCTGGTGGATTCGACATCCGGACATGCCCTTCTCAGCTTCATGGACGCATACTCCGGATACAATCAGATTCGTATGAGCACCGAGGACGAACCTAGGACGGCATTCATCACCGACCGGGGGGTCTACTGTTACCGAGTGATGCCCTTCGGCTTGAAAAATGCCGGGGCAACTTATCAGAGACTGGTCAATCGGATGTTTTCCGATCAACTCGATAAAACCATGGAAGTATACGTCGACGATATGCTCACCAAATCCATCACTCCGAACCAACATGCTCAGGATCTCCGGGAAACTTTCACCATACTTAGGAAGTACCACATGCGTCTGAATCCGACAAAGTGCGCCTTCGGAGTTGCATCAGGGAAGTTCCTCGGATTCATGGTTCAACAGAGGGGAATCCAAGCCAATCCAGACAAGATTCAAGCTGTAATAAATGTGAAGCCACCTAGGAGGTCCAAAGATATCCAGAAACTCAATGGCATGATAGTGTACCTTTCCCGTTTCATATCTAAACTCACGGATAGGTGCCTCCCTTTCTTCAAAGCTCTAAAAACTAAGGGGGATTTCAGCTGGACCATGGAGTGCCAATCCGCCCTGGAAGATCTAAAAACCTACCTTCAGAGACCACCGATGCTATCGAAACCAACAGATGGGGAGGAGCTCTTCCTGTATATAGCGGTGTCAGAAGCCTCGGTGAGCTCAGCTCTGGTTAGGCAAGAGGGATCATCACAGAGACCCGTTTACTACGTGAGCAAAGGGATGACAGGCCCGGAAACTCGGTATCCGGAGATTGAGAAGCTAGCCCTCTGCCTCATGGTTGCGGCCAGGAAGCTTCGACCCTACTTCCAGTCACACCCCATTACCGTTCTAACTAACCACCCGCTTCGGCAAGTCCTTCAGAAGCCAGATTCCGCTGGGAGGCTTGTCAAATGGGCAATAGAGCTTAGCGAATTCGAGGTCAACTTCCGACCCAGACCTGCAGTCAAGGGGCAGATCATAGCAGACTTCCTGGCAGAGTTCTCAGATCCGGATGTGATGTCAGCAGCCACCGAAGTATCTAACCTCTGGGAGATGTATGTAGACGGTTCCTCCAATCGGCACGGTAGTGGCACAGGAATCGTGATAAAAACCCCCGACAGATGTATCACACAGGTTGCACTCCGATTTGAATTCAGGGCAACCAATAATGTAGCCGAATATGAGGCGCTTACCACCGGCCTAAAAATACTCTGTAACATGGGAGCAGAATGTGCGGTGGTATACAGCGACTCACAGTTAGTGGTCAATCAGGTCAACGAGGACTACCGAGCTAGAGACACCGAAATGAGCAAGTATTTGAGAGAAGTAAAGAAACTTATTGCAACGTTCCTTCGGTGCAGTATCCTCCGGATATCGAGAGATCACAACGCACATGCAGATGCACTTGCCAAACTTGCGTCAACAACCGATTCGAAGTTACCGAGAACTATCACGGTATACACACTCCCGCAACCGAGTGTCACCAAGGAGTCATCAACCAATGTCCTAATACCTGATCAGGACTCGGAGTCAGCATCGTGGATGAGCCCGATAATAAAGTTCTTGCAGGATGGTACACTTCCGACAGACAAAGCCGCTTCACTCAAAATCAGGAGGCAATCCCCTAGGTATTTGCTTATCAATGGAGCCTTGTACCGAAGAGGCTATTCACTGCCGTACCTCCGATGTGTCGCTCCACCTCAAACCTCCTTCATCCTCCAGGAAGTACATGGGGGAGTCTGTGGTAGCCACTCCGCCGGTCTTAACTTAGGCCACCGGATCACTCGGCAAGGATACTACTGGCCTACCCTCTTTAAAGACTCGAAAGAGTTCTCTAAAGCATGTGACCGATGCCAAAAAATAACACCAGTACCCCGCTTACATGCCGAGATGATCACCCCGATGGCGTCACCTTGGCCTTTCTCCAAAATCGGCGTCGACATAATAGGGCCTCTTCCGAGGGGAACATCCGATAAAAGATATGTAGTCGTTGTCGTGGACTATTTCACAAAGTGGGTGGAAGCGGAGGCTCTCAAGCACATCACCGAAGCTAACACCACCAACTTCATTAAACCCTTTGTTATTTACAGATTCGGAGTACCAAATACCATCGTTGCAGACCACGGCACTCAGTTTGACAACTTAAACTTCCGAAAGGTGTGCTCGGACTTCAACATCAGGCTGAACTTTTCGTCCCCTTCACACCCTCAGAGTAACGGACATGTGGAGGCCGTGAACAAAATCATCAAAACCCTCCTGAAAAGGAAATTGCAGGCAAAGAAGGGTGGCTGGGTAGAAAAACTCCCGGAGGTCTTATGGGCCATCCGGACGACCCCCACCATGGCAACCGGCGAAACACCCTATTCGTTGTCCTTCGGCTCGGAAGCAGTCATCCCTACGGAGCTACAAATACCCACAAGGAGAGTAACGTGTTATAGTCCCGAAGATAACGAGGAGGAGTTACGGGGGAGCCTTGAGGAGATCGAGGAGAGAAGGGACCAAGCACGAATCAAGACAGCGTACCACCAAAACAAGATTACTAAGTATTACAACGCAAAAGTAAGGGTTCGGAGGTTCTCCCCCGGAGATCTAGTGTTGAAGAAGGTCATCCCAAGTACAAGAAAGCCTTCCTCCGGTTGCCTTGGAGATAGTTGGGAGGGACCCTACATTATAGATTCGGCGTCCATGAATGGGGCATATAAACTCAAGACGGAAGAAGGTGTTCCTCTCAGAAATCCATGGAATGCAGACCACCTTAGGAAATACTACCAGTAATCGGAGTGGCGTAGTTTGTTCATCATGTAAAAAATCTGTAACTGAAGGTAATCCCTTTACTAATACATAAACCTCATGTCCCTTCTACATTGTTTTAACTCCTCCGGGAGACAGGAAGTCTCCTCATATGGAGCAACATAAACTCCTCCGGGAGACAGGAAGTCTCCTCATATGGAGCAACATAAACTCCTCCGGGAGACAGGAGTCCTGTCTCCTCATATGGAGCAACATAAACTCCTCCGAGAGACAGGAAGTCTCCTCGTATGGAGCAAAATAAACTCCTCCGGGAGACAGAAGCCTCCTCACATGGAGCAACGTAAACTCCTCCGGGAGACAAATCTCCCTCAGAATGAGGAATAACAGAAAATTAAGCAAAAATAAATAAATAAATAAATAAAATAAAATATATATATATATGTAAATATAAATGTGCTTTCATAAAAAGAGACATCCGAAATAAATAACTTGGAACATAAAAGAAAAAACCATGGGTAAAACGTTCAATCGCATTTCCTTTACAAAACATATTCAATAAATAAACGGTGTCCATTAACGTTAAGGCTTACCCCCGGGACATTTCCCCGGAGGAAAGAAAAGAAAAATAAAACTGGTAGAAAAGAAATTATTGAGGGGGGCCAATCACTGCTTCGCGGAGTCTCCATCTCCCCCCGGTATCTCCGCGAACCGCTCATCATCCGAAGATATCCCCGAAGGCTCACCTTCCGATATATCGGCCTCTTTAAACCCTAGAGACAGGTCCTCTACCGGATCAGCTTCGGGACGAACCCTCTCTTTTTGAGCTTTGGAGACCTCCGCGTCAAATTGGGAGAAGTCCGACTCCGGATATATGCTCCCAAGCATAGCCCTGAGGTCTGAGACGGCCTGATCAAAGATATCCTTGTCCCTCTCGAAACCTTCCTCCGAGGCCAGGAACCTATCAATGGCATTCTCTCCGAGGTCCCTCTTCATGGCAACTATGGTCTTGTTGGCCATCCGAAGACGTCGGCGGTACTCGAGCACTTTATCGTGCCTCTTCCTGCTCACCGCCTTCGACTTCCTATAAGAAGAGGAAGCCTCGGTAAATTTGTCCCTCAGTGATCCTATCAGGGCATTGTCGCGTTTTGCCTTCTCATGGAGTCGGACGTTCACCTCCTTCACACTCTCATATTTCTTCTCCTTGTCCAGGAGAGTCCCCATAGCCTGGTTACCGAGACAAATAAAACACCGATGTAAGGAACTCAGTAAAAAACAATTAAACACAACGCAAGATCGGCGGAGCATACCTGCCAGAAGGTCCCCGTCGACTGCCGAATCCTATCAACGGTGGACATCTTCCCGAATAGGCAAGATTCCCTGCTCCTCAACATGTTTTTCCCATAAGAGCAAAGGAACTCGACACCATTCTCAGGGGTGATTGGGCCCTGAGTTGGGTCGTAGCCTATCGGGGGGGGATTCGCATAGGAGAACGGGACACCTCCCTCCGTATCTTCCGACCCCACAGAGGTAGTGGCATCCAGTGTTTTTTCCACCGCCACTCCTTCGGTCGTCTTTTCTCCTAAAAGAATCACCCCCGGTTTATCCACCGGGATAGCAGTCGGAGCGGTGGGAGCTCTCTCCGATATAGTGACAACTTCATCGAGGTCCATCGGAGATTTTCCTCGGCTTGCGGAAGTCGGTTTGAAGAGGGTCAGCCCCTGAGCGATCTTCCTTTTCTTCTTCCCGCTGTTGTCCACACCCTTTCCCTTGCCTTCCATCCTCTTCTTCCCAAGCACGGTCAACTTCCCTGAACCATGAAAGGAAAGGAGTTATGGAAATGCACAACACCGGGGGAATGTTCTTTGATCTAACTACCGCACTTACTTTTCTTCTCTAAATTTATCTCAGAGATTCTTCTCCGATCCTCCGAAAGATTTGGAATGAAACCGATCTCGTGAAGATTGCTGTCCTTCAAAAGCGTGTCAATGCTCCTCTCCGATGAAGGCACGGACCAAGCTTTCTGAATATGCTTCTGCTCGACCTTCCGAAGTTCCTCCCAGGACACACGCTCCCACGAATCTGCAAGAAATTCAGTCAATCAGATAATAAAATCGAGATAAATTGGACAACAATGAAATAAGCGAGAAGAGAAGGGGGTCCCAGACACCTGGGAGATTGAACACCGAACGAACACTCTGCCGGCGGCCACCGAAATGCAAGTCTTTGCCCCAATCCCCAGCGGCAACGAACCAGCTCTTCTTCCATTCCTTATTGGAAGTCGGTAGCCCGGTTATCAGAGGTTCGCCCCCTTGCTTGTCGAATGAAGCAAGGGCCCACCAGCCATCCCCCCCTGATCGGTGGGGGCGGAAGCTGTAGCAGTGCCCAATCTCCCGGAGTGTAGGCTCTGGAAATCCTAGCCTACGCCACAGAGCGAACATGCCGATAATAACCCTCCATGCATTGGGGTTTAACTGGGCAGGGGCAACCGAAAATTCCCGGAGCACTCTCCGGATATATGGATGAAGGGGTAACCTAGCCCCTATCTCCAGAAAAGCAGGGTGAAATGCCACCGATACGCCCAGCGGGTTGCTGGCTAACTCCCCCGCTGCAGGCATCCTCATACCAACTGAATCGGGGATAGAGAACTCCGTGGCAATCTGACTAATCCTAACCGCCGTCATCCTGTTGACTCCGATATGGTTAACGGCGAACCGTGTGTGGTCCATGCTATATCGGAAATATTCTTCGGAATTGTATCCGGCCTCATACCCCTCCCTTCCGGGGAGCAATGATTCGGGATCCACCGGAAGCTCTTCTCCTCCTCCGATATCATCCCCCGGTTTGCTAACCTCCGGTTCATTATCCACCGGGTCATCCCTCGCAGCGAATACGCTCCTAGTACTCTCACCCTCTGAAGAACTACCCGAGGAACTAGATGAACTAACGGAGTCCCCTACACTAGTTGCGCTCACTTTCCTAACCATTGCTACCTACCGAAACGCAAGCAACAGAGTCTGAGTAATTTCAAGGGAATGGAAGCTTACCGCAACACGTTAAACTCCGAAGAAGCTCTGAAAAACTAAGGATCAGCAAATGACTTTCACGGGCGAACAGTCCCCTTTTTATAGACGCACAGCCCGCCCTTAGGCGAATTTGAAACGACGCGGCGGTTACCTTTCCGAGGTAACCGCCGCCCAAACGTCACTCTCATAGAGCGACACGTGGCCACTTGTGATTGGGAAATGGTTTGGACCGGGCCCATAAATGTTGCGGGCCAAGTATAAGGCCCATTTTTTCAGACCTGCAACCGTCAGCTCCGTGCGGAAGCGCTCTCCACTCCGATTACATCCCTGAGGGGCATTTGTTGGTTACGGATTTGTCCCTCCGAAATAACTTTCGGAGACGTAAACTCACGGATGTAGTACACCGTAGGTGTATCGGATGCTATATTCTTCCGGCTATTCTAGTTGACGGACGTGTCCCACCGACTACGGTTTCGGAGGCCTCCGTCATCGAACCGCCTCGATCATTAAATGATGAAGTGACAAGCAAACAAAGTATCTGATTAACACCTGTCACAAAAGAGGCTATATAAACCCCAATTGTAAACTAAAGAAAGGGGCATATTTTTAGAAGTATAAGAAAGAGAATAAAACAATTAAAGAAAGAAAGAAATAAAGAAGAAGAAGATATCAAGGCATTCCCCGTCTAAAGTAGATATAAAGAAGCACTTTTTTACACTAAACATATATATATATATATCAAAATCAAAATAATGAAGTGTACTGGTTATTATGGGAGGACATTTTAGGAAGGAACCCATTTTAAATGTGATTAAAACTTAAATTATTAAATAAATGATACTCTTAAAATTCATCCTTAAAAAAGTGCTAATAAATTTTTGAATCCTATTTACAATAGTAATCACATAAATCCCAGCAAAATCCAATAAGAGCAATAAATCCCGTCAAAATATCGATTTTGCATATGTTGGGCTCCTCTTAAACATTTCATTTGAGAAATTGCACATTTAACACACCCAACACATTTCTCGGCAGATCTCCATAGTCTACTGTAAATCTGTAATACTGAAGGAAAAAGAAAAAAAAAAAAAAAAATCTTCAACTCATATAGATAAGAGTAATGCTAGACATTCTAAATTCTTTTTCTAAATTTTGTCTTATATGATGTGGCACGTGAGATATCAACATCATATCAATCACCACTTATAAATATCATGATTTATAAGATGTTGATACCTACGTATCACATCATTTAAGATAGAATTTAAGAAAAAAAAAATAGAATACCTAACATCACTGTATAGATAAATCCTCAGGCCATTTGGCTGACGCTGGGAAGATTTTCTACCTTTAATCTTATCCACTTGACCACATCCATTGACTATCAAGTATCGATCGTTTTCGGTTAGTTGCCAGATTTTCTGTCATAACATTAAAACATCGAAATTATAATACAATATATTATTATTGGAGACAAAAGTCTGAAATCCTGACATGCATGCGCATGCACATGCCCATGCACATTCAATTGGTTGACTTAAATAAACAATCTAAAATAATATTTATTTAAAGAGAAAATTGCAATAAGTTTTTAAAAATTTTATTAATTTATTGTTTTTAACTATAAATTTATATTTTATTATACTTATAATCTTTAGTCTTAAACAGATTAGATTTCTTTCTATTTTATCTTTATTTCACTTATCCAAAAATTAAGAAATCAACTTGTAACTTGAAAAAAATCATTGACTTTTATGGACATGTAACTTAAAAGTCAATTGACATATAATTTAAAACTTAACTGATATGTAACTTGAAAAATCAATTCGTATATAACTTGAAATCAAATAATATATAAATAAGTTCATGCCAAGTGAAGTAAAATTGATGGGTAATTTTATCTAAAAATAAACCAATAAATTTTGTTGGGTCTTTATGAATTCACCACTTCATTTAAATACCATCATATAATATTTTTTTTCACCATTTCTACTCTTAAATGGAATCAGCTTCTCCGCACCAAAGGAACACATCGTCGTCATGGCCTTTGACCGTTATTTTAACGGTGCTGGTAGCAGCGGCGGCCGTGATAGTCTACCAACTCGACTCGTTCGACCCGGCTAGTTTGCCGCTTCACGAGTTGGCTCGGACTCCGCTGACGGCGCCGGTGCGCAACGAGCGCATGCTTCGAGGATCGGAGATGGTGGGCTCGGGGTTCTTGAAGGCGCCGGAAGATGTTGTTTATGACTCTGAGTCGGGATTCGTGTACACGGGCTGTGAGGATGGGTGGGTCAGGCGAGTCACAGTTAGTGAGTCGGCGGCGGACTCGGTGGTGGAGGACTTGGTCAACACCGGTGGTCGCCCGCTTGGTCTTGCTATTGGAAATAACGAAATTATTGTTGCCGATGCTTACAAGGTTAATTTTCTATCTATACATTTTTTGTATTACAATTTTTAAAATTAATTTAAAAAAAAAAATATGTTAATCATGATATAATCGCTTAACTATGTCAAGATTTTGTCATAAATAATATTTCATCGGATGAGGTTGATCCAAGGGTGCTCCAGTTACACCTCCGCCCCTGAACCCCAATAGGTCGAGGGTTCGAGTTGTATTTTCCCATAACCCCCGAATTAATTTGATCATGCTCATATCTACACTAGAGAGTAGGGATGGCAAAAATCGCCTACTCGTCCCAAACCAGTGGTCATCGGATCTATTAATTATGTCCCAATCCACCTCGGTTGACCTGCTATTAATTGGATCATGCTCATATCTGCACTAGAGTATATGGGTTTCTGAGCTGTTTGGTATGGTTTTTCAATTTGAGTTTTTAGAATAGATATTTTTATAGTAAGGCTTCTAATGAGTAGAGTTTCTAACTAAAAAGGCTTTTAATCGTGTAAATTACAAAAAAAGTATTGACAATGTATTTTTAGAAATAGCTTTTGGTTGAGTGAATTACAAAAAATGTGTTGATAATGTATTTATAATGAAAGAGGTATGGTGGAATATCTAAAATTTATAAAGGGTAGTTGAGATAATTCATATGTTTTAAAAAAGCTCAATAAAAAATAGATATAAAATAACTTTTTTTAAAGAGTAATTAAGACAATTCATATATTAAAAAAACTGTTTTGAGTTTTGCCAAACAATCTAAAAAACTTCAAAATAGCTTCTAGCATTAAAAAAAAACGTTTTTGATCCTTTTAACGTGGTGTATGATGAAACATTGGTGTTTTCTTGTAACAGGGGCTACTGAGCATAACGGGAAATTCTACTTTGCTTCTAACGGATGAGGCTGATGGTCGAAAATTCAAGCTGACAGATGCTGTGGACATTGCTGAAGATGGCATTATATATTTCACAGATGCTTCATACAAATACAACTTGAAAGATTTTATCTTTGATGTTTTAGAGGGAAAGCCCCATGGCAGGTTCATGAGCTTCGACCCGAAAACCAAAACCACACGGGTTCTGGTTTCGGATATCTACTTTGCCAATGGAGTTGCTGTCTCACCAGACCAAACTTATGTTGTTTTCTGCGAAACTATCATGTATGGTTTGTGTTTGTTGTTTTGGACTAAATGAATGCTCTTACTATTGAGCTATATTGACGGTGGTTTCTGACATTGAACATGTTTTTATTTCTTTTATTTGATGTTGCAGGAGAAGGTGTAAAAAATATCACATCAAAGGTGAGAAATCAGGAAGAGTAGACAAGTTCATTGATGACTTGCCTGGTGTGCCTGATAACATCCATTATGATGGACAAGGTCTTTACTGGATCGCACTGAATACGGTAATCGCGATTCTTTCGGTTGTTTTCAGTGTTCTATATAATAGTTACAAATTAACTTCCATGTAAAATATCAAAGATATATTTTTATGCAATTATGCAGGAAATTACAAAAGTTTGGGATCTTGCTTTTCGATACCCTTTCATCCGGAAGATTGTAGCAATCGTTGAGAGGCATGTAGGAATGCCAAAAAATTTTAAAAATGGTGGGGTTATGGCTGTAGATTTGGAAGGAAAACCAATTGCTCACTATTATGATCCTGAACTAACGTTGAATACCAGTGCGATCAAGATTGGAGATCATCTATACTGCGGTTCCTTGACCAAGCCCTACATTCTCCGCCTCAATCTGCGTAAATATCCTGCACTAGCCACCACGAGTGGCTAGTTTACGGGACTAGTTTCTGTTAAAATTAATGGAGAGATTATATGTAAGTGGTGCTTGAGTTTAGCATCACATGAGTCTTTAGATTGAGTCAAATAAATTATCTCCACTTACTAGTTTGTTGGTGTAGTGGGATGTTGGGTTATGATGCTATTTTCTAGTTAGTGGTGTGATTAATTTGTGGGCAAGTAATTGTTAATGGGTCATGTTAAAGTTTGTGGTAGTCATGGGTCCTAATTTGTTGGTCATTAGTTTCTTGTAATTGCCTATATAAAGGCTTGTTTATGTTGAATGAAATGTCAAGCAAATTCACCCAAATATTATCTTTGTTTTCATCATTTTATTTTGTTATACCTCTCACTACCTAACAGTTGTTGAGAGAAGTCTTCTTGAGTGTGTTTAGACCTTCCAAAAATTTATCATCTGGTATCAGAGCCTGGTTGAACCAATGGCCAACAATGGTGGTTTGAATCCCACACACCTCACTATTCCTTTGTTTCAAGGTAGTGGGTATGAAATTTGGAGTACTAAAATGAAGACTCTCTTTATCTCTCAAGATTTATAGGAGTATGTGGAGGAAGGCTATGCCACAGAAGGAGTCGTAGCAGACGTTCTCAAAGATGTCAGGAAGAAAGATGCCAAAGCCTTTTTTTTCATTCAACAAGTAGTTGCTGAATCCATCTTTCCTTGAATTTTAGCAGCAACAAAATCCAAAGAAGCATGGGATGCGTTGAAGAATGGATACCAAGGCAATGCTAAGGTGAAAACGGTAAAACTTCAAACTCTTCGTAGAAAATTTGAAACTTCTCTCATGAAAGAAAATGAGTCTATGCAAGATTATTTTTGCAATTTAATGGAAACTGTGAATAATATTCGAAAATTTGGTGAAGAGTTAACTGCTGCAAAAGTTGTTGAAAAGATTTTGAGAAGTTTGCCCAGAAAGTATGAAGAGGATTCTGTAGAAAATGCTTTTCATACTAAATTGCAGCTCTCAAAAGAAAAATCTAGTGACCCGTCTGGTGAAGCCAACAAGAAAGGACGTGGAGGCCATTCGTTTAGAGGTAGGAGAGGTGGAAAAATTGGTGGTCGCCCAAGTAACAATTTTCATCACCCAAGTAACAATTTTCATCACAATAATGAGTCACACTCACGTTCAGGTAACAATTTCTATCACCACAATGAGTCACGCTCAGGTAACAATTGTCATCACAACAATGAGTCTGGTTATAAAGGTGAAAATTCTTACCAAAGACCTCAATGTTATTATTGCAAGAGATTTTGACATATTGAAAGATATTGCAGATTGAAGGAGAAACATGCCAAATTTGCTGAGGAAAAAGAAAACGGAAAGGAAGAATCTGAAAATTTATTTTTTACTTGTTATTCTGCTAAGGAGTGTGATAACGATGTTTGGTATATGGATAGTGGCTGCAGCAATCATATGATAGCAAAGTTGGAGACTTTTGTCAATTTGGACAAGTCGGTGAATACAACAGTGAAGATGGGTGATGGAACATGTTTGGAGTCACATGGTAAAGGTACTGTGAAGGTAAAATCATGTGAAATTGGCAACATAAAAAATGTTTTGTATGTTCCTAAATTGGATACAAATTTGCTGAGTGTGGGGAAATTTTTATTGGAAGGATTTTCTGTTGTTTTTGAAGATTTGACATGTTTTGTGTACCATGATAAGAGTAAGAAAAATTTATTGATAAAAATTCCTATGGCCAAAAATAAGATTTTTCCTCTTACTCTTAATGGTGAAATGCATGTGTTAAAGGCATCCTATTGTGATGAAAATTGGCTGTGGCATTTTAGATTTGGGCATTTGAATTTTGGGAGCTTGCAGTTATTGTCTGATCAAAATTTGATGGATGGAATTTCTTCAATTAAACGGGTTGGTGAAGTATGTGAGAGCTGTGTAATTGGAAAGAAACACCGAAATTCCTTTCCAAAAGGAGGAGCAAGGAGAGCTACTAGACCCATCGAATTGATGCATGCAGATGTTTGCGGGCCTATGCAAACTTGTTCTCTTAACAATAACAAATATTTTGTTGTTTTTGTTGATGATTTTAGCAGGATGATGTGGGTCTATTTTGTCAAGGCAAAATCAGAGGTTTTTTCAACTTTCAAAAAATTCAAAAATCATGTTGAAACTCAAAGTGGAAATTCCTTGAAGATTTTGTGAACAGATCGTGGTGGGGAGTTTGTTTCCAATGAGTTTGGGAGGTTTTGTGAAGAATGTGGCATCTGGAGACAACTAACAGCTAGCTACACACCTCAGCAAAATGGTGTAGCGGAGAGGAAAAATAGAAGTCTTGTAGAGATGATAAAAAGCTTGTTCAAAGCTAAAGGTCTGCCAAATTATTTTTGGGCAGAGGCAATTCACACCACAGCTTATATTCTCAATCGAAGTCCCACATCAACATTAGATAATCAAACCCCTTTTGAAGCTTGGAATGGTTGGAAGCCGAAGGTAATTTATTTCAAGATTTTTGGTTGCATTGCTTATGTCCATGTTTCATCTCAAAAGAAGCAAAAATTGGATGATAACAGTGTGAAATGCATATTTGTGGGTTATAGCAATGAAACGAAGGGTTATCGATTTTTTAATCCACTAACCAAGCAACTAATTGTTAGTCGTGATGTTGTTTTTGATGAGAAAAATGCTTGGAATTGGGATGAGCTGCAATATTCTCTAGGTGTAATTTTTAAAGATGACAACATAATGGAGCAGGGAGTTTAAAATGGTGATGATTCAAATTTTTCCACACCAAGACTTGATTCATTTACCTCTACAGGCGTTACGCCTCCTTCCTCACCACCAAGAAAAAGGTTGAAGTCCCTTGCAGAAATTTATGAACAAACTGAAAGATGTCAATTTACTCAAGTCACAGAGCCAAACATTTTTCAAGATGCTGTGAAGTACAAGGAATGGTGTGATGCTATGGATGAAGAAATCAATGTCTTGGAAAAACACAAAACATGGGAGCTCGTTGATTTACCAGACAACAAAGAAGTTGTTGTGCTGAAGTGGGTCTATAAGACTAAATATAGATCCGATGGTTCAATTCAGAAATACAAGGCCAGGTTAGTGGCAAAGGAGTATATGCAACGTGAAGGTATTGATTTTGAAGAAACTTTCGCTCTTGTTGCAAAATTTGATATTATTCAAACTGTTTTAGCTTTAGCTGCACATAACAAATGGTGTGTTTATCAGTTTGATGTCAAATCTACTTTTTTGAATGGTGTTTTGGATGAGGAAGTTTATGTCCATCAGCCCCAAGGTTATGAAATTGTAGGTGAAGAAAATAAGGTATACAAATTAAAGAAAGCTCTTTATGTGCCTGAGGGCCCGGTATGATCGGATTAATAGCCACTTCAAGCTTCATGGATTTCACAGGAGTGAAAGTGAACCTACACTGTATGTCAAATTGAGGGGCAATAATGAGGTACTTATTGTGTGTCTCTATGTAGATGATCTTATCTACACAAGTAATAGTGCTGCTTTAATTGTGCTGAATTTAAGAATTTTATGATTGGTGAATTTGAGATGACTGATCTTGGTTTGATGAATTATTTTCTTGGATTTGAGGTGAAGCAAAGTGATACAGGTATTTTTATTTCTCAAGAAAAATATGTCAATGATCTTCTTGAGAAATTTCCTATGAAAGATTGTAATCCTGTAAAATTTCCTATGAATACCAATCAACAATTCAGCTTGAATGATGGGGAGGAAAGAATTGATGGTCATTTATATAGAAGTTTAATTGGAAGTATATTGTATCTAACAAATAGTCGTCCTGATATTATGTTTGCAACAAGTTTTCTGTCAAGGTTCATGCAAAATCCATTATGGAGCTGCCAAAAGGGTGCTGAGATATTTGAAGGGGACAAGTTCCTATGGTATCTGGTACACTAATAATGTTGATAATTTTCAGTTGTGTGGTTATTTTGATAGTGACTGGGCAGGTTCAGTTGATGATCGCAGAAGCGCAACAGGTTACATTTTTAACCTTGGTTCTGGTGCTATCGCTTGGAGTTCTAAAAAACAACCATCAACTGCATTGTCATCTTCAAAAGCAGAGTATATGGCAGCAACTTCAGCAGCATGCCAAGCTATTTGGCTGAGGAGAATTCTAGAAGATATGAAGCAACATCAAAAAGTTCCAATAGTTGTTCATTGTGACAATCAGTCCACAATTGCAATGATAAGAAATTCAGTATTCCACAGTCGTACGAGACATATAGAAACACGCCATCACTTTATCAGAGAATTGGTAGACAAAGGAAGCATCAAGATGTCTTATTGCAACACTGACGAGCAGCTTGCAGACATATTTACAAAGCCTCTGGGTTCTGAAAAATTTATGTATTTAAGGGGGAGCATCAAGATGTCTTATTGGTAGGCTTGGTGTTGTAAATTTCTACATTAAGGGGGAGTGTTAAAATTAATGCAGAGATTATATGTAAGTGGTGCTTGAGTTTAGCATCACATGAGTATATAGATTGAGTCAAATAAATTATCTCCACTTACTAGTTTGTTGGTGTAGTGAGATGTTGGGTTATGGTGCTATTTTCTAGTTAGTGGTGTGATTAATTTGTGGGTCATGTTAAAGTTAGTGGTAGTCATGGGTCCTAATTTGTTGGTCATTAGTTTCTTGTAATTGCCTATATAAAGGCTTGTTTATGTTGAATGAAATGTCAAGCAAATTCACCCAAATATTATCTTTGTTTTCACCATTTTTTTTTTTTTATATACCTCTCACTACCTAACAGTTGTTGAGAGAAGTCTTCTTGAGTGTGTTTAGCCCTTCCAAAAATTTATCAGTTTCTGCTTCGAAAGAGAAAAACCTTTGAATGCAAATATGCAAATACTTGATGTATGAACTGAAACTCAATGTTGCTTTTGCCATTTTGAGAAGACTCTAAGGCCTTTGCTTTGTCTCTCAGTATAAATTTATGCACCTTTCCGGTTGAAGTTCTTGGCAGATCTTCGAAAATGACTGTCCGAGGAGCCATATAATGTGGCAAATGATCCCACGAAAACTTGATTATCTCTTGAGCGTCAACATCAAATCCCTCTTTAAGTTTCAGAAATGCACAGGGTGTTTGTCCCCAGTGATTATCTGGCCGTGCAACAACGGCAACCTCAAGAACTGCTGGATGACTAAACAAAACCGTTTCTACTTCCACCGGGCTTATATTCTCTCTGCGGGAGAATATAATATCCTTGGACCGATCCTTTACTTCCATATAGCCATCAGGATGCTTCACCGCGAGATCCCCACTTCGAAACCAACCACCGTGAAAAAGTTATTCCGTTGCTTCCGAGTCTTTTAGGTATCCACTCATTACAGTGTTTCCTCTGAACATGGTTTCCCCCATTGTCTTACCATCAGCTGGTACACTTTCCATGGTGAACGAATCTTTTATGTCCACCTCCTCCAGCGCGATATGTTGCATTCCTTGTCGAGCTTTCATCCTGGATCGCTCTTCTATAGACAGAGCATCCCATTCGGGTTTCCACGTGCAATGGTAATGAGAATCTCAATTTCCAAACTTTTTTTTTTTTCATCAATCCATCAAAAGCGAAATCAAATGAATCCCAGATGAGCCAATCAATAAAGATAGTGAACTTGAAACTAAAAAAACAAAAAAACAACCCACAAGAGCAAATAAAAAAGAATCAAAATATCCTTAAAAAAAAAAAAAAAAAAAAAAAAAAAAAAAAAAAAATCAAAATAGAGAAAGATGATGACAAAAAGTCAACACTAACCACATGTCCACGACAAATTATATTCCCAACTGGGTGAGAGCAGAAGCCAGTTTCAGACAACGTTGATGAGTTTGACTCCACGTATACTTCAAAGAACCAAGGAAAATTAGAAAGTGTGTTTTGTTTTTGTCTTTAAATGGAAAAACAATCGTAACGTAAAGTTTTGGGTCGTGTGAGCACATGAGATTGATGAGAGAATCTGCCATGCACCCATCTAATGGTTGTATGCCATGTGGCAAGGATAACCAATTAAATGAGTTTTTCATATAAGATATTTTCGAGATTGATATTATCTATTAAAAATTTAAAATAATATAAAAATGGTTTTTTTTTTCTCATTAATAATCTTATTGTTATCATATACTCTATATAATAGTATCCTATACATAGAATACTGTCATGTGTCCACCCATCTTATATAATCATAAAAATTATTTTTCTTTTCCAATTAGAAGCTATAATGTATCCCTTTAACACTTACAAAAATCATATCACATATTAATAAAATAGCTTATAATAATATATCATGAAAATAGTTTATCATATATTAGTATATCATAATTTAAATCATATTTTATATTATATGATTATATATTATTTAATATCTTTTTTTCATTAGAAGTCGCCATATATCCTTTTATTTAATGCTTACAGAAAGCATATTCATATTCATACTATTATATCGTAAAATTGTACATGATTCAATTGTATCTTTCCACTGGAAGCTACCATAGTCTTCTCATTTATTGTTTACAAAAATCATATTATAAAATAACTTATAATAATCATGCATCATATCTTAAAAATAGCTAATCGTATCATATATTAATATGTTTGATTCATATTATATATAGAATGAAAATAATTTATCATATCGTATATTATAATTTAAATCATATAATATATTATAGTATGATGCTTTTAATAAAAAAATCATATCATATAACTTCTCCCCACATGCTATTTGGCTTTTGCATTTTTTCAATATGAACTCTAATATATATATAATCAGATTTTCTATTATCAGTTTATCTAAATCAAATATTTATATCTAATAAGATTAATTTCAATGTAAATTATGTGCTTTAGTTTCACCTTGTATTTGGCCTTTTCTTTTTCCAATATCAACTCTAATATTTTGCTTTTCTTTTTTAAAAATATATAATACTCAAATTTAATAACATTAATTTCAATGTAAAATATTTGTGATTGCATTTGCTCTTCTCAAGTGTTTGGTGGTGAGTGGTGTAACGTTAAAAAAGTTATATAGGATCCCGAAAGTTGGGAAGGAATTTGGGTAGCAATAGCATGTTATGTTGTAATGCTCATGCAGTATATGTTGATATGTTACGTAAGGACCACTGCTCTCTCTCAAATTCAATCTTATTTTGATTCAACACTTCAAAATTTTACCTTCCAAATTAGAATTCATTAATTAATTTAATTATTCCAAAAACAATTAAGTAGGAAAACGTTTGTATCCTTTTTTTTCTTTTTTTTTCTTTTTTCTTTTTTCAATAAGGAATATGAGCGAGAGTGTCATAGTGATATCTAATGTCGAAAAAAAAAAACTTAGCTTTGTGTACTCTCCAATTTCGAAAACCATTTGAGAATGAAGGAGAAGAGGAAGAGGAACAGAAAATGGTGATAAGAGTGACAAGAACACCATCTGTGTTTCTTACAAGAGAGTTGGGTCCCATGATTAAGTCACAGCATTTGTCGATGGATGCGGCGGCTCTGTCGTGATGGTGGTTGTGACTGGTGATAGTACTTGTTGTCAAGTTGATGAATGTGGGAGGGACTTGAGCGAAGAGAAGGAGTACTACATCAAAGGCATTCTTCAGAGGTTTTGTCAACAGTGTAACAATTAATTTTTGTTTAAATTTTTATGTTTTCTTCATGACCTTTGACTTGGATGGTTTCATGACCACAAACCGCAGTAATTCACCTTTCAGCACAGCTAATCACCTCCGTTCCACAATAGGTTGTTGTGTTGGGACTTGGGTTCAAATTCCTACTATTTGTTATAATATATGTGGCTTTTACCACATGTATAATATACACATAAATATCACACAAATATCCTACAAATATCTTCCATTACTACACACTAGATTTCCCCACTTAATATCTCTACATCCACCGCCTCTCTCCCCCTAATCTCTCTCACTTTCATCTCTCATTCTTTTATCTCATTATTTATTATCTCATCTTTTTATTTCTTCAAATATTTATAACACGTTATCAGCACGATCGTATGTAAGTAAAAAGTATCTCCAGGTGAGTGATTTATTTACGGCTTGATATTCGTGTATATAAGTAAAAGAGATCCCTGATGGGTGATTTACTTTAAATCTCAATATTCTGGATCTATATATATTTCGTATACAAAATGGCTGTGCCGTTAACGGAACATATATATATAGTCCTGAATTTATTTTCTCTAAATCTCAATTTTCTTTAATTCTCAATATTCTGGATCTATATATATTTCGTATACAAAATGGCTGTGCCGTTAACGGAACATATATATATAGTCCTGAATTTATTTTCTCTAAATCTCAATTTTCTTTAATTCTCAATATTCTGGATCTATATATATTTCGTATACAAAATGGCTGTGCCGTTAAACGAAACATATGTATATAGTCCTGAATTTATTTTCTCTAAATCTCAATTTTCTTTATATCTCAATATTCTGGATCTATATATATTTCGTATACAAAATGGCTGTGCCGTTAAATGGAACATATGTATATAGTCCTGAATTTATTTTCTCTAAATCTCAATTTTCTCTAAATCTCAATATTCTGGATCTATATATATTTCGTATACAAAATGGCTGTGCCGTTAAAACGGAACATATGTATATAGTTCTAGATTTAATTTTTATGCACATAGCAGGTGAGCTCAGCCTCCTGGAACTGATTTTACAGGACATATATACCGTCCTGGAACCGTTATTTACAAGACATATATACCGTCTTGGAACTGTTTATTTACGGAACATAACAAGTGAGCTCAGCCTCCTGGAACTGATTTTACAGGACATATATACCGTCCTGGAACCGTTATTTACAAGACATATATACCGTCTTGGAACTGTTTATTTACAGAACATAACAGGTGAGCTCAGCCTCCTGGAATTGTTTATTTACAGGACATATATACCGTTCTGGAACTGTTCATTTTTCACAATATATGAGATTGGTTAGACCGACAAACCAGAACTTAAAGTTTCTGGAATTATGATATTTAAGTCGGCAAGGTTTTGAAAACCGATGAAAAACTGGAATTCTTGATCCAGTGTCATATTCATGAATGACGTAGTTCATTATTTGGAACCTGGGGTTTCAAATCCACTCATAATCTGAATTTTTCTTGATTATAATTATATATGAACTTACAGTTCATGGTCGAATCGGAAGTTCGAAAAATCATTATAATCCATGATTTTATTTTATCTCATATATATAAAGTGATATGTTTATATATCATTCATTTGAAAAAAATGATTTACACATCCAACAGGATGTTGTGAGTATCGTAAAAGGGATTTAAGATCCTAAACGAATAATGAAATTGAAATTAATATTTTATCCATTTCATACACATCCAACAGGATGATGTGAGTATCATAAAAACGATTTAAGATCCTAATGTTTAATGAAATTGGAAATAATATCTTATCCATTTCATACATGCTTGATACTCATGAAGAGCAATATTCAGAGAAGGATATACACATTCAATAGGATGTTGTGAATATCATAAAAATAATTTAAGATCCTAACGTATAAATAAATTGGCAATAATATTTTTATCCATTTCATACACATCCAACAGGATGATGTGAGTATCACATAAAATGATTTAAGATCCTAATATCATGTATAATGAAACTGGAAATATTTTATCCATTTCGTACATACTAGAAAAGAGAGAAGAAAAAGAGGTGTGTGTGCAGAAATTGTGTGAAGAACACCACTGCGCAATCTTGATCAAACTTTGATATCTCCCTTGTCTAATATCGGTTTGAGCTGAAATTTAGTCAGCACATTCTACTCTTGTAGTTCTTGAATCTGTATGGTGGGATTGTCAATCGGAATTCCCTGTTATGAGTTCTGCAGTTCCGAACATGGCTGGGCAGAAAACAGGGGAGTAAATTCCAGTATTGCACAGGTTTCATCAAAGATTGATATCTCTTTGATTTGTGGTCCGATCGGATTGAAATTTTGTCAAAGCGTTCTTAACTCATTTTTCTACAATATGATCGGTTGGATTGTTGATCGGAAATTTCTGAAAAGAGATATACATCTCGAACAGAGCATCCAAGTTGGTAGTATTCTCTCTCTTGTTTCACTTTTTGATATTCCATATTTGTATTAATGGTGTTATGTATATATATTTGTTGTAAAATTGAAAGCATGGATCCCGGCCATAATTGCTATAAATATATCCATGCAATGATGATAATGCAACAACTCATACAATTCTGCGGAATTATTATCATCTCAGATGAGATATAAAATGGCATTACAAATAATGTCCATAAAATTCCCATTAGGAAAAATATGTCTTGCCAAGAGTGCAACGACTCACATAATTCTACGGAATCGGAAATATTTTATGAATTTGACTTTACTGAGAGTAAATGTTATTAATGTATTAGGTCCAACGGATCTGAGAGAAAGCTCTGGAAGAGCCATGATATTGTTATCAAACAATACTAAAATATATATCAGGTCCAACGGATCTAATAGAAAGCTCTGGAAGAGCCACGATGTTGTTATCAAACAATACTCAATTATGTATCAATGATACTTGATATTATTAAAAGAACAACATAAAGAAATATGTTTAGTTCAAGGGCATTTAAAGTTAATATGGATCTGATTAAAGGCTCTAGAAGAGCCACAATCTTTTTACCATATGGTATTCAATTGTGTATCAATGATACTTTATATCATTCAAGCAGAACATAAAGAAATATGTTTAGATCAAGGACATATAATTTTATTAATGTCACATTGAGATCATTAATAATAAAAATGTTGAATATCTGTGCGTGATTCAAGCCAGAAGTTGATTATAGAAAAACTGTGTTCTTTATCATCTGGATTATATTGTTGATCAGAAAAGGGATGTATGTGGATATATTCATACACCAAATAAAACCATATCATTCTAAAGATGGTTTTGAATCCATATCATTCAAATGGATATATGTGGACATATTCATCCACCAAAAGAACCCTTTCATTATTTTATGGTTCTAGTTGATGCATCTATGAAATGATCACATGTTTGTGTTTTGTCAAACATCTCTAATTGAGATAGATGTTCAACATCCAGTTTTCACATGTACTTATAATCAAAATGGATTAGCGAAATCACTTATCAAACGTTTCCAGGTAATTACGATAACTTTATTATTTTGATTCAATTACCTATTTCTATATGGGACGTTCTAGTTACATGTTGATGCAGTCATATATATCTCACTACATACAATCATTATTTACCATTACAACTTGTAATTGGTCATTGACTTGCTCACATTTTTAAGATATTTGATTGTGTAATACATCTCCTTATTTCATCTCTATCATGATCTAAGATAAGAATTATATATCATTATGAGATTAATATTGATTTTGATTAATCTCTATTAGATCATTTAAACTTCTGAGAGTTTATATTTTTACGCACAATCTGTATATTATTATATTGATTAATTTCAGATGGAAAGTTTCTCCAGAAAGAGTAAATGAAAAGTTACTCTTATACAAAATAGAGATACCAGTTTGGTTATCTATATATAAACGTGTCTCATTTCAATCTTTGTATCACTCAAATACGAAAGATAATTGATCATCAGATAATTATTAAATTGTTACTTGATATATTAAAGGTAACAAGATTTATAAGTTGCCATCTCATAAACCCCGGCCGGGTGATTGTTCCTAAAGAACGATCTGAGTAAAAAGCAACAAATAAATCATATGATACATGTTATAATTCATAAGATTATGAACCTTTTTTGAAAGGTATTGTTATCAGGATCCTAATGTAAGCAAAACTCGAGTTATAAATAAATCTACTTTCTCTAAATCAACTCTGTAAGAGTCTGATATATCTAATGAGACACAAGTCTATGAAAGGACTAAATTCATTGAAATGGAAGAAATCTAAACAGAGATACAAGTATATTGAAATTGAGAAAATTTCTATACGAGTCTATGAAATGACTAAATCCATTGAAATGGAAGAAATCTCAACAGAGATTCAAATATATTGAAATTAAGAAAATTTCTATAAATTATATAAGAAAAATGTGGAATCATAAAGAAACAATCATTGATGATGTATTTTTATACACAGTAGCGCTACTGAAATTATAAATGATAATTATGATATTCATAATATCAATGATTGTATACAAAAGGCATGATTGGCCTAAGTGAAAAGAAGTAATTCAAGAAGAATTGACTTCATATGCCAAACATAAAGTATTTAGACCAATAGTACTCCAGACACCTGGAGATGTCAAACTAGTTGGATACTAATGGGTCTTTATACGGAAAACGTAATGAGAAAAACGAGATCGTGAGATATGATGCACGACTCGTAGTACAAGGTTTCTCACAGAAACTTGGTATTCAATAGTGATGAATACAATTACGTTTCAAATTTTTGATAAATTTGGCTGCCTTTACAAGGCTTGAAATACGTCCTCTAGACGTAGTAATCATTTATCTATATGATTCACTCAATACAGATATTTATAATCCTGGAAGGATTTAAAATGCTAGAAGCATGTAAATCGAGATCTCGTAATCTGTATTTGATGAACATATAAAAATCCTTATATGGATTAAGAACAATCTCGACGGATGTGGTATAATCGTCTTAGTGAATATCTGATAAAATAAGGGTATAATAATTATATTATATGCCCAAGTGTTTTCGCAAATAAATCAGAATTCGAATTTACTATATTCACAACATATGTTGATGATATGAATTTAATTAGAGCTCCTGGAGAGCTCTTGAAAACTCTTGAATTTTTGGTAAATGAGTTTAAAAATGAAAGATATGGGAAAGAAAATATTATCTCGACCTGAAGGTCAATCATAGATCAAATGGAATTTTTGTCTATGAATCAGAATATATTGAAAAGATTCTAAAAAGATTCCATATGGATATTACTCCATAAAGCAAGTCTTTGCTTGTACTCCCTCCAATCATTTATAATGTTATTTCATTTCATGAAATAAACATCTGTATACCCCAGTTTAGCAATCTAGAAGATTGTTTTAAAAGAACTTTTATCAGGTGGAGCGTCCCATCAGGGGGAGCATATCAAATGAAGTATATTAATTATATTAATTATATTGGGGCATATGTGCATTGTACTCTTTTCCTTACAATCAGGTTTTCATCCCATTGGGTTTTCCTGATAAGGTTTTTAATGAGGCAATTCTCTAAGCACACCCAAAAATCTTTTGATCCACAAAATCATCATAAAATATTACATTGGTTCAATATATCATCGTATATATGTTATCTTGATCAAAAATATCATTGTAAATATTACTTTGATCTTGCTAATCATCGTATATATATTACCTTGATCCAAAAGATCATCATAAATATTACTTTGATCTGACAGATCAATGGATATATTTGTTCAGGTTTTATCCCACTGGGTTTTTCCTAGCAAAGTATAATTATGAGAAATGTTTTGAAGAAAACATTAACTATTAACATATTTGCATTGTACTCTTTTTCCCTTCGATCAGGTTTTGTCCCACTGGGTTTTCCTGACGAGGTTTTTAACGAGACAATCAAGAGGAGCAAAGTTTTGAGCGGACATATGTGCACTATACTCTTTTTCCCTTCGATCAGGTTTTATCCCACTGAGTTTTCCTGACAAGGTTTTTAACGAGATAGTTTTGAGAGCATCTAGCATCACAAGATCCAAGAGATCATTGTATATATTTTACTTAGGTTTTATCCTATTAAGTTTTTCCATAAAAGATTAATACATGTGGTATAAATCCAAGGGGGAGTGTTATAATATATGTGGCTTTTACCACATGTATAATATACACATAAATATCACACAAATATCCTACAAATATCTTCCATTACTACACACTAGATTTCCCCACTTAATATCTCTACATCCACCGCCTCTCTCCCCCTAATCTCTCTCACTTTCATCTCTCATTCTTTTATCTCATTATTTATTATCTCATCTTTTTATTTCTTCAAATATTTATAACACTATTTCCATTTTTCAAGCAAAGTAAATATCTTTTTATATTTACTTTGCTTCTATGTCTTTTTTTATTTTACTATCTTTTCTAAATTTTTTTCTCAAATTTTCATCTTCTCATGAAACCAAACAATTCAATTTATCTTTTTGGTCATTATCAACTTCTTAATTACCCCTCAATTTGTGGTTATTTAATTAAATTTTACTTTATATTAAATTATCTATTATTATTTCCAGTAGTTCTAGTTTATATTAAATTATCTATTATTATTTTCAATAGTTTTAGTTTAACATACTTAACACCAGTGGCTAGAAACACAAACAAGAACCCCTACTGGACTTTTAGGTATAATATATGTCTGCAGAAAAAAAAAAATACAATCAAAGATTTCATTTGCACCTTTGTTTATCCTGGGCTCAAATTTTTTTGTTTGTTTATTTTAACTTTTCAACTTTTTTAATATGAGCCTTTTGACTAAGAGTAATGTTACTTTACTCAAATCTGGTACCCAAATGACGTGGCAAATGAATGGATGAGAGTGTTGCCACGTCATTTAGGCATCAGATTTGAACAAAGTAACGTAACTATTTGACTAATACTCATTATAAATATATGGGTCTTTTTCGATCTAACCTAAAACAAAAATGGGTCATGAATTAATATTGAAATCATGTATACATGAGCCCTTTAAAAAAGGGGCCCAGGGTGGCCGCCCCTTTTGGAACAATTTGGAACGAAAGCAGTGCACCGATTAAAATTGTTAGAGAGAGTTTGTTCGGTTGTTTTGGATTCGAAGTCAGAGGAAAAGAAATATTTCACTAATTAAAGATTATTTAGTTAAAAAAAAATAAAACCCGTAAATTCATATCATAATTTAGGTGGATTTGTATTTATAAAACGGTATAATTTTAATTTAAGTTAAGAGAGACAGATAAAAGAATAAATTCTAGCTACATTTTTTTTTTTAAAAGACAAATGTCACTAGATCCTTAAAAGGATAGTATAGTTTAGCAAAGTATACTTGCCCTTTTTGTTGCACTATATGTGATGGATTACACCACTCGGGGTGGGCAAAAAACCATTAAACCAAACCGAAACGGTCCAATAGGTTTTTTTTCCGGTTTTTAACTTTTAACCGGTTCGGTTCGGTTCGGTTCGTTTTTTAAATAACCGGTATTTCCGGTTTGGTTTCCGGTTTTAGGGTTTAAACCGGTGAACTGAACCGAGAACCGGTGTATATAATCAAAAATCCCTAAAAAAATTTTACTTTGTCTAAAACTAATAATGTTAAAAACAAAAAGAGTAATTCATATTTCATAAATATTGTTGCACAGTAATTTCATTATCAATATTTTTTTAATGTATGTAACCTAAGCTATCATCGAATCATTGATCTACCATTTGATTTTGTAAACAAGCCTTCAAATTAGTTACTAATGCATGCCCTTTAATTCTTATTAGTTTCAACCCTAAAAACTCAAAGTACTGCATATTTAGTCATGTTTTTATCAATGGAAAGGTTGTTCACCGTTAAAGTTGCAAGCCAAAAATATTACAAACTAACTCAACCGAGAACCCAAAAAACCGAACTGAACCGAACCGGTTTAATCGGTTTTTGATTAGTTCACACTTTTAAATTTTATTGGATCGATTCACTTTTTTAAAAACCAGATATTATTGGTTTTTTATCGGTTCACTTTTCTCCATTAAACGCACACTCCTACTGCATTCACATTAGTTGCTTGTTTATTTACTTTGTACCTATTTTATTGGTACCATAAATGTATGCTTGAGAGTTGTCGGCTTATAAATAGCCGGATATTTATTTTTATTTTTTTTTAAAAAAAAAAAAAAAAAAAGCCGGATATTTTAAGAAATGATTATATAAATAATATTTATATAAATCTCTTCGTTTAATTTTTTTTTCCACCATTTCTACTCAATGGAATCAGCTTCTCCGCACCAAAGGAACACATCGTCGTCATGGCCTTTGACCGTTGTTTTAACAGTGCTGGTGGCCGTGATCGTCTACCAGCTCGACTCGTTTGACCCGGCTAGTTTGCCGCTTCACGAGTTGGCTCGGACTCCGAAGACGGCGCCGGTGCACAACCAGCGCATGCTTCGAGGATCGGAGATGGTGGGCTCAGGGGTCTTGAAGGCACCGGAAGATGTTGTTTATGACTCTGAGTCGGGAGTCATGTACACGGGCTGTGAGGATGGGTGGGTCAGGCGAGTTAAGGTTATTTATTTATTTATTTAATTCAAGACTGCTACTATGCTACATGTTGCTGTTATGCTATATAATTCTATATAATTATATTTAAATTTGTGTTTAAATTTTAGATATTGTTTGAGCGGATCCACAAGTGTTATGCTACACAAATAATGATATCGATATTTTTCCAACTCCAATGATAGCAAGGAAGACTTGCATGCCTGACATTTATAAGAGAACAAATGTTCTATTTTTCCAACTCCAATATTTTTGCACATAGAATTACAAAAACATCAATTACATAAATGTTCTATAACAATCACTAGATAATCATTTTCATAGTTCGTGGTTATATATAAATTCTCATATATAAAACTCGTTCTATCTTCCAACGCATTATAGTCACACCTTTTTTATTTTATTTTTCACCTTACTTTGAAATTCCCATGAAACTCTCATCGTCTTTCAACTCATGGATCATACTCACACTTTCTTTCTTTCACCCTTTTTTTTTCTTTTTCTGTCAAGCTATCGATCATACTCGCACTTTCCTTCTTTTCACCTTAATTTATTTTGTTTTAACCGACAAAGAGGCTCTGATTTAATCTTATTTTATTTTATTTTCTCCATAAAACCGACTCTTGATACTATGTTAACCTTAATTTTTTTTTTCCTTACATTTGTACGTTTTGTTTTATTTGTTACATTTATAGGTTTTGATATCATGTTAAATTTACATATTTTTTAATATATTTTTTCCTTATATTTATTATAAGTAAAATATAAAAATAACCTTACAATCAAAAGACTATTCTATCTTTTTTATCTTACTTTTCAAATTTTCAAAAAATCCATCTCATTTTTTTTTTTTTAAGTTTCACTTGAGATTCTTTTAACATTCGTAGTTTACAAAAGTGGTGTAGAAGTATGAAAATGATTATGAAGTTTGGGTTAAGTTTGTTTGTGTAAAAAAATAAAAATAAAAATAAAAAGCGGGTTCAAAACCGGGTACCCGGACAACCCTTACCCGATGCTGGATAAGGCATGTCCGGGTTTTACCCGGGATTTCCGATCCGGGTAAAGTCGGGTACCAGGCTCGGTAGGGTAAATTTGCCATCCCTAGAGTAGGGATGGCAAAAATCGCCGACTCGTCCCAAACTGGTGGTCATCTAATCTATTAATAATTATGTCCCAATTCACCTCGGTTGACCTGCTATATATTAATTGGATCATGCTCATAACTGTATTAGAGTAGATGGGTTTCGAGACTTTTGGATAGTTTCTGAGACTTTTTTTTTTTTTTTTTTGTAGTTCTGAGACATTTTACAATTTTCGAGATTTTTTGGGTAAAAATGAAAATTTTTCAATTTTCTTTTTATCTTCTTCCTTGAAACCTCCTTTAAAAGCCGAATCGACTTTCATTGGAGACCGATTTCAACCTCCATTAAAGGTCTTTTATCTCTAATTTAAAAAAATATATGTATCAAAATCAAAATAATGAAGTGTACTGGTTATTATGGGAGGACATTTTAGGAAGGAACCCATTTTAAATGTGATTAAAACTTAAATTATTAAATAAATGATACTCTTAAAATTCATCCTTAAAAAAGTGCTAATAAATTTTTGAATCCTATTTACAATAGTAATCACATAAATCCCAGCAAAATCCAATAAGAGCAATAAATCCCGTCAAAATATCGATTTTGCATATGTTGGGCTCCTCTTAAACATTTCATTTGAGAAATTGCACATTTAACACACCCAACACATTGCAGATCTCCATAGTCTACTGTAAATCTGTAATACTGAGGAAAAAAAAAAAAAAAAATCTTCAACTCCTATAGATAAGAGTAATGCTAGACGTTCTAAATTCTTTTCCTAAATTTTGTCTCAAATGATGTTGCACGTGAGGTATCAACATCACATCAATCACCACTTATAAATATCATGATTTATAAGATGTTGACACCTCACGTATTACACAATTTAAGATAGAATTTGAGAAAAAAAATTAGAATATCTAACATCACCCTATAGATAAATCCTCAGGCCATTTGGCTGACGCTGGGAAGATTTTCTACCTTTAATCTTATCCACTTGACCACATCCATTGACTATCAAGTATCGATCGTTTTCGGTTAGTTGCCAGATTTTCTGTCATAACATTAAAACATCGAAATTATAATACAATATATTATTATTGGAGACAAAAGTCTGAAATCCTGACATGCATACGCATGCACATTCAATTGGTTGACTTAAATAAACAATCTAAAATAATATTTATTTAAAGAGAAAATTGCAATAAGTTTTCAAAAAATTTATTAATTTATTGTTTTTAACTATAAATTTATATTTTATTATACTTATAATTTTTAGTCTTAAACAGACTAGATTTCTTTCTATTTTATCTTTACTTCATCTATCCAAAAATTAAGAAATCAATTTGTAACTTGAAAAAAAATCATCAACTTTTATAGACATATAACTTAAAAGTCAATTGACATATAATTTAAAACTTAAATAATATGTAACTTGAAAAATCAACTCGTATGTAACTTAAAATCAAATAATATATAAATAAGTTCATGTTGAGTGCAGTAAAATTTATGGGTAATTTTATCCAAAAAAATAATCAAAAGTGATGAAAACTATAAAATAATAATAAACCAATAAATTTTTTGTGCTCTTTGTGAATTCACCCCTTCATTTAAATCCCATCATATAATATTTTTTTCACCATTTCTACTCTTAAATGGAATCAGCTTCTCCGCACCAAAGGAACACATCGTCGTCATGGCCTTTGACCGTTATTTTAACGGTGCTGGTAGCAGCGGCGGCCGTGATAGTCTACCAACTCGACTCGTTCGACCCGGCTAGTTTGCCGCTTCACGAGTTGGCTCGGACTCCGCTGACGGCGCCGGTGCGCAACGAGCGCATGCTTCGAGGATCGGAGATGGTGGGCTCGGGGTTCTTGAAGGCGCCGGAAGATGTTGTTTATGACTCTGAGTCGGGATTCGTGTACACGGGCTGTGAGGATGGGTGGGTCAGGCGAGTCACAGTTAGTGAGTCGGCGGCGGACTCGGTGGTGGAGGACTTGGTCAACACCGGTGGTCGCCCGCTTGGTCTTGCTATTGGAAATAACGAAATTATTGTTGCCGATGCTTACAAGGTTAATTTTCTATCTATACATTTTTTGTATTACAATTTTTAAAATTAATTTTAAAAAAAAAATGTTAATCATGATATAATCGCTTAACTATGTCAAGATTTTGTCATAAATAATATTTCATCGGATGAGGTTGATCCAAGGGTGCTCCAGTTACACCTCCGCCCCTGAACCCCAATAGGTCGAGGGTTCGAGTTGTATTTTCCCATAACCCCTAAATTAATTTGATCATGCTCATATCTACACTAGAGAGTAGGGATGGCAAAAATCGCCTACTCGTCCCAAACCGGTGGTCATCGGATCTATTAATTATGTCCCAATCCACCTCGGTTGACCTGCTATTAATTGGATCATGCTCATATCTGCACTAGAGTATATGGGTTTCTGAGCTGTTTGGTATGACTTTTCAATTTGAGCTTTTAGAATAGATATTTTTATAGTAAGGCTTCTAATGAGTAGAGTTTCTAACAAAAAAGGCTTTTAATCGTGTAAATTACAAAAAAAGTATTGACAATGTATTTTTAGAAATAGCTTTTGGTTGAGTAAATTACAAAAAATGTGTTGATAATGTATTTATAATTAAGGAGGTATGGTGGAACATCTAAAATTTATAAAGGGTAGTTGAGACAATTCATATATTTTTAAAAAGCTCAATAAAAGTTTCTTGAAGAAACCTAAATTTTGGGCTTCTTCAAATAGACATAAAATGGTTTTTTTAAAAGGTAATTAAGACAATTCATATATTAAAAAATCTATTTTGAGTTTTGTTAAACAACCTAAAAAGCTTTAAAATAGCTTCTAGCATTAAAAAACGTTTTTTATCCTTTCAAAAGCTATACCAAACATACACTTAGAGTGTATGATGAAACATTGGTGTTTTCTTGTAACAGGGGCTACTGAGCATAACGGGAAATTCTACTCTGCTTCTAACGGATGAGGCCGACGGTCGAAAATTCAAGCTGACAGATGCTGTGGACATTGCTGAAGATGGCATTATATATTTCACAGATGCTTCATACAAATACAACTTGAAAGATTTTATCTTTGATGTTTTAGAGGGAAAGCCCCATGGCAGGTTCATGAGCTTCGACCCGAAAACCAAAACCACACGGGTTTTGGTTTCCGATATCTACTTTGCCAATGGAGTTGCTGTCTCACCAGACCAAACTTATGTTGTTTTCTGCGAATCTATCATGTATGGTCTGTGTTTGTTGTTATGTTTTATGTCCTACTGGTTAGATATTTTTTTTTTTATATATATATATACCATTGGTAGTGGCAGCGACTCGAATCTATATTTTGTCAGACTGATTTTTTCTTTTATTTGATGTTGCAGAAGAAGGTGTAAAAAGTATTACATCAAAGGTGAGAAATCAGGAAGAGTAGACAAGTTCATTGATGACTTGCCTGGCATGCCTGATAACATCCATTATGATGGACAAGGTCTTTACTGGATTGCGATAAACACGGTACTTGCGGATTATTTCTGTTGATTTTCACAAAAATGTTCACTATGATAGTAACAAATTAATCTACTTTGGAGTTCATGGTTATTTTGCTTTCAATCTTATGCTACTATGAATGTTCACATTATCAACATTTTTATGCAATTATGCAGGAAATTTCAAAAGCTTGGGATCTTGTGTTTCAATACCCTTTCATGCGAAAGATTATAGCAATCATTGAGAGGCATGTAGGAATGCCAAAAAAGCTTTACAATAGTGGGGTTATGGCTGTTGATTTGGAAGGAAAACCGGTTGCTCACTATTATGATCCTGAACTAGCTTTGATTTCCAGTGCGATCAAGATCGGTGATCATCTATACTGCGGTTCCTTGACCAAGACCTACATTATACGCCTCAATCTGCGTAAATATCCTGCACAAGCCACCAAGAGTGGCTAGTTTACAGGACTAGTCTCTGCTTCAAAGAGAAAAACCTTCGAACGCAAATATGCAAATACTAGATGTATGAACTGTAAGTCTATAACTTAAATACTCAATGTTGTTTTTGCCATTTTGAGAAGACTGTAATAATCAATGAACATAGAATTAAAGGTACACAATTTACAAGAAATGTGTCATCTAAAGAGAGGCTTCCTAAGGCCTTTGCTGTCTCTCGGTATAAATTTCTGCACCTTTCCGGTTGAAGTTCTTGGCAGATCTTCGAAAATGACTGTCTGCGGAGCCATATAATGTGGCAAATGATCCCAGGAAAACTTTATTATCTATTGATCGAGCATCAACATCAAATCCCTAGTCGAGCGCGATATTTTGCATTCCTTGTCGAGCTTTCATCCTGGATCGCTCTTCTAGACTCTAGAGGCAGAGTATCCCATTCGGGTTTCCATGTGCAATAAGTCCCTGGACCATCAGTCTCGGTGAGGCCATACAAGTGGGACACATTGGTGCTCCTGACATATGTGTCACATTATGCAAACCTATACTTTCAAATACACCCTTTGCAGTGACACTTCTTACGCAAATGTTGGTGCCACCCTGGGCAGCAAGTTAGACACCACCCGTCGAAGTGAAACATCGGCACTACTTCATTTGGATACAGAAACTTGTCTGATATGATGTCGTGAGTGCCGTGCAGGTTTAATATGATCCCCGAATGATCAGTTTCAGGCAACTTTTGGAGGTTTTTTGGTCTATTATTTTCTTTAATGGAGCATATGAGTCCAGATTGGCTGCTGCTTGCGAAGAGAAAGAGCAATGAAGTCAAAAAGCTACGGTTTATCGGCTATTCAGACTCAGTAAAGTTCATATATATTCGGATTCCATAAACTTCCCCATTAGACAAACAACTGTCAACCATTTAAATCCCTTCAAATAATGTTTGGATGAGATAAGGTTAACCTAATTAGAGTGCAGAGTGCCCCTTACACTGTTACACTTACACCTCTGCCCCAAATACAACACCATTGAGGTCGTGAGTTCTAATTGTCTTTTCCCGAACCTCAAATTAGTTGGATCATGCTTATATCGATATCAAAATATTGGGCGAACTTAGATCAATGTTGCTTAATTTTCCTAAGTATATGTTCATTTTGATCTATTTGTGTTGAACATTACTTAGGGTGCAGATATTGACACTTATAAAAATTATTAGTACACCTATTTTTTAAGTACAATGTACACCTATGTCTAAAATTTTAAAAATAAATATTACTATAAACACTCATCTTAATGCCAATAATACCCTCATTAAAATAAATATATTCATTTTAATACATATTATTTATAAACACTCTTAAATTATTATCACACCCTATTTATAAAAATAAAAAAAATAAAAAAAATTATATTATTTTTAGAAGCAAATCCTCTTTTAATGATGGTCCAATTTACTTTTGGAAATATCCCAAATATAGGAGCAGGAATATGTGGAACCGTATATGAAATTGAGATTTTCAATTTGGAATTCTCTTATTTAAAAAATAAATAAATAAATAAAAAAAAAAAAAAAAAACTTATTGATATCTACCTCTATCGTTAAAAAAAAAAATGTTTATTGATAGAGTTCATAATAACTATATATAAAAGAAAGACAAAAACAATATGATAATCATGTGATGATGAGAAAGTTTAATACTTAAAATAAAATTAGAGTTTAATTAGGATTTATCATAAGTTTTTTTTTTTAATGGTATTTTTTTTAATAAATAAATTTAATTGAAGATATGGGTGTAGTTATACTGAGTGTACATAGTATTTAGTTTATTTTTAATTAAAATAATTTGTTCTTATTGATAAATTTCTATTGGGATATTTTTGTAATTAAATTTTTTAATAAAATATGAGTGCACTAATAAGTTTTATAGGTATTAATATCGCCACCCTATTGCATATTTCTTTCTTAATTTCTTTTGTATTTTATTACCTTTTGTTAAAACATTTATTTAAAGAGTGGTGATATTGGCACACTCACCGCTGAACTATTTATACCCCATTTTTTAATATTTAGTATTATTTTTTTCCTTTATTAAACTACTTAAAGAGACATACAATTTTTATTAAAAAAATCATGTACAAAGTAAAACTAATAAAAACCCACTTTTCTTATTTTTTTTTTGTTTACACCATCCGGTTTCCGGGTGGGGCGGATCCATCATACGGTGCAATCAACCCAGATCACACCCCGACTAATCCGGACTCGCACCGGGTCGGCCCACTAATGGGTAAAGTGCTCCCAATATGTGTAGCTCTGTTCACAAGGGGAGTTGAACCCACGACCTTGTTTAAGGGATGAGAGAGCCGAACCACTCACACCAACACATGATTGGTTCCACTTTTTTTATTTCAAAACCCTAATAACATAGATTATTTCAATTCACTTAATATTTCCTTTCATATCTCAATCTCATGTTTCCCATTAGGGGTGTGCAAGAAACCGCCAAACCGAACCAACCCGCCTAACCCATCCCAAACTTTATGAGTTGGTTCGGTTTCACATATAAAAAAATTATTAATCAGTTTGTAATTTAACAAACCGATCAAAGATTGATTCGGTTTGGGTTGCTAAAAATAAAATCCATGCAACCCAAACCAACCCATATATTCAATAAGAGTAATGGTAGACTTCCCAGAATCTTTCCTAAATTGACTGTCACATGAGTTGTCAATATCATGTAAATCATGATATTATGTGGTGAGCAATGTAATGTTGACAACTCATATGCCATATCAATTTGGGAAAGATTTTGGGAAAAAAATTAAAAAGCCTAGCATTACTCATTCAATAAAAGTCAAATCTATATTTTCTGGGGTTTTGTAACTTTTATTTATATTTATTTGCTTCTCATATAAATTACTTTTTTTTTCTTCTCATTCATTTCCATCAACCATTTGGTATTGTACCAATCATCTTTCTTTTATATATCATATTTTTTAACAAATAAAATATAATTATCCTCCCTTTCTATGCATTTTAGAATACGAGTTTTATCATGTTTTATTTTTTATTTTTCTAGTACGATACTTGTTATTGTTAATTTGTTAATTATATATATAAAAAATTTAAATAATTAAATAACACCAATATTTAATATTTTTATATTTAAATAATTTTTATAATAATACAAAAAAGGATTTCTGGATTCAAACCAAAATCGATAAATCTACCTAAGCCAACACGACTTTTTTTGGTTTGGTTTGAATCGGTTTGACAAATAACATTGGTTTGGTTTGAGTTGAAATATAGTCAAACCGATACATATTGGTTTGGTTTGACATTGAGTTTCAACCCAAACCAAACTAAAAATGCACACCCCTGTTTCCCATATTTAGTATCGATTAATTTTATTATTTCACATGTTTATTTTATTTTTCTTTTCAAATTATAGATCCATGTTCACTGTTTTTTTTTCTCTCTGTCTATTTACTTTCAGATCTTCCATGCATTCTATAATTTGTATCAATTCTTTTGTAGATTTTATTTTGGATCTTTCAAAGTTAGTTTAATGTTATTTACAAAAAAAAAAAATAAATAAATAATATAAAAAAAATCAACGAAATCACAATAAAGAAAACCTAATCTTTAACGAAACAAAACGAAACGACACCAAAACCCTAACTTAATCACTCAAAAAAAAAAAATCATCAGACGATCAATATCACACTCACAATCTACCACTAACAATCCAATCGACTACACACACACACACAAATCACATCTCATAAGGATGGTTTTACCATGAAGTAAGGGAAAAAAAAAAAAAAAAAAAAGTTTGTATATAAAGATTAGAGATGAATTGTATTTTTATTTTTATTTTTTAAAAAAAGATATGGGGTGTATTAAGTTTGAAAAATATGTAAGGGGTGTTGGAAATAAATCAAAAAATTAATAAAACCATTTAATGTTATATAATTAAATCAAAATTTTAAAAAGTGAGATATAAATGTTTAAGTAGTGGAGTGCCAATAGCACCACTCTTTTTTAAAATATACATTTTGTGGGGTAATTCCCACTGTATCCCCTTACTACCATGTGTATATTTATTTTCCAATTTATATAATTTCTTCGAACTGCCGAAATTCACATAAAAAAAAAAAAAAAATCCTGTTACACCTCCATACCAGAACCCGATTACAACATCATTAAGGTTGTGGGTACAAGTTATTTTCTCCTCCGAACCCCGAATTAATCGGATAATGCTCATATCTGCACTAAAGAGGTTTCTGAGTTTTGGAGTTTATGATGAAACATTGGTGTTTTCTTGTAACAGGAGCTACTGAGCATAACGGGAAATTCTACTCTGCTTCTAACGGATGAGGCCGACGGTCGAAAATTCAAGCTGACAGAAGCTGTGGACATTGCTGAAGATGGCATTATTTATTTCACAGGTGCTTCATACAAATACAACTTGAAAGATTATATCTTTGATGTTTTAGAGGGAAAGCCCCCATGGCAGGTTCATGAGCTTCGACCCGAAAACCAAAACAACACTGGCTCTGGTTTCGGATATCTACTTCGCCAATGGAGTTGCCGCCTCACCCGACCAAGCTTATGTTGTTCTCTGCGAAACTATCATGTATGGTTTGTGTTTGTTGTTCTGTTTTCTATCTTTGTTGGGTTTGACATTTTTTTATATATATACAACTTGCCATTAATGGCAATTATTCGAAGTTAAACATTGTCAGACTAAATGAACGCTCCTACTATTGAGCTACATTGGCGGTGGTTTCTGACATTTAACATGTTTTTTTTTCTTTTTATTTGATGTTGCAGGAGAAGGTGTAAAACGTATCACATCTAAGGTGAGAAATCCGGGAAGTGTAGACAAGTTCATTGATGACTTGCCTGGTGTGCCCGATAACATCCATTATGATGGACAAGGTCTTTACTGGATCGCAACGAATATGGTAGTCGCGATTCTTTCGGTTGATTTTCGGAAAAATGTTCTATATGATAGTTACAAATTAACTTCCATGTATAATATCAAAGATATATTTTTATGCAATTATGCAGGAAATTACAAAAGTTTGGGATCTTGTGTTTCAATACCCTTTCATCCGGAAGATTGTAGCAATCGTCGAGAGGCATGTAGGAATGCCACAAAAGCTTAAAAATGGTGGGGTTATGGCTGTTGATTTGGAAGGAAAACCAGTTGCTCACTATTATGATCCTGAACTAACGTTGATTACCAGCACGATCAAGATTGGAGATCATCTATACTGCGATTCCTTGACCAAGCCCTACATTCTCCGCCTCAATCTGCATAAATATCCTGCACAAGCCACCATGGTTGGCTAGTTCACGGGACAAGTTTCTGCTTCGAAAGAGATAATAACTTCGAAATTTGTCAGTCAACTAGAGATCTTAATATTAATATTATCGTAACCAAGTTTATAATGTTTCTTTTTGTCTTGAATTAATTACTTTATCAATGAATTTTCGCGTTTACTCCCATTTTATTTTTGATCATCATAATCATAAATATAATTTTGGTTCTGCAGGTATATTCCGGCGAATCTTGAGAACATCTTCAGCAAATATGCTCATACAGTGCCGGATAAGCTTACGCTAGGGGAGCTGTGGCACATAACTTTGTGTACTCGCAATGCTTTTGATTTCTTTGGCTGCTCTATCTCTCTCTCTGATATCTTTCTCTCGGTACACACATTCAATATACTTAAGTATTTCAATGACTAACTTGAAGATGATTTTTAATTGTTGCAGGACTGCAAGTAAATTGGAATGGGGGACTCTGTATGTACTTGCAAAGGATGAAGAAGGTTACTTATCAAAAGAAGCTGTTCGGCGTTGCTTTGATGGCAGCTTGTTTCAATATTGTTCCAAAACTCATAAAGCTGCTACTACTAAGATGGAATGAACCCAGTACCGCGGTATCGTAACTTTTTTGTGATTAATTAATCTGATTTAGCATTGTATTGCTGTTTAGAAGTTGGAACACATGTTGATCAATCTATATAAGCTTTGAATTCTCATTGTTGCCATGTACATATTCCATCATTTTTTTTTCAGGCAAAGGAAGAGTCATCTACTACTGTTATGTTCAGTCTATCTGAGCATTTACATTTCATTTTACACACTGACATGATTCTGCTTACTCTTGAACCAAAATAAGCTAACTACTGGCAGTGTAAATGGTTTATGATTGAGAATGCAATTTTTGGGTACGTTTTTCATGGAGGACTTCAAATTTTGAAGCTAGTTTGTGCAAATATGCAAATACTAGACGTATGAACTGAAACTCAATGTTGCTTTTGCCATTTTGAGAAGACTGTAATAATCAATAAACATATAAATGAAAGGTACACAATTTACAGGAAATGTATGTCATCTCAAGAGAGGCTTCCTAAGGCTTTTGCTTTGTCTCTCAGTATAAATTTCTGCACCTTTCCGGTTGAAGTTCTTGGCAGATCTTCGAAAATGACTGTCCGAGGAGCCATATAATGTGGCAAATGATCCCGTGAAAACTTGATTATCTCTTGAGCATCAACATCAAATCCCTCTTTTAGTTTCACAAATGCACAAGGTGTTTGACCCCAGTGATTATCTGGCCGTGCAACAACCGCAGCCTCAAGAACTGCCGGATGACCAAACAAAACCGTTTCTACTTCCACCGTGCTTATATTCTCTCCACCTGAGATTATAATATCCTTGGACCGATCCTTTACTTCCATATAGCCATCAGGATGCTTCACCGCGAGATCCCCACTTCGGAACCAACCACCCCGAAAAGCTTCTTCCGTTGCTTCCAAGTCTTTTAGGTATCCACTCATTACAGTGTTTCCTCTGAACATGATTTCACCCATTGTTTTACCATCAGCTGGTACACTTTCCATGGTGATCGGATCTTTTATGTCAACCTCCTCAAGTGTGACATGTTGCATTCCTTGTCGAGCTTTAATCCTGGATCGCTCTTCTAGAGGCAGAGCATCCCATTCGGGTTTCCATGTGCAATAAGTCCCTGGACCATGAGTCTCGGTGAGGCCATACAAATGGGACACACGGAAACCAAACTCTTCCATCTTTTGAAGGATCTGCGGAGGTGGTGGCGCACCACCTGTCATCACATCCACCTTGTGAGCAAGCGGCTTCTGATCACTTACCGGTGAGTTTACAATCATGTTAAGGATCGTTGGTGCTCCTGACATATGTGTCACATTATGCAAATCTATACTCTCAAATACACCCTTTGCAGTGACACTTCTAAGGCAAATGTTAGTACCACCCTGAGCAGCTACGCCCCAAGTTAGACACCACCCGTTGCAGTGAAACATCGGCACAGTCCACAAGTACACGGGCATTGCCCCCATCTCGTGGAGAGAAACCGTTGCAAGGGCATTGAGATACGCTCCCCTGTGACTGTAAACAACCCCTTTAGGCTGTGATGTAGTCCCAGAAGTATAATTCACACTAATCGGATCCCATTCATTCTCCGGTTTCCTTATCTCAAACCTGCTATCTCCCGTTTGAAGCAGAGTTTCATACTCATGATTATAATCACCAGTTGAAGAATATGATTCATCAGATTCAGCAATCAAGACTAGTATCGGTGGTTTGGATTGAGACTGATTGACAATAAGATCAAGTGCTCCTAGAGCCATTGGAAGAAACTGGTAGTCTACAAACACAATCTTTGCCTCTGAATGTTGAAGCAGGACTGACACCATAGCCGAGTCATATCGTGTATTCAATGTACAGAGAACCGCCCCTGCCATTGGAACTGCAAAATGCAGCTCATACATTGCTGGAACATTAGGAGCCAATGTTGCAACCTGCAATAATTTTATAATCCATATCCAAAATTCAATCAAAAACAGTAAAAGATTTAATCTTCACAAAGTCATCACAATGGTAATGAGAATCTCAATTTCCAAACCATATATATTTTTTCAATCAATCAATCAAAAGCGAAATCAAATGAATTCCAGATGAGCCAATCAATAAAGATAGTGAACTTGAAACTACAAAAACAAAAAAACAACCCAGAAGAGCAAATAAAAAAGAATCAAACTTTTGATCAAAACAGAGAAGATGATGATAAAAAAATAAACACTAACCACATCCCCACGACAGATTCCCAACTGGGTGAGAGCAGAAGCCAGTTTCAGACAACGTTGATGAGTTTGACTCCACGTGTACTCTAAAGAACCGTACACGACCGAAGTCCGGTCCCTGTAGACTTTAGCTGTCCTCTCCAGGAAGCTTACAGGTGACAGAGGAACGTAGTTCGCCGAACAACGGACTAGACCCTCCATTGATTTCCATGACTCCGGCAACAAATCGCTGCCACCAAAACGAGAGAACCCGCGAGAAGCTTGAGTTGGATAGTGTCTGTGAAATCGAATGATACGAGACAGTGAATTCTTGAATAAGTTGTTCATGGCGTTGAATTGGAGATTGTTGGAGATTTTAAAAAAAAAAATGGAAAAACAATTGTAACGTCAAGTTTTGGGTCGTGAGAGCACATGAGATTGATATTATCTATTAAAAATTTAAAATAATATAAAAATAGTTTTTTTTTTTTTTTTTTTTTCTCATTAATAATCTTGTAATTATCATATATTCTATATAATAATATCCTTTACATAGAATACCGTCATGTGTCTACTCATCTTATATAATCATAAAAATTATTTTTCTTTTCCAATTAGAATCTATCATGTATCCCAAATACTTAAAAAATCATATCATGAAAGTAGTTTATCATATGTTAGTATATCATAATTTAAAGGGATATTATTATTTTTTACCCTCAATTATGAGGTATTGGTCATTTTGCACCCTCTAGTTTGAGTAATGGCCAAAATCCACCTTCTTTTAACTTATGTTAACTTCTGTTAACTTATTAACAAAAATACTAATATACCCTTCTAACTCTCTTCTTCAGTTTTTAATTTTGTTTTTTGTTTAAAAAAAAAAAAAAAAAAACAATTCAACTTCAGGTCATCAACAGCATCACCAGTTTCAATCTTCGCCGTCAATATCAGAGATGGATGGTGGAGATAATCAGGAAAAAACAAATTCAACAACTTCATCACCATTATCGTCCAAAGATTCTAAATCCAGAAAAAAAAAAAAAAATATCAACATTCAACACACCACCAAACCCAAAAAAAAAAAATCATCAACACACCACCAAACCCAGAAAATCATCAACATGCCTGCAGAACCTATAACCTGACCTTCATCATCACCATCACACCCAGACCGCCATCATCATTCATTACCAACACCAGAACCTAGGACCCAGAAAAAAAAAAAAAAACAATTCTTCATCACCAACACCAAAAAGCAATTCCGATTTTCTTTTCTATTTTATTTTTCTTTAACAACACATACAAAATTATCGCCAAACCAAGCCCAGATCCACCAAATCCAAAGATAAATTTAAAAAAAAAATTAAACATGTAAAGAACAAAAACAATTTCAAAAAACCTTTATCAATTTTTTTTTTTTCAAAAAAAAGTCAAAACATTTTCCAGACCTTACTACCTCACAAATACACACACCACTCAAACACAAATACAAAACCTAAACCTTAAATCAGATGTGTGAGAGAAGAAGTAGGAGAAGGAGAGAGAGATAGGAATCTTGATTTGAAGATGGGGTCTGATCTGGAGATGGGAATGAAACCCCTTTTTTTAAAAAAAGAATAAAAAAAAAAAAAATTGAAGATGGGAGATTGGGAGGTGAATAGGTGATTGGTTATGATGATAAGGAGAGAGAAAATAGTTTTTATTTAAATTTATTTTAATGATTATTTACTATATTGCCCTTCTTTAAATTTGTTTTAAATCATAAATACCACTAATTTACTTTATTACCCTCACATACATAAAGTCAAGTTAACGATTCTGTTAAAAATGGTGGAGATTGACTATTAAATGAAACGTTAAGGTGGAAAATGGCCAATACAAAAACAAGAGGGTGCAAAACGTCTAATACCTCATAAGTGAGGGTGGAAAATAATAATATCCCTAATTTAAATCATATTTTATATTATATTATATTCATATTCATATTATTATATCATATGATTATATATTATTCAATACAGAGCCGGCCCTAGGCCAGGCACCAGGGGCGTCGGCCCAAGGCCCATAATTTCCAGGGCCTCCAATTACATATTCTAAGTGTTATGTATACTGGCCGAATTTTGAAATAAAATACTAATATGTTGCTTCAAAAAAAAAAAAGGTCCTTGTTTTAAAAAAGCCCAAACTTACACAAAATAATAATAATAATAATTAATAATTACAAAGGCCTCATGCCCCCATCGATGCCCAATTCATTTTAGTGTTTTTTTCTTCTAAGTATCGTTTATTGAATTTTTGCTCAGACAATATCTATTTCTTTTAGGGTTTCAGAATTTCATCGCTTCTTTTGTTCTTCTCTGATCTCCATGACTCCAACCAAAAATAAAATAAAAAATAAAAAAATGACAAACTTCTTCATGATACATTTTCAGATGTTTATTCAAATTATTTGTTTTCTGAATTAAAAGTGTTTTTCTGAATTGAGAGTGTTACAAGTTGTTTTAACAAGAGAAAAAAATACTGTCATTGATATACTTGAGTTTGTAAAAGCTTTAAATTGTTATCTGAATTTATCAATTGCTTATAGGATATCATTGACTATACCTATAACTGTGGGCCTGTGGCATCCGTAGAAATAAGTTTTTCTTAATTAAATTATTGAAATCTTATTTGCGGTCAACAATGTCACAAGAAAGGTTAAATGAGTTGGTAATCTTGTGTACTGAAAAAGAAATGTTGGAAAAGATTGAATTTGAAAATGTTAGTAATGAATTTGCTTCTCAAAATACTAGAAGAAGACATTTTCAATGATGTTTTGATACTCTTTCCCGTGTTGTACGTGTAATTTTGTTTTTGAATATTGTTGAAGAGTTATTGCCTAGTTTTTTTGGAACTTTTCATATGTACAAGGGGCCCATTTTTTAGATCTTTGCCCCGGGCCTCTAAAAAGTCAGGACCGGCACTTATTCAATATCTTTTTTCTATTGGAAGCCACCGTATGTCCCTTTATTTAATGCTTACAGGAAGCATATTCATATTCTTATTATTATATTGCAAAATTATACATGATTAAATAGTTTCTAACCAAGCCTAATGACGCAATAGTAGTGGAACTTTAAATAGGTCATAGAGAAGTGCAAACAGTTATGATCAATAACGGGAGTTCGACGGAAATTCTCAATCAATAAGTAATCCATTAGTCAGGGTTCAATATTAATGATTTAGAGCCTTTCGGCACACTAGTAAAGGCGTTTGGCGGTTTAGAAGTTCACCCCCTCGGCACAGCACGATTGCCAATGACGATCGAGTCAAAATCGACCCATAAAATGGTGCTAGTTGAATTTATGGTCATAGACATGAAGCAGTGGCCCTACAATGCATTAATGGGTCGACCGTCTGTTAACCATATCCAAGTTGTCACAGCTATTTATTACCTCAAAGTAAAATTCCCAACAAACAATGGAACCGACGAAGTCAGTGGATGCCAAGAGACAGTGCAAAAGGCAAATCTCTCTGTTTTCAAGGACCGATTGCTCGATGAGGTATACCAAGTCAAGATCATTAGTAAGAATAAAAAGAAGAAAATTAATGCTAAAAGCGCTGAAGAAAGCGTTCATAGCAGAAGCATCAGCGGAAACCCCTCGAGAATTTTCTGTCGATCCTAGAGAGCATACCACATGGGAGATTGAGGGCGGGAGATCTAAGGCTGGATAGAGCCGACAGACGAAGTCAGCTTAGTCCTTGGGGACCTCACCAAGGTGGTAAGAATTTGTTCAAAACTCAATCCCAAAATAAAACAATAAATTATGGAACTATTGTAGGAGCACACAAACATCTTCACTTTGAGTCATGCAGACATGCCTAGGATAGACTCGAGGGTAGTGTCAAATAGTTTTTCGGTCTAAAAGGACGCCAAGCCAGTGGTGCAAAGAAGACAATGCTTTAATGCAAAGAGAAATGCAACCATAAAAGAAGAAGTAAAGAAACTCCTTGTTGTGGGATCCATCCAAGAAAGCACTTGGAGAATGTGCGTTGACTTTATCGACCTAAACAAAGCCTGCCCGAAGGATGGTTTCCCTCTACCTAGGATAGATCACTTAGTAGATGCTACCGCGGGTCATATGTTACTTAGCTTTATGGATGCTGAAAACTAAACAGTATAGATCGCCGAATTCATATTAGTGACTATTAGATCACCGAATTCAACCAAAATCCCATTTTCTGGCTTTCTCTTGTTCTCTATTTCTTCTTTTCAGATTGTTGCTAAGATGGTATACATTTGACCACTAAACCTATTTCAAAATCTTATATCAATCGGCTACAAAAAGATTAGGTTACTCGGCGTCGATTTTGCCTAGTTAAAAATGGGTTGGCCTTATTGGATAAGGGGGAGAAGCATTGCGAAATCCTCCCCTATGGTTGCATCAACGAGTGTCCTTTCAATCAGTTTGGGGATGTTCTTCATCAAATTATCTCTGATCCTAACAATGAGATCAATGGAATTGTGTTTGCTAATCCTCTACTTGGAAAGCATGATCACCCACCAGATCGTTTCGACATAAACGATGTAAATTGCTTAATTGATGTTTATTGTTCAAAATATAACACTAACTTTGTTACAATTATTTTCTTGGGTTTTTTCAGATTGCACATAACAATGTACACCGCCTAATCCGTTCACTCTGGAATTCGTGCTTGATGAAAATCCCTTTCACACTTGTTAATAAGTGGGGGACAACGAATATTGTGAAAGCCGATTTCCAGATGATGTTCAATTCTTTAACCACCAATAGGAAATGGAGATGGGTTAAGGTGGACTATTAGAGTGAAGATTATGAAGTTAACAATACCGGTATTTTGGACAGCTCACGTATTTTTATTGACCAGCGTTTATTTATGCAGGGTTGTCAAATTGATGACTAGGTGAATAGGAGGTTCGCCCAAAGAATTTTAAAGTTCGGTCGCTATATAAACAAGAGTTCTTACGATAATATTCCAGCGGATATATCAAGTCTTCTGACGTTCACCCAGCCCTATTTGGTATATCCATATTATTATAAGTGAGCTAAAAGACCAAGGCTAGAGATGCTGCCAAGGGTGGAAAGAAGAAATGAGTAACGGGGGAGTATTATTTGCTAGTCTCGAAACCAATTTTCTCTTATGGAGTTCATCCAACGAAATGAGTAACGACGATCTATACCGAAGGTAATGATGCTGAAAGAGAAAAGCACAATGAGGTCAAGGATACTGAGGATTCCGAGGATGATAAGGAGGAGGAAAAAGAGGAAGAGGGTTAATGATTGGGGCATTTGCGTTTTTCTCTGTCCCTTTTGACCTTTTTTTTTTTTTTTTTTTGCTTTTGCCCAAGAATACAAAGGTTTTATGCTGTAAATAAATAATATCATTGTATTTGGATTATCAGAATTAGTTTTCTTACTTTATCTCATGTAAATTTTATTTACTTATATTTTACCCGTATATTCACCCTACCCTCCATGGAGGCTTTTATTTTGTGCTTTAGTGATCGTTCTCATCCATTTTAATATGAGGAGGTCTAATCGGATTGTATCTTCAGGGCCATCCTCACCCTCCATTTTATTATGGGAATGTTTAGTCGGATTATACCTTGAGACTATCCTTACCCTCTATTTTCTATAGAGATATTTAATCGGATCAAGCCTCGTGGTTGTCCATATCTTCCATTTTATTATGGGGATGTTTAACCAGATTGTGCCTCGAGTCATCTTCATCCTCCATTTTACAATGTGGATGTTTAATCAGATAATGCCTCGAGTTGTCCTCATCCTCCATTTTACTATGGGGATGTTTAATCGGATTATACTTCGAGTTGTCCTCATCCTCCATGTTACTATAGGGATGTTTAATTGGATCATTGTATAAAAAGCAAGTCTTTACCGAATTTGTATTTTATTGATAACCCTTAGATGTTAAAAAAAAAAAAAAAAAAAAAAAAAAAAAAAAAAAAAAAAGGATTTGTCCCATGACACTCCGCTCATAAAGAGACTCATCTGATCCCATGGATTCTATCTACAAAAGGGGATTCATACCCGGTCCCCCAACATTTCAACTAGGGATAATATAACTTCAAATACTCTACGTTCCATGGTCGGATGATGTTACCACCCCCTAGTCGCGCAATACGATAAGCTCTGTGACTAGCAATTCCTACGACTTGGTAGGGACCTTCCCATTTATTCATGAGGGTTCCGGTTGCTCGGTCCTTTGTGTTTGGCATCACCCTTCGTAGAACTAAGTCATTAATCTAGAATCTATTTTCTCGAACTTTGCTATTGTAGTATCAGGCCACCCACTGCTGATAGGCCGCAACCTTTATTTGTGCAGTATCACGCCTCTTTTCGAGTTCCTCAAGGCTGGCTATCATTGATTCCGTGTTTGATTCGAGATCATACATTTGGACCCGAGGTGACATTACATGTGTCTCAATCAAGATCATAGCTTCTGCTCCAAAAGCCATTGCGAAAGGTGTTTCCCCGGTCAACCTACGAGCAATTGTACGATAAACCCACATAACCTCTAGTAGAGAGTCAGCCTAGTATCCTTTCTTGACATCTAGCTTAGCCTTGATATTGGGTTTTATATTTTGTTCATTGCTTCCACCTGCCCATTTGTTTGTGGGTGCGCTGGCATAGCAAAAACTTTTGTGATGTGCCATTTTACATAGAAATTTCTAAAATTCTTGCTATTGAACTGAGTACCATTATCGGTGACAATCATATTTGGACCCCAAACTTGTAGGTAAACGAATTTTGAACAAAATTAGTCATGTTTTCCTTAGTGATATGCTTCAAGGGTATTGCCTCAACCCATTTGGTAAAGTAGTCTATCGCTACAATAGCGAATTTAGCTTGTCCCTTTGTTGCAGTAGCATAGGCCCTATGAAGTCTAGACCCCACTGCGAGAATGGCCAGGCTAGATCAAAATTAGTCGTGTTTTCCTCAATGATATGCTTCAAGGATATTGCCTCAACCCATTTGGTAAAGTAGTCTACCGCACAATAGCGAATTTAGCTTGTCCCTTTGTTGCGGTCGGCATAGGCCCTATGAAGTCTAGACCCCACTGCAAGAATGGCCAAACCGCTATTAAGGACTTCAAAAGCTTAGGGGGTTAGCGACTGTGGTTGGCAATCCTTTGGCACTTGTCAAATCGGCCGGCTATTTTCTTAGCATCCTTAAATACATTTGGCCAGTAATAACCTTGCCTCAAAACTTTATGAGCTAAACTCAAAATTATACATGATTCAATAGTTTCTTTTCACCGGAAGTTACTATACTCTTCTCATTTATTGTTTACAAAAATCATATTATAAAATAACTTATAATAATCATGTATCATATCTTAAAAAATAGCTAATCGTATCATATATTAATATGTTTGATTCATATTATATATAGAACAAAAATAATTTATCATATCGTATATTATAATTTAGGGAAATTATTATTCTCCCCCTGTAGTTTACCGTATTTTCTAGTCTCCCCCCTCTAGTTTTAAAATTCTTCAATTTCCCACCTCCCATGTACAAATACAACCAATCTCACCAAATAAAAATAGGCAAGGGAGAGGAAAAATTGGAGAATTTTGAAACTAGAGGGGGGAGACTGGAGAATATGGCAAACTACAGGGGAGAGAATAATAATTTCCCATTTAAATCATAAAAACCATTTCATATAACTTCTCCCCACATGCCAAGTGTTATTTTGTATTTGGCTTTTGCCTTTTCCAATGTGAAATCTAATATATATATATATATATATATTAAGATCAAATATTTATATTTAATAAGATTAATTTCAATGTAAATTATGTGTTTTAGTTTCACCTTCTATTAATATTTTGCTTTTCTTTTTTAAAATATAAAATGCTCAAATTTAATAAAATTAATTTCAATGTAAAATATTTGTGATTGCATTTGCTCCTGTCAAAATGTTTGGTGGTGAGTGATGTAACGTTAGCAAAGTTATATCTGATCCCGAAAGTTGGGAAGGAATTTAGCTAACAATAGCATGTTATGTTGTAATGCTCATGCAATATATGTTGATATGTTACGTATGGACCATTACTCTCTCTCAAATTCAATCTTATTTTGATTCAACACTTCAAAATTTTACCTTCAAATTAGAATTCATTGATTAATTTAATAATTCCAAAAACAATTAAGTAGGAAAACGTTTGTATCCTTTTTTTTTTCTTTTTGCAATAAGGAATATGAGCGAGAGTGCCATAGTACTCTCCAATGTCGAAAACCATTTGAGAATGAAGGAGAAGAGGAAGACGAACAGAAAATGGTGATAAAAATGACATGAACACCATCTGTGTTTTTTACTAGAGAGTTGGGTTCCATGATTAAGTCACAGCAGTTGTTGACGGAAGCGGCAGCTCTGTCGTGATGGTGGTGGTGACTGGTGATAGTACTTGTTGTTGTCAAGTTGATGAATGCGGGAGGGACTTGAGCGAAGCGAAGGAGTACTACATCAAAGGCATTCTTCAGAGGTTTTGTCAACAGTGTAACAATTAATTTTTGTTTAAATTTTTATGTTTCCTTCATGACTTTTGACTTGGATGTTTGTGAAAATAACTTACGGGAGCAGTTGGCCAGCCACAACCAGCAGAGCCGTCTGAGGAACGCTTTACAAGAGCTTCGGGCAAAGGGTGGTGGTGGTTTACAAAATTAAATAACCAGTAAGCAGCAAAATCAATCAAAACTAGACAGCAAAGAAATAACCGAAATCATTTCCAGCATTTCCAATTGCTAAGAGTTGAATCTTATTTCTAGCACCATACGAAAAATTTGATCACGTCCCTTTACAGGGTTTCCAGTTACTGGTTACAAAACATCGTCTTCGTAATTAAATCGAGGTTATTCGGACAAATAGATATTTTCAATTGTAATTCAAGGAAAATTGAAAAATGAAAAGGAGTAAAAGTTGAAAGATTGAGGTGAAAATTTTAGGAAAGAGCAGGAAAATAAATCTATGTCCACAATCAGTCTAGAGCAGCGACGACCGCATCGACAACCTCTTGTGTGGTACTGGTTCCTCCAAGGTCTTTTGTCATGTACTTGCCCTCTGATATTACTCGTTTGACGGCAGTTTCTAATCGATCAGCAAACGAGGGAAACTGGAGATGTCTCAGCATCATGGCAGATGAAAGTAGCAAGGCTACTGGGTTTGCTTTCTTTTGTTCCAGTAGTTTCTCATTGCCCACGTTTCCTGCTGAAGCACCTTGTTCAAAGATGGCATGATCAGCTCCGACATTGCCTGCAATACAGTGGCAATCACGTGTAAATCTCAACCAGATAAAATTCTTAACACATGACAAGATATTTTTTTTCCCTATAGAACTTACGTCTCGAGGAAGAGGGAGGAAGATGGAAAAGAGGACGGTGCAATGAGATCAAATCGTATAATGAAAGAATAGAAACAGGAAATCACATGGGGGTGGAGGGGACTCATTCAGTTTCAATGTTTATCCCAATATCTCACACCCAAAATATTATTGAATATGCCACACCTAATTCACTTTCAAGCTTGTATCTACCAAATTTCGTATTAAAAAAACATTGTGGAGTTTAGGCTTTAAATCTTCTTTCAACTAGGCAAATTATTTCGTTTAAGGGAATCGACAACTTAAATGAACATTTAGGAAATGTGTGTCAGCTATGAAAAGAGAGAAGCCAAGATGAAGCACTCTTGCTTGTAATTTAAGCCTGTATATCTGTCCACAACCGACAATGAAGCACTCTTGCTCGAACATGATCTTACTCACACATTTGTATTTAATCAAATAAATACCCCTTAGATCAACATAGTTCCTTACCATATGAATCTCCCCAATGCTAAGTGATTATGGTATAATGAGCAAGAGCAACACACTCGTTCATAGAATGTTACCCATATATACAGACTAAACTTTATCCATATTTAATATAAAAGTACCCTATAGGACATATATGTGACATATGTAGAACTTCATGACATTTTCTTCCCGCTGTAAAAGAATATGGATATCATCGTAAAAATTCCACAACTTCACCGAGCCTAAGCTTCTTTGACCAATAAATTGCATTCAGACCACATTTTTTTAAGAGAAAAAAAGCAAGCTTAATAAACATAAAAGTTTTTTTTTTTCTCAATCAGAAACAATAAGGGCCCGTTTGGCAGATGGGATGAGATGGGATTGGGCTTATTTTTAATCCCTTTCCTATGTTTGGTTAGACCGGTGGGATAGGTTTATTTATCCCATCTAAATTTTGTATCCCATTGCAATGGGATAAAATAGTCACAAGCAAAACTAAAGGATTCACTTGAATCACATCTTCTTTCATTGACATTTCTCTCTTTTGAGCTTTCGGAAAATCCCACGGAGGAGATTCGTGTCGATTGGAGGAGATCCGACACCGATCTTCTCCAAACGGAGGAGATTTGCATCGGTCTCCTCCAGTTAGAGGAGATCGACAGTCTCCACCGGAAGAGATTGGCGTGTGGAGGAGATCCAACGGCATCGGACGACAATCTCTTTCGAATGGAGGCAACCCACAACTCCTCTTGGACATGAAGCTGTCCGTCGAAGACTATGCACTTTGATCTGGGATTTATCAAAAGGGAGATCTAAGCCCGAAAGCATCTAGTGAGCTCAGATTTTGACTAGGAAACCAACTCTATTTGGTTAAACCAGAGAAAATGAACTCATGATCTGAATGATCAAGCAATGAAACCATCATTTGTGGACCTGTAGCTTAAGTGAAGGAGGGAATGGAACTTGAAATCATGGCTTTTATGAATAAGTTGCAGTACAGTTTGAGGATTTGCTTTATTATTTTTCTGGGATCAATTCATTTGAAAATCTTCTTTTTGTCGATTTCAATGCATTTGATAATCTAAGAAAGAAAAAAGTGACATGTGCCTTTAATTTTTATATCGTTTTATAAAAATTATTTTTCAATGAATGAGATTATAAGATGAATGGTGGAGATATGATCTCCTTCTTCCATTTTTTTTTCTTTTTTCAAAAAAAATAATTAGCTATTATATAAATAATTCCAGAGTTGTAATAAGCATAATATTGCAATATTTCTATTTTTAATCACTCTATTTTTAATCCTATCCTATGTTGCACCAAACACGTGATTACTCTATTTTTAATTCTATCGATATTGCACTAAACATAGGATAACATTACAATTAATCCAATCCTATCCTATCCCACTTACCAAACAGGGCCTAATAGACATAATCAAGCATTCAAATTTACTGACTTCGGATGAGTTGGCTTCATAGTACTAAGTTGCTGAGTGTGTGAGTTGCCATATATCAGAAACACTATGATTCACCACATTCGACATCATCATGGAGGGGAAGCATTTAAGAAGCAGTAATCAACATAAATAACTCAAAATTTGAAACATGGGGATAAGCATACCTCCTGGCATCACTCCTGTGCCACCTGCAATACCTGCTGCTGTGTTTGCAACTAGATTGCCATAAAGATTGGGAGTCACCTGTAAAATAGCAACCAGGTTGAATCAGCTACAGAACCCTATTTATCATTGACCATTCAAATAGGAAAAAATTTGAGAAAGTCAAAACAGAAATCATTGCTGAAGTTGCAAGGGACCACAATCAAAGACAAGCAACAAGACTCCATATCAAATGATTGATCACCAAGATAGCCAAAGTTTGCAACCTCATATTGAATACATTTCAGAAAACATTAGGTCCAAGTCTAATAGCCATATGATTCAAACCATTTCTAAAATGAATATATAATAATATGAATAGCCCTACATTCTTGAGTTTCAAATATTGAAAACATCCGACCTTCTCTCATTAGCAACAATGCAACACATTATGTTTCACACAAAAAAAAAATGCAATACATTACTTCATCGAAACTACTCCAATAAAACAAATTACAGAATCACATAAGAAGTGAACAGCCTTAAAACTAACTAGTATTTCTGACACTCTCTGTGAAATTGTAATATAATCTCCAAAACAGAAGTCTCATTCTAGATGGCCTCCTCAATTTTCAAACAATACTCTGACTTAGAGAGATACTAAAGCCCAAAATTCTACAGTAGTAAAGCATTAAACTGTATTTGCAACATCCAGACCATGTTTTACAATGTTTCTGTTATCATTTACACTATCACTTATATTTGGTTGGTTTATATTATATACAAAATTATTTTAAAAAGACTTTTAACAAATGACAACATCCACAGTAGCCAAGCACATAAATACAGTATCTTAGAATTTATGTAAAAATTTGAGCAGATACTATCATATAATTTGATTGCATACCATGACATCAAATTGCTCGGGTTTTGAAACAAGCTGCATGCAGCAATTGTCCACAATTATTTCGTTGTACTTGATCCCAGGATACTTAGTAGCAACCTCTCGACAAGACTCCAAGAACAGCCCATCAGCAAGCTTCATAATGTTTGCTTTGTGCACAGCAGTCACCGTCTTTCTGTTGTTCAGATACGCATACTCGAATGCATATTTCGCAATTCGCTCCGAACAGAACTTTGTTATCACCTACCATATGGTAGTATGAGATACAAACATAATAGCATACCATGATAAAACTAAACTCACTATTCAATGAAAAGAACTATTTCCTAAACTTGATTTATTACACCTTACAAGCACAGAGCAATGAAAAAAACTACTCTCTAAACTTGATTTGTAACACATTTACGAACACAAATGAAAAAAAAAAAAAAAAAAAAACACTTTCTAAACTCGACTCATTACTCATTGCACGTTTACGAACACAATTCAACAAAACAAAAAAAAAAAAAAACTTTCTAATATTGATTCATTACACCTTAACGAACACAATTCAACCAAAAAAATAAAAGCTACTTTCTAAACTTGATTCATTAAACCGGTACAAAATTACTTCATAAACTTGATTTATTAAACATTTACTAACACAATTTCAACATGTAAACTACTTTCTACACTTGATACACGTTTAGGAAAAAATTCAACCTCTTAATCAATATAACAAACAAAAATTGATTCGAAAAACAATTAAAACGAGAACACAAAACAAACAGGAATCAATAGATCGATACCTTAAGGCTTTCGACGACGCCTGGAACGACTTCGTGTTCGAGTCCGGAGTACTCTCCCTCAGTGTTCTCTCTGATCACGACGATATCGACATTTTCGTGGCGCGTGGGGAGTCCAGGCAAATTGAAGCAATTCACCAGCGAGGCGTACAAGTCTAGCTCTCTCCTCAGCTGCATATTCAGCGAACTGACGCCGCCTCCCATCGGCGTCGCGAGGCCTCCTTTCAAGCACACCTTGTTCTTCTTGATCGAGTCGATCACTTCCTGCGGTACCTTCTTCATGTCCCCGTGCACATCGTACTTCTCAAAGTACAACGGTGCGTGCATCGCCTCCATCACCTGCTCGACTGCGCCGGTCACCAGCGGCCCGATTCCGTCTCCCGGAAGCAGAGTCACCGTGCGCGGAGCGCCATCGCCGGGGCGCGGCATGTAGGTCACTGATCGGGTCGGTATAAGGAATCTGGAGCACTGTTTGAGGATCGGTACGGACCTTCGGGCCATCGGGCCGGGTTTTTCGATTCTTCGATTGAGAAATTGAGAAGAAAGGAAAAAAAGTTTGTTTTTTGTTATTTCTTGATTTTTTATATTTTTTTAATTTCTTGCGTCTACGAGATCGAACTAGACATCATGAAAGAGCAGTGACTGAGAAGGAGAAGAATTTTGGGAGGGCAAAAGCTCGGGTGCAGCGGGATGCACGGTGGAGATGTTGCCACGTCAATAATATTGCTGACGTGGCAACATCATAGTGGTGTCAATCAGCCCACTATGACGTTATTGGGTGCGGTCGAGATCATGTTAAAAATGAAGTTTGCGTTAATCAGCCGTAGGTGGGGCCAGTGTGGGACGTGGCGATTCCTAATTGGTTTGAAAAAGTCAAATGGGGTTTAAAGGAGTTTTCAATTTCAACTGCCGATGCATTTTGACTTTGACTTTGAGAGTAGATGGGAATATTAGGGCCTGTCCTTCAGCTTGTTTTCAGTCTGTTTTTATTTTTTAAAAATGATTTCGAATTCGTGTCCGGTAACCGTTTTTCATTTTATTTTCAAAATACAAAAACAAAATCAATGTTAAAATTGGAAAATTTGAAAAACAAAAAAAAAGTTGTTTTTCTTGAATTTGTTTTTGTTTTTCAAATGAGGTGGGCCCATATCATTAAATAAGTGGGTCCATATCATTAATAAATTATTTTTCTTCTTTCTTCCACCTGACACGCAGCTGTCTTCTTCTTCCTCCTCCGCTTGCAGCACCAATCGTTGTCATCTTCTTCTTCTTCTTTTTTTTCTTCTTCCTCCTTCTCTGCTCGCTACTGCGTCTGGCGACCGTCTTCTTCTTCTTCTTCTTCCTCTTCCTCCTCCTTTGCTCGCCGCCGATCGGCTCTGCATTGCCTCTCACCGCCGATCGCCACTCACCGCCGCCGATATACTCTACCGAGTCACCGATTTGGTCTTCTTCTTCTTCTTCCTCTTCTTCTTCTTCCTCTTCCTCTTCAGCTGATAACTTTTGTTTAATTTAAAAATTACATTTCAATTTTTTAAGTTAATTATTTAATCAATTTGTTTATAATTGTTATAATATTAAACAAAATGTAAAAATTTATATTTCAATTTTCGAAAGTTTTCGGTTATCCTACTAGACGCATTTTTTCGGTTTTCGTTTTCAAAATACCGATTCTAGTAAATGCTACCAGACGCGATTTCGGAATTTAAAAATAAAACCAAAAACACTGTTTTCATTTTCATTTTTCTTTTCGAAAAACAAAACAAAAAATAGCTTGCAGGACGGGCCCTTATTTGGTTTTCCATTCTATACAATTGTGATTATATTGTAACTAATATAAAGATTATTTTTGTTGTATTTTAGTAATTTAATGTATAAAAATTAGTTATACTTATACCACCGCCCAATGTATATTGATACTAAATGACATCCATTGGACCTAAAATGTCTTACATTCAAATCATCGTAGCACAAAGGGTATATAAAAATAAAAAATAAGTAATACTATATTGTCCAAATTTGGTATCCAAATCCAGTGCTAAATGATGTGGCAACACTGTAGACAATTCATTTAAATTGTATGATATCTGTACAATTTAAATGAATACTCTACAGTGAAAAAAAAATAATTGTATTTTTAATCATAGAGTAATACTAGATCACACATGTTCAATCACAACAAATGTGACAGCTGATGTGTTAATTAGTGAAATGATACATGGATAAGTGAGATAAATCAATATTAATATTCATTTTAATAATTAACACTTCAGTTGCTACATGTGTTGTAATTGAAAATGTCTTATTGTATGTGTGATATCTTATATTTCTCTCAATCATATAGAACCACATTTTTCATGTCCGAATTAGAGAATTGGGATCCCAAATATAAAAATGTGTGAGATTTTGAACTTGAAATATATACATATACACACACACGGGGTGTTATAAGGAAACCATTATTTTAATATAAGTAATGACGTGGATAAAAACATAATGATATCTTTTTGTCACACTCGGGTCACTATTTTATGCTAGAGCCTTTATACTGCTCTATTTATAGACCACTAAACTAGCTGCTTAAGTAGACTATTTTTCTCTAGCAAGTTGAGATTTTAAGATTATTTTTACTGTATAATAAATTTTTGGACAAATTACATATATATACCTTGGTTATATGCATAATAACACAAAAATCGAAAAAAATATGATTATAACACTAATATTGACTACCCTTGACCCGTTGACTAACCTTTGACCACCGTTAGTCAACCATAAAATGGGCAATGTCAGTTTTACCCTTGCACTTCTATTTGAATTATATCAATATTCTATTAAATATATTAAGGAATTAAAAAAATAACTAAAAAACCATAAATAAAAAATTTTAAAATCTCATAATCTCCATTACAGGAGATCTGCAATCTCCATTAAGGGGATTAAAAACCGAGAGGAAGTTTTGTATATTTTTAGGAAATTTCCACAAAACAGTGAATAATTCAAATATAATTAAAGGGGCAATATCTATGGCCCCAATTTTTTATACAATTTCTTACACAATTTATTGATCTTTAGATTGAGTTCGTTTGAATGGTTGAGATTTATTCTTGAATACATTGTAAACTACACAATCTCATCCCATAAGAGAATCTCATCTCATAAGAGCATCTCCAATGCAAGCATGGCTTGTAAAAAAAAAAAAAGATGTCACATAGGATAAATAGACGTTATGTTAATAATTATGTCTTCAATGCAATCGTGCATATTCAATCTCAAGCTGACGTGGCAAAAAAAATAAAATTATACATTGTCAATATGACAATCTACTTTTAAACGGTCTGTTGCACAGCTATTTTTTAGGTTGACTCAGCAACATTTAAAACTAACATTAATTTTTCATATATTTTTTGTAAGGAAATAAAATAGGAAAAAAATATAGACACGTTATTTTTAAAAAAAAAAATGTGTTTTAGACGAAAGCATTGGAGACCAAATTTTGAGTTGATTGTCTATCAAGTCTATTTTTATATCACATAGGAAACAAGTCTCTTGACATTGTTGCTATGTCAACAATTATTGGTATGCAAGTCATTTTTGTATTGGAGATGCTCTAATAACTTTATCTCTACCAATTTTATTTTATTTTTGTATTAACTTTCACAACTCTCTCTCCTCTCTCCTATCTCCATCTTTTCTCTTTGCCTATTTCTGTTTCTCTCCCCTATTCCCTTTCACCGATCTCACTAGTTCTCTCTCATCTAATACATTCAACATAAGAGCATCTCTAATGCAATACTATTTTAATGTGTCAATACTATAATTTAGTAAATATATATATATATATATATATATATGCTCCAAATGCAATGCCAAATGTTGTGCCAAATTTGGACACATCAATAAATGTTGTTGTTTTAATTACAAAAATACCATTTTATAATTGTATTGAATATATTAATTGTTATCTTTTATAATTTTAAATAATAAAAAATATTATATAAACTGAATGTATTAATTATATAAAATTATAATAAAGTAAAAATAGTATTTCAAATAGAATTATGTATTGGAGTACAATCATAAAATGATGTACCAAATATAGCATTTTACTATATTTTTTTCTATATGTCAAATTTAGCATTGGCATTAGCATCTACATTGTAGATGGTCTAACTAGATTTTTTTGATTATTCAAATACTAAAAATTCAGCTACTCAAATGACCAATAAAATCAACTAAATCAATCAAATAAATCTAAATTGGTACCCTCTCTAACAATAACGCTCATTCCGTTGATCTTGAAGAACCAGATAAAATATATGTTCTCAAGTGGCAATCTTCTCAAAATAAATAAAACTAACTCTAATCTTCCATTATATTATTGACTCATTTTTAAAATTTAACTGAAATCAGTATAATTTTCTTCCATAATATTATTGACTAAATAATCCAAGAAGCATTACAATTAAATAAAAAGAATGGAAAGAAGGCTTGAATCTACAATCTAATTAGCATCATCAATTTGCATATGTAGATAGGCGATTTATAGCAATTTAGCCACAAAAAGGAAAATCTATGCTTATTTTCTATGAAACTAAAAAGATATAAAATACGAAGAATAAAACATGCTCCAAACTTCCGGTTTCTGGAGAAGTGAAGAGAAAGTTATAAAAAAAATAAAAAAATATATGCAGGTTTTTTCATTAAATAATTTGGAATTATTGAGGCAATTGGGAAGACAGAGAAGCGAGAGTATCTAAAGAACATAGCTTTATGTCAACTCTTCAAAACAATTCAATGTAAAGGTCAATCAATTGTGTTAAAAATTGGGGCCATGGATCATGTCCCTTAATTAAATTATCATATAGATAAATCAATCCACGAATTTGTTGCATTGTTCAAAATCTCTTTTAATGGAGATTTGGGATTTCCATTTCCATCAATGGAATCTTTGATTTCTCCTTAAAGGTAAAAAAGAAAAATAAAAAGAAAAAACACAACTCAAAACTTTTAATCAAAAAATACCCAAAACACAAAACAATACGGATAATGGTAAAAATCCAACACTTTTATCCATTATTTAGATTCAACTTGATGTGGCAGCTGACATGGCACTTCCATGTCAGCTGCCACATCACTACATCATCACAGTTTAATTTTTATTTTATTTTATATTAAATTACTAAATTTAAAGAATACAAATTATTATTATTTTTAGTTCAACTCAAATGGTGTGATGAAGTGTCAGCTAATAAGAAAGTGTCATATTAGCTGTCATATCAAGTTGGATATAAATTATGGACAAAAGTGTTGGATGTTTATTTTTATCCAAACAATAAACCACATTAGTCTAATAAAAATTTGAACTCTTCTAACAGAGACCCAATGAACCCTTGTTTGATTTTAAAGATCAAACTCAACAACCTGCGATCTCTAGATCTATTTTTTTTCATATCATTGGATTTTTTTTTATATATTTTTTATTAAAGGAGATATAGAATCTCCATCAATAGAGATTAATCTCCACCAATAGAGATATAAATTTAAGTTTTTATTATTATGATTGTTTTTTTTTACTAGTATGTTTGTGATGATAGATAAGAAGAAGATAGGTAGAAAAGAAAAAGGTGGGTGAAAAGAAGGAGATGGGTAGAGAAAAAGAAGAAAATGGTAGATGAGGGTGAAGGAAAAATAGGTTTTTGGGTTATTCTGGTTTGTGTGTGCGAGGAGAAGATGATTTTTTTTTTTAATTAATAAAAGTTTTTAGGGCTTATGTGGTGAAATTTAATTGGACAATCTATTTTCTATTTTCTATTTTATTTAATAACATTGTAAAATACCAATTTGCCCTTTACCAGTTAGTGATTAACCGTGGTCAACGGTTAGTCAACTGTTTGTCAACAGGTCAAGGGGTAGTCATTGTTATTATGATATTTTTACCGGTTTTAGTGCAATTATGCATATAATCAGTGGTAAGTTAATGTAATTTGCCCTAAATGTTTATAAATTTATCCACAAACTTGAGAGTTAAAATGTGTTTTGAGGATGCAGATATATTTCTAACTTGTACGACTTCTTTTTTAAAAGACAAAATAACGTTAGTTTAGAGGTATGCTCTAACACCTACTGATAAGATAATTTCCATAAAAGTAGAAAATTAGAGCAGAGAAGAGACAAAGAGGGAAAGATACGATATTTGATAATTCATTGATATATTTATTGAATTCAAAAGAGCCTTATATAGGCTTACAAATTGCAACTGCTCCTGAGAACAAGTAATGCAAAGACTCACTAACATCATGGTCCCAAACAATCGGGAACCACTAACACCACTACTCTGAAAATAACAATTGATGCCTTACTAACATCATGGTCCCAAACAAACGGAACCCACTAACGCCACTAACTTTTTTGGACTTGACTTGGTTTTCCTAATGGCTGGTAGCCACCCTTCCAGGCAAGGCTTGCATGTGAATTGTGCTTCTATCATTCCCCACCCCTTAAAATCTCCTTATCCTTAAGGAGAAAGTCAGGATACTTTCTCACAAAGCGTTTTCGATTCTCCCATGTTGCATCTTCGCGTGGAGCCCCTACCCACTTGACGAGAACTTCACTTTTGGGATGATAACGATTCTTCGTAATAACTCGAGAGTCCAAGATCACCTCAGGTTGCGGCAAGATTGTTTTATTTTTGTCAACAGGCAAAAGAGAAGGAAGCATTGAAACACCTGAACCTAAACACTTCTTTAAGAGACTAACATGAAAGACGTCATGAATTAAGGACCCAACTGGGAGTTCAAGTTTATAAGCCAAAGAACCGATGCGAGCAAGAACCTTATATGGTCCGAAGTAACGTGGTGCGAGCTTAAGAGAACCTCAAAAGACAACTGACTATTGTCGGTAAGGCCTCAACCTAAGGTATACAGAATCACCAACTTCAAAAGTAATTTCCCTACAATTCTGATCAGCTTGTGTCTTCATTCGATCATGAGCAGCAATTAAATTGTGATGCAGCTCGCGTAAAATTTCTTCCCAGGTATGCAAGTAGTCGTCCACAGCTTGAATATTGGTGGTGCTCGGTACGTAAGAGAGTAAGTTCGGTGGAAAAGTGTCATATACTGCTTCAAAAGAAGACATGCCAATGGTAGTGTGTTTGGCCGTATTGTAACTGTACTCTGCCCATGGAATCCAATCAAACCATTTTTTTTTGCTGGTCACTAGTGAAACAATGCAAATACTGTTCCACGGTCCTATTGACGACCTCAGTCTGGCCATCCAATTGCGGATGATAACTGGAGCTCATGCATAGCTTGCTACCTTGTAACTGGAACAAATTTTTCCAAAAGGCACTTACAAAGACTTGGTCTTAGTCACTTACTATTGAGATAGGAAACCCATGTAGGCGAACGATTTCCCGCACGAACGCCGTTGCAACTGAAGTGTCTGTGTATGGGTGTTTTAGAGGCACGAAATGGGCGTATTTTGACAATCAATCTACAACCACCATCAGGACTGTGTAACCTTGAGAGGGTGGTAACCCATCAATAAAATCCACTGATACCTCCGTCCACACCTTTTCTGGAATTGGTAGTTGTTGCAGCAACCCTGCGGGGCGAAGGGTCTCAGTTTTACAACGTTGACAGGTATCACAGTCGCGAATATATTCTTTAACCGCAGATCGTATTCCATGCCATGAGAAGCTTGTTTTGAGCTGACTAAGAGTCTTGAGATACCCAAAGTGACCACCTACTGGTGATGAGTGACCTTCTAATAAAATAGTAGGAAGCAGAGAAGAATTAGGTCCTAGCAACAGCCATCCGTCTTTCACCCAAAGTCCATCATGTTTTGTGTATCGTGGTGAATCCGATGTATTTAGTGGTCCATAGAAGGGAGCCTGGTCGACTTCCTCTCTTAACTTCTCCCACCAATCTGTTACTGGTAAGGAAACGGCCAGAAGTTAGAACTCAGCCACTCATGATAAAGCATCCGCTCCCTGATTTTCTTTCTTTTTTTTATACCAAATCGTATAATCATATCCAAGGATTTTTGGTAACCATCTTGTTTGCGCTGGAGTTGTGATACATTGCTCCAATAGGAATTTGAGACTCTGTTGATCGGTTTGGATGATGAAAGGTCATCCGAGAAGGTATGGGCACCATTTACGGACCGACTGGTAGACAGTGATAGGGTCGTTCCTTTCAATGCCTCACTATAAAAGGCAATAGGTTGGTTATTTTGTGATAGAATGACACCAATTTCGATTCCTGAGGTATCACATTCCACAACGACGGCTTGGATAAAGTCAGGTAGCTGTAAAATTGGAGTGGTGGTGAGTGCTGTCTTCAACTGTTGAAAAGAGCTTTCAGCTTCAGGAGACCAGTGAAAGTCATGTTTTGATAATAGCCGTGTCAATGGAGCTGAGAGTCCCCCAAACCCACATATGAACTTTCTGTAATACCCGGCCAACCCAAGAAATCCACAAACCCCACGGACCGATGTTGGAACCGGCCAATCAAGAACAACCCGTATCTTGGTAGGGTCGACGGCCACACCTGCAAGGGAAATTAGATGTCCAAGGTAGTCCACTTGCAACACCCCAAACCTACATTTTGATTGCTTTGCAAATAAATTGTGAGTTGAAAGAAGATGTAAGACAATACGGAGATGTCGTAAGTGTTCTTCCCAAGTCTTACTATACACCCATATGTCATTAAAAAAGACTAACACAAATTGCCTAAGATGAGGCCTAAAAATGTCATTCATGAGACTCTGAAAAGTTGACGGAGCGTTGGTCAATCAGAAAGGCATAACCACAAACTCGTAATGCCCTTCGTGTGTGCGAAAAGCTGTCTTGTGCACATCTTCAGGCTTCACACGGATTTGATGGTACCCTGCTCACAAATCCAATTTAGTGTAGAATTTGGCTCCATGCAGCTCGTGTAGCAATTCATCTATCATCGGAATGAGGTACTTATCCTTGATGCTGATGTTGTTTAGTGCCCAGTAATCAATATATAATCGTCACGACCCATCTGATTTTTTAACAAGCAAAACTGGAGATGAAAACGGACTATGACTGTGTTGTATTAAACTGGAGTCAAGAAACTCACGTACCATTTTTTCGATTTCGGCTTTCTGATAGTGTGGGTACCGGTAAGGTGGTACACTAATCAGACCATGATCGGGTTGAAGCAGAATCTGATGGTCATGAGAGCGGGCCGGTGGTAATTGTGTGGGAGCTTGGAAGACATGTGCGAACTCGAAGAGTAGCTGTGTAAGGTCGGGTGGTGTGGAAGGTAATTCTTCTGTGTTTGTGTTTGTAACCATGTGCAAAAAGAACCCACTTGTCATGTGCAAGAGTTCTTTGTGGGTGAGTGGCGTTAATAAAGGTTGTTGCAAACCGTGGAAGGTGTGTGTTCGGCCCTCATATTTAAAAGTCATTGTGAGCTTGCGGTAATCGGTTTCGATTAGTCCTAATGTCTCCAACTATTGTACTCCCAAAACGGCTTGGCACGCGGCGACCAGAAGCATATATAAATCTACTTTAACTGGGTGATTCTGAATGACTAAGGTGAGTGCCAAACAACGACCGGAACAATTGATTTTCTCCCCGTTCCCTACCATGACCCGAAGGATTTTATCCTTAACCTCAGGCAGCCCAAACTTCGTCACCACGGATTGTTCGAGAAAGTTGTGGGTGCTCCCTCCATCAATAAGGACCGTAATATCTTTATTTTTTAATTTACCGACCACTCTCATAGTTTGAGGATGGTTTGTGCCAAACATAGCATGAAAGGATATTTCTACCATGAAAGGATATTTCTGGCATGGTCTCTGTGAATTCAGTGTCTAAGTTAGGTTGTTCGTCGGTCTCCATATCATCTAAGGAAGTCACATATTCAAGCATAAAAAATTGAGGTCGTTCACACCAATGACCTGGAACAAATTTATCGTCACAATAGTAACAAAGCCTCTTTTCTCTTCGGGCTCGTGCCTCCTGTCTCGTAATTCTCCTAATTGGAACCGAATGTGCAATAGAAGGGGTGTCGATTTTGGAGCTAGTGGAGGTCCTAAAAGGCTGGTGACAGGGCTGAAGGAAGAACATGGATGGAATGTAGGATTCGGTGACCGAAAGGGAGGTCCAGGCCTTTGCTGCAATTGAATGCGTTCTTCGATGAGACGTGCTGCATAGATGGCATTCGAAAGTGTTCGTGGCTGTTTAACTCAAACATCTAAGCGGACTTCATCTCTTAAACTTGTAATAAACAATCCATCAAAAAATTCTCAAGCAACCCATCAACACGGTGAGACAATTTTTTGAACGCTTCCTGATATACTGCAACAATACTTGTTTGTTTGAGGTAGGCAAGGGCTTTAGATGGGTCATCATAATCAGTCGGCCCGAAGCGTTGAAGAATAGCTTGTGAGAATTCAGTATATGTCGAAGGACCTCGAAATTTGGTATTCCACCGGTACCATTGGAGAGCTATTTGTTCCAAATGGAAGGATGCTAATTGGACTTGATCAGGGAGGGTGATTCACTTGAAGTCGAAGTATTGCTCGGCTTTTAAAATCCACCCTAGCGGATCCTTACCGTTAAATGTGAGGAAGGATAATTTGAGTTTGGTGTTGTTTCGATCGGTTATGGTGCGGAAGGTGGGGGTTGCAGAATGTGTAATGTGTAGGTTTTGGGTAGTTGGAGCTGGTTGGGTAATGTGAGGATTGTGGAAGGACATGGATGGCTGAGTAATGTGGGGTGTCTGGGAAGTCTCGGCTGGTGTGAATGGATTGACGTCTTTTTCGGTGGTTCGGTGACTGAGTCATAAGGCTTGAAGTTCGGTTAGAACTGATTGCATGGTGGCATTGACTTGGTTGTAGTTGTTGTTGAGGTTGTCAACGTTGGTGTTAAGGTTGTCAACGTTGGTGTTGAGGTGTTCAAAGCTGGACTCGTGTCGGGTCAAGATGTCACTGACTTCATTCTAAAACTCGACATTGCTTTTGCTATGAGTATCCATGGAGCTTTGGGCTTTGATACCAAATTGATAAGATAATTTCCAAAAAAGTAGAAAATTAGAGCAGAGAAGAGACAAAGAGGGAAAGATACGATATTTGATAATTCATTGATATATTTATTGAATTCAATAGAGCCTTATATAGGCTTACAAATTGCAACTGCTCCTGAGAACAAGTAATGCAAAGACTCACTAACATCATGGTCCTAAACAATCAGGAACCACTAACACCATTACTCTGAAAACAACAACTGATGACTTACTAACATCATGGTCCCAAACAAACGGAACCCACTAACACCACTAACTTATTTGGACCTGACTTGGTCTTCCTAATGGCTGGCAGCCGCCGTTCCAAGCAAGGCTTGCATGTGAATTGTGCTTCTATCACCTACACTACAAGATTATGGGTTCAAGTCATCCTCATCTCCAATCCCGAATTTATGTATTTTTAATATATATATATATAACAAATTAAACAACTTTTTTATAATCTATTAATAAACTTCGTTACTTTTTTTTATAAAAAAAAAAAAAAAAGTAATATTATATTGATTTAGCCATCCCAACTATCATATTAATTACAATTTTTTTTGAAAAGATATTATATTGCACATCACTTCTCAACTCCTGTGGGCTAGTGCATCTCTCTTTCCACGTTAGTGGTGGGAGGTTTGAGTCTCATCATTCACATTTTATAAATATGTGAAATAAGTTATTTTTTGACATGGGATTGATATCTAAGCATTATGAAAATGTAATATTGTATAATTATTGGAAAATGCAATATTTACTATATGTACATCCAAATATAATGTTCACAAATAAGATATTTCAAAAAAAAAAAAAAAATCACAAACAAGTTAAAATATAAAACTACCATGCAAATAATCACGACTTAGAAAATAAGTTTCAAATAATTTATCTAAATGGCTTGAAAAGGCATTATGGTCACATTTCTAGGACACATGACACAACTCATCTATTGAAACTTGGAATGAAACAGGGGACCAAACCTAGTAATCTTGAATGAGAGAATATTATTAAGGCTAATTGGCACGGATACCCCATGAACTATACCCGAATTTGCACCTTACCCCCTGAACTTTTTTTTTCTGCATTAAAGCCCCTAAACTCTCCGAAATTTGCAATTGTTAACGGAAATCCAACGGAACCCTAATTCCGTCTAGGAAAATTACACTAAGCTCCCCTGATTATATATATAATTGTATTAAACAGGAAAAAATATAATAATATTACCCGAATACCCCTCTGACCAAATTTTAAAAATAAAAATTTTAAATTTTAAATTGAAATAATGGTTAAATAATAATAAAATTCTGAATTTTATTATAAAGACAATAAAATAAATATAGAAATGAAAAAATTAAATTGATTTAACAATTATTAAATTATCTTTTTTATTTAAATATCACTAAATATAAAACCCATATAAATATTTAAATTATTTAAGAAAAATAAAAATAATGGTTAAATAATAATACAATCCCCTTTCAATAATAATAATAATAATACAATTCTTATTTTTTTTATAAAGAAAATAAAATCTTTAAGAAATTAAAACATCTTTAAAATCTCTACCATCCATCTCATAGATGGACAGTGGAGAAATATTTATTAAAACAAATTCAAATTAAAAAAAAAAACATTTTTTAAATAGATTGATTGATCTCAATTACCAAAAAAAAAAAATAATAATAATAATAAGTTTCTCCATTAATGAAGATATGAAGATCCATCAATGTTCTTCTTCTTCTTCTTTTTATTTATTTTATTTTATTTTTTATAATTGGATTTCGTTTATTGGTTTGTGAAATGTGTTTTTTTAATTAATTTTTTAACTTAATGAACATAGAGAAGAGAAATCCTTAAAATAAAAAATTTTGAATAAATATTTTTAAATGAACTTCAATCCATCTAATTAAATGAACACCTGTTTCTCCATCCAATCCTTAAAAATTTTCCTTCTTTAAAGAAAATAAAAAATTTAAATTTCCAACACCCAGAAACTTTAAAATAAAAAAATTAATTTTTAATTCTTCTATATGTGCTTTTAATTGGATTGATGTTCAATTTTTTAAATTTTGTATTTGTATTATTATTATTATTTTGTAATTGAGATAAATCAATCTATTTCAAAAAAAAAAAATTATTTGAATTTTTTTTTAATAAATATTTCTCCACCGTCCATCTATGAGATGGATGATTGAGATTTTAAAGATGTTTTAATTTTTTAAAATTTTATTTTCTTTATTAATAAAATCATATTTGTATTTTTGTTTTTTTTTTTTTTTTTTTTTGAAAGGGAATTGTATTATTATTTAACCATTATTTTTATTTTTCTTAAATAATTTATATATTTATCTGGGTTTTTATATTTAGGGATATTTAAATAAAAAGATAATTTAAATAATTGTTAAATCAATTTATTTTTTTCATTTCTCTATTTATTTAATTATCTTTACCATTATTTAAATTTTAAATTTTAAATAATCATAATAATAATAATAATAATAATAATAATATTATTATTATTATTATTATTATTATTATTATTATTATTATTATTATTTTATAAAGACAATTAAATAAATAAAGATTTTTTTCATTTCTCTATTTATTTAATTGTCTTTATAAAAAAATAAGAATTTTATTGTTATTATTATTATTATTATTATTATTATTATTATTATTATTATTATTATTATTATTGAAAGGGGATTGTATTATTATTTAACCATTATTTTATTTTTCTTTAATAATTTAAATATTTATATGGGTTTATATTTAGGGATATTTAAATAAAAAAGATAATTTAATAATTGTTAAATCAATTTAATTTTTTCATTTCTATATTTATTTTATTGTCTTTATAATAAAATTTAGAATTTTATTATTATTTAACCATTATTTCAATTTTAAATTTTAAATTTTTATTTTTAAAATTTGGTCAGAGGGGTATTCGGGTAATATTATTATATTTTTTCCTGTGTAATACAATTATATATATAATCAGGGGAGCTTAGTGTAATTTTTCTAGACGGAATTAGGGTTCCGTTGTATTTCCGTTAACAATTGCAAATTTTGGAGAGTTTAGGGGGTTTAATGCCCAAAAAAAAAGTTCACGGGGTAAGGGGTAAATTCGGGTATAGTTCAGGGGGTATCCGTGCCAATTAGCCTATTATTAATTAATTCAATCAATTGACATTTAAAAGGCATTCATGCAAATTTACCTTTTAACTTTTTTTTCTTTCTTAAACACGTGATTATGAGTCATTCTAATTGGATTTTAACCCAATTAGTGATTGGTTCAAAGTTTATTTATTTATTTATTTATATTTTATTTTTACCATTTTTTATATGAATGGACCCAATCCATGCCAAAGCCTATCAACAATCGACATAAATGAAAGACAAGATGAGGTTATGCCCAGGGTCGGTCCTAAGATTTTTGACACACGAGACGAACTATAGAAAATGATGTCTTCGATACTATGTGTATGTCTACTTGATTATTTTTTTCTCTAATAAATACTTGTAAAAATCAATATAGTAACTCAAACTCAAGACTGTAACACAACTAAAAAGCAAATAAAAAGTTCCAGAAAAAAAAATTTTATAATTGCATCAATGAATAAACCATTTAAACATTACTTGTTTCACATTTTTAGCAGTAAAAGTAATAATTAAGCTTATATAAGGAAAAAAAAAAAAGGGTTTTTGAAAAAAAAAGGTGTATTGATTTAATTACGTTCAAAACAACGGTTTCTAAATTTTTGAATCATAAGAGTTTTGAAGAACCCTAATTTGATTTTCAATTTTTATTCTATATCTGATAATAGACCAGTGTTGTTGTTGTTGTTTTTTTTTTTTTTTAAGAGAGATATAAATGAGGATTATTTGTGACAATACCGCCACCATTGATCCAATGTTGTTATTGTATGAATGATAAATGGGATTTCATTGGTATGCCTTTTAAAAATAAATAAATTATATGTGTATGTGGACCATTTTTTAAAGTCATTTATGGTTCTATTTTGTTTAAAATCTTATACGGACCATATTTTGAAATCTACATATATATATATATATATATTTAACTATAATCTGGGGGCCTTTTAGAATCGAGGCCCATAGGCGGTTGCCTCATTGGGCTCCCCCTAGGGCCGAGCCTAGGTATACCTCTCACACCTACACTACGGGGTTGTAGGTTTGAATCTCTCTCCCTCCCCTAAAAACCTGAATTATTATAATAATTCAAAAAATTATTATTATTATCAATGTAAATGAAGGGTGGAGATTGAAACAAAATCATAAGGAGGATATGAACCCTTAAAGGAACTAGGAGCACATAGATTTTAGAACGTTGCATCTATTATAAAAACAGTGGCAAACAAGTTAAAAATATAATGACTAGGTTTTCAAATATATATATATATATATACACATGTATTATTAAATTGGACATTACACTAGTTCATGAATCATGACACAATTTTTCTTTCTATGAAGATAGGAAAGAAATACTATGAAGACGGGAAAGAAATAAGAAAAAAATCGTTTTTCTTTCTATTTTTTTCATTCATCTTCTTCTTTCTGAGAAAAAGGGGGCCTCCAAAAAGTAAATGATTATTTTGTTCATGATAGTAATTTCTTTGATTGGGAGATAGGAGCTTACTCTGAATCGGAATTGTGGGGGAGTACTGTCTGATCATTAAGCCCCAATTAATATTCTTTTTATGTTATGTCTTTTGTTAATTTACATAATCTCTATTACTAATTCTTTGTGTGTGTTTTAGTGTTCCTTACTATCCACCCATATATTTTTTTTCAATCCTCCATTCGTTGATATATGTATTATAATACATTCAAACATATAGTGAAAACTTCATACTATTCACTTTCAAGCCCACTTCAAGCTAGGATGACCAATCAACTAATCTTGGGGTAAAGGGTTCCTTCCACTTTTGTTTACTTTCACTTGACTCTTGTAGATAGGAAATGAGTACTCTAAAATCTCAAAGTGGTGTTAGCATCCAGAACTCAGAACTCAGAAGATAAGTTTCATCGTTCCTCTTGCCATTCATAGCGAATCTCCTTCAAAAAAGGCTAAGGGTGCCGCAAAGGTTCCCTTCTTTTTTTTAAATCTTTTTATTTATTTTTATTTTTTAAAAATATTTTAAATAAGGTTATTGTTGATTGGAATCGATAGATGCACCGAACATCCTAGATTCCCAGCTAAGCGGACACCTCTTTAACACCCTCATTATCTATTTCATCTTAACGTATTATTAAATTAAATAACGGGGAATAATATAATAAAAAAATTAATATATATATATATATTAACTTAGGGAGGAGAATTTGAGATTAGGACCTCAACTTCATTAAAATGTGCGGTTATTGCCTCGGAGCTTCGACCACAAATACATATTTTAAAAGAATATATTAAAATTTGCATTGATTCTCATTATTTTGTTAAGTGCCCTTCCAAATATAAAATTATAGATTTGTTATGTTTCTCGCACCTGTGTCATTAAATTTGTAGGTATTGAATGAACAAACTCTAATCACCTATGAAATCTTTCAACATCTATCTAATAGATGCTTGAGTGGAAGGTGTTGATCTAATCAGCTTCAACTTGTGTCGGATAGAGCGTTTGACAAACTCTAATCAACTTCAAACGTTTGAATTGAAAGTTACATGTTGATAGATCGTTTGACAAACCCTTATCCAACTTGTGTCGGATTAATAAAACTTCAAACTGTAAGGAATTCGACTAACACATAATCAACATGAATAAGCACATAATTAATCCGAATCTCAACTTAAACATGTTTCTAATATCATGATTAATCAAATCCTAAATACATATTATTAACCCATGTCAATTCAAGAGAAGAGGGAGATAATAGAAAGCGGAAGCGTACCTGAATCCATTGCCGGAGGTTGGTGAACGGGTTGTGATCTTCCAAATTATCACGACCTTTTGTAACCTAAATGTTTCTTTCTTGTTCTGTGATTGGGATGCAGACAAGTGAAAAATAATCGTGTAATTTGGGGACCATAACCCTAATATATAATATAAGGTTTGCTATTTCTAATTTGGCCTATCATCAAATTAGATATAGCACTCTGATATCTACACATTAATTCCATGACAATTATACCCTTAAGCCTTAAAACTTTAAATCTTAATTAGATCACTTTAATTTAGACTTAACCAAAGATAGCATAACACATTTAATATTTACATGTGTGGCCCTACATGTTGGAATTTTCCAACAATCTCCCAGTGGGCTACATATGTAATTTACAAATGTGTATGACTTTATGAGCTCCAAAATTTTGCTATCACAATTTCAGGGTATATCCGAACAATCTCGTCCATTGATTATGCCGTTATAGGATCAAAGCGGTTTTCGTCACATTTAGCGTGACTAAACCCATTAATGGTCACATACAACAACATAACCAAATGACATAGACCAATCATTGATGTGTAGCATGGAAATTACATGCAATGTGATCTATACATGTTTATTTCCAACTGGTCCTACTTTATTCTTAAGTGAGATCAATATTTAACACAATGCAACAGAGTGAAATAAACTGAATACTTTATTTCTGATCAGAAAAATATCTAAATACATAAATGCATAAAAATATCCAAAACCAAACATAAAGCAATAAAATACAAAATAATATAAACTCCCACTATAATAAGGTATCCTCAAACAAAATAACACCCATATGAGCAGTGTGCTCATGAAAGACCTTGGGTGGTAATCCCAATATCATAGAGTTTGTCCTAATGTGCTCTATGGATATTTGTCCACTCTGCACTCTTTCCTTCACAACTAGGAACTTAATGTCAATATACTTTAACCTAGATGAGCTCATGTTGTTGTTGGAATATAGCACTGCTGACTTATTGTCACAATATAGTTTGAGTGGTCTTTCAATACCCTCTATAATGCGTAGCCCAGTGACAAAATTCTGCAGCAATATCCCATGATTGGATGCCTCATAGCATGCTACAAACTCTGCTGCCATGGTGGAAGAAGCTACGAGTATCTGTTTGGCACTCCTCCAAGAAATAGCTCCACCAGCCAACAGGTATATGTAGCCTGATGTGGATCTCCTACTATCTTAGCATCCAATATAATCAGAGTCGGAATACCCAATGATCTCTAACTGATTCAATCTCCTATATGTGAGCATGTGATCTTTTGTTCTCTGCAAATACCTCATAACCCGCTTGGCTGCTTTCCAATGATCCATCCCAGGGTTACTCAAATATCTGCCTAACATACCAACAATGTACGCAATATCCGGACGCGTACACACCTGAGCATACATTAGACTCCCTACAGCTGATGCATAGGGAATCTTTTGCATTTCCTTAACTTCAAGGTTATTTTTAGGGCACTAATTGAGACTGAACTTGTCTCCCTTAGCGACATGGGTGTCACTTGGTTTGCTATCCTACATGCCAAACCTTTTGAGCACTTTATCGATATAGCTTATTTGTGATAATCCAAGAATACCCCGAGAGCGATCTCGTTGTATCAGGATCCCTAATACAAAGGAGGCGTCACCAAGATCTTTCATCTCAAAATTCTTTGATAGAAATCTCTTGGTTTCGTGCAACATGCATATATCATTTGTGGCAAGCAATATGTCATCGACATACAAAACCAGGAATATTTGCTTACTCCCACTGAACTTGTGATATACACAATTATCAACAGCGTTTATCTCAAAACCAAACGAGATAATCACTTGATGAAACTTGTGGTACCACTGACGAGAAGCTTGCTTGAGTCCATAGATAGACTTTGTCAATTTACAGACCATATTCTTTGGGTCTCCCGACTCAAAGTTTTCTGGCTGCACCATATAAATTGTTTCGTCAATGTCACCATTGAGAAACGCCGTCTTGACATCCATCTGATGAAGCTCAATATCAAAATGTGCAACAAGTGCCATGTTTGTCCTAAAAGAGTCTTTCGTTGAAACCGGAGAGAAAGTCTCTTTAAAGTCAATCCCTTCCTTTTGGGTAAAGCCTTTAGCTACAAGACGAGCCTTATACCTCTCTACATTACCTTTCGAATCCCTTTTGGTTTTAAAAATCCATTTGCAACCAATGGGTTTCGCACCTTCTGGTAATGGGACAAGTTCCCAAACCTTATTGTCTTGCATAGACTTATACTCCTCATTCATGGCATCAAGACATCCAATAAAATTGGAACTCTACATGGCTTGATGGAAGTTGATTGGATCATCTTCCACCATTTCAATGTCTTCCTCATGTTCCTGGAGAAATACGAAAAAATCGTCCGGAATAGCATTTCTCCTTTCTCTAGTGGATCGCCTTAATGGCACTGGTTCTTGAGGTTGTTGAGTTTGTTCCTCATGAACAATTACCTCATCTTGAATGAGGGGTTGATCAACATTGTTTGGTTGAGGATCCAGATTCGCTTCTTGATCAATGACAGGTATAGGAACCTGCACATTGTCAAAAGCCATAGTGGGAATCGAAGTCGATTCCTCCTCAAAGACAATGTCTCTAACCTTATTTCTCCCCCAAACTCAACATCCTCAAAAAATGTTGCAGTTCTCGTCTCAAAAATTAACCTAAGTGTGGGATCATAAAATTTATAGCCCCTAGATCGCTCAAAGTAGCCAATAAAGTAGCTGCTCACAGTTTTGGAGTCCAATTTCTTTTCATGTGGCCTGTAAGGCCTTGCCTCAGCTAGACATCCCCAAATGTGAAGATGCTTTAGACTAGGTTTTCTGCCTGTCCAAAGCTCATAAGGTGTTTTTGCAGCTGCTTTAGTTGGCACTCGGTTCAGAATATAAGCTGCTGTTTTCAGCGCCTCATTATTCTTTCTCTTTTTTGCCCTTGTCCTTATAGTTGCAAGCCAAATGAGCACTTTCAATTCTTTCATGCTTCAATCTCTCTTCCTCTTGCACACAATAAGAAATGAGCTCATTAAGAGTCCATTTCTCCTTCTGACAGTTGTAACTGACCTTAAACTGACTGTATTGTGCAGGAAGTGATATTAATACTAAATGGACGAGCAAGTCATCAGACAGCTTGAGCTTCAGTGCCTTAAGGTTAGAAGCAATTGAGACATTTCCATAATGTACTCCCTTATGTTCCCTTTGCCTTTGTACTTCATAGAAATCAAGCTTTGCAAAAGCATGCTTGTTTCTGCCTTATTGTTTTTCACAAAACGCTTTTCAATTTCGGCTAGGAACTCTTTGGCTTTGGTTATCTTTTCAGATACCGCACCCCTAAATGCCTCCAAAATGCCGCGCTTGATGATCATAAGACTCATGCGATTTGAGCGATCCCACTTCTCAAAGTTCTTTCTGTCATCAGGAGAACTTGTATCTGTAAGAGAAGCGGACTACTCAATCAGAAGTGCAAGGTCCATATCCATGCAGCCGAGAACATTAAGTATGTTCTCTTTCCAATCCTTAAAGTTGGTCCCATTATGCATGGGTATAGAGTTAATATTAGCAGATATAGTATAAACACTAGCCGTAAAGAGAACAAAATAAACAAACAAACATGCTCACATTAATAACCAAATACAATAATCAACAAATTCAAATAATGGTAGGTCCCATCTCAAGATACCTAGCACAACATTAATATCAAGTCTTTGGACAGTAATATTAATTGTAAGTGGTACTCTTGTTGCAGTGATCAAACATTGACAATAATTCATGTCAAATAATAAATCTATCTTTGGATAGATTTATTATTCACATGTAAAACCTTATAATTGTCACATGTTTACCGCTACAGGTGTGTGTGCAATTCGGCCAAATATTAACCTTCCTTTGGGCCGGCTAATACCCGCATGAATTTACACACACAATATTAAATTTAAGTGGTACTCTTATTGTAATGATCAATCATTGACAATAATTCATATCAAATAATAAATCTATCTTTGGATCGACTTATTATTCACATGTAAAACCTTATAATTGTCACATGTTTACCACCACAGGTGTGTGTGCAATTCGGCCAAATATTAACCTTCCTTTGGGCCGGCTAATACCCGCATGAATTTACACACACACAAACATCCAACATCCCTCATGAATAATCTAAATAAGATAGGTCACTTTGGCGACATCTTGTTTCAATTAACCCATTTAGAATGATGGACTACTTTATTTAACCATAAAGATATACCACAAAATATTTGAATTTGAATTGAAATTTTTTATTTTTTATTTTTTTATTTTTATTTTATTTTTTGAAAATTACAAAACAGCCCCTGATTTTGCAAAATTATAGAAAGGTCCCTCAATTTTATAATTACAAATCGGCCCCTGAGTTTGTACAATTACATAAAGGCCCCTCAAGTTACAGTAAATAAAAATTAACCCCCATATTTTGTCAAAATCACACAATGGCTGGTTTTTATTTTTTTATTACACAACAGACCCCTCAAGAATTTCAAATTTTCAACAAAGGGCCCCGAGCAAAAAACTGGTTTTTTTTTATTTTTTTATTTTTTATTAAACCCTAGAGTGTTGCGCCGCCACCCAAACCTCACGCCGTCACCAGGAGGTGACGACGAACGGCGTCACCAGGAGGTGACGACGAACGGCGACGTAACCCAGGCCGGAGACCGAACGCGACGGCGGCAGCCGTCTCAAACACGACCGACCGATCGTGATGGGTCTAGAAACTCGGCATGAGGTCTGTGAATCCATGACTGAATCCATTCACAAGTGTGAAAAATAGCACCTAAAACTCATATTTAAATCCTACCAAAATCCTTAGATGCAACTCAATTCAATCACTTGCAAGCAAACCATGAAAAATTTAAATTAAAAACAAGGAAGAAACACAACTGAATCAATGAATTTAATAAATTATAGACATTATTTACAGCCTGATTTCATACCCAAAGCACAAACAATACAAAGTAGTATTATACATGTGCAATCGGATCCAGAAAAATTGAACACAAAAAATTTTATATAAACAAAAGTCAAACAATCATGAAATTCAATTCATGATTTTCGGTCAGATATTTTACTCATAGTTCAAACAAGATACAAAAAATATATATATATATATATATATTGCATCAGGTTCAAAAACGCACCCAAAAAAAAAAAGAGAAACCAAACCAATATAATAATTAGTTATTTCTACAATTCTCTAAACGAATATCTCAGATAGACACAGCAAATATATGTTAAACAACATCAAACACTTATCTGATACAAAATACCGATATATTGAACAACGAAACATATCTCCAAAAAACAAAAATTCCTTAAATCTCAAGAATCAATCATGGGAGGCTCTGATACCACTTGTAAGGAATTCAACTAACACATAATCAACATGAATATGCACATAATTAATCCGAATCCCCACCTAAACATGTTTCTAATATCATGATTAATCAAATCCTAAACACATATTATTAACCTATGTCAATTCAAGAGAAGAGGAAGATAATAGAAAGCGGAAGCGTACCTGAATCCATTACCGGAGGTTGGTGAACGGGTTGTGATCTTCCAAATTATCACGACCTTTTGTAACCTAAATGTTTCTTTCTTGTTCTGTGATGGGGCTGCAGACAAGTGAAAAAGAATCGTGTAATGTGGGGACTATAACCCTAATATATAATATAAGGTTTGCTATTTCTAATTTGGCCTCTCATCAAATTAGATATAGCACTCTGGTATCTATACATTAATTCCATGACAATTATACCCTTAAGCCTTAAAACTTTAAATCTTAATTAGATCACTTTAATTTAGGCTTAACCAAAGATAGCATTACACGTTTAATATTTACATGTGTGGCCCCACATGTTGGAATTTTCCAACACAAACACCTTTGAAAATCTTTCAACATCTTCTACGATAGGGAAAACTCTTGATTCTTACAAAACAAAAAACAAAACACATGTTTGAGAGAGCTTATAATGCTTCCACAAATCATGGTTTCCAAAGATGAAATATGCAGATTCTTTCATAAGTTCTTGCAAAAAAAATAAATTAAAATTATATTATAAGGTGAATTCTCTGTATTTATGGGCAGTTATTGATTGAGTAGGTCAATTTACCAATTACAAGTTTTTAAGTAGTGTCAAGCTATAGAATTGCAAGTTTTAAAAAGGCTCAACCCAAGTTGTCAAGTGTTCAAGCCTAATATTCTTCTATGTTAATTTAAAATTACCAAATTGCCATCCGTGACCCACCTCTTTGACTCTTGACTTGCATGCCCTTTATTGCCAAATCCCATCACTCCATCACTCTGTTTTTTTTTTTCTTTATTTTCTTCTTCTCTCTGATAGTTTTCTTTGTTCTTTTATGCATTTTTTTAATCTCTATCTACCCCACTGAATTTTTTTAACAATCTTGAGACTATATTTGCAAGAACTCTTTCTTTATACAAGATAAAAATGTTTATTCTTTTCTATTTATTAGTATATTATTTTATTATTTTCCTTTTTTTTTTTTTAGGGTTTTGCTTATTACATTAAAATTAATATATGATTAGTTTAATTTAATTAAATTTGTTTATGATTCGTTTGTTATTAGAGTTATAGGGGCATATAGATACAATTATTTGTGTGTTAGCTTGTTGGAACATTTTTTTTTTTTTTCACTATTTGGTGATTAAAAGCATTTTGAACAAAATAAATAATTATGATTTGTTTGTTATTTAAAAAAAAAAAAACTTTTTATATTTGAGATTGAGATTGATGAATTGAAACATTAATAAAATTAATTATGTCTCATTGTATTTAATTAATTACATAGTGAGTTGAAACTTGAAACTATTAGGTAGTGATGTTTGACTAATAATATGATTATTGTCTTTTATTTGATATAGATCATATGTTTAAATAATTTTGATACGTGTAGGCAAAAAGAGTGGAAGGCCTACGTGTAATACTTACCAAATATTGTAAAATAAAATTTAATAATTCTTAGATTGTATTGTCACGTATCTTTGAATTTTTATTTTAGCATTTGATTGATTTTCTAATCGAAAATTAATTGTAGGTTATAGATTATAATGACAAGCGAACATATACCCTAGAATTTAGTTTAGCCCCATCGGATAAAAAATTCTAGATTCGCCCATGATTCAATAGGTACGTTTTCTATTCATCTTATATTTAATTTATGGTACGGATATTGACACCCATAAATATAATAAGCGCACCCATATTTATAAGTACACTCATGTTTAAAATTTAAAATTTAAACATTACTATAAACACTCATCTTAATGCCAATAGTGCCCTTATTTAAATAAATGTTTTTATTTTAATATAATTTATTTATAAACCCTTATAAGTTATTGGACACCCAATTTTACAAAATATAAAATTTTAAGTTCTCTAGACTTAAAAACACAGTCTCAAGAATTCTTAAATTCTTAAATTTCGAGAATCTCCACTTCAGGCCAATTTCCTGCTATGGAGATGTTGCCCAAGAGGGACACATAATTATCTCTCCCATGGAAATACAAGCATACAAGTTGGAGTTACGGCCAAATGAGTAAATATGGAGCAGTGATTTAGGTACTTCGTTCTCACTGATACTTGATCGAATAGGTTTAGAAGAAGAGAAAAGTGATTTTTGAATCCCATGTTGGGTTGGGTTTCCTCCAAATGTGGAGATGGCCCAAAGAGAGTTTACCATTCTTATATGGTAAAGCTCACATAATATGTGGATGGCCCAAGACCTTTTGGTCATTTTACATGTGGTATAAAAGGGTTAAAACCCTAGCTGAAAAAGAAGTAGAGACAAGAGAATAGAGTGATCAGTGTGTGCAAAGTGTGCAGAAATATTTCTGGTTTTCTGAGGTTGCTGTCAAGACATAATCGGAGATCGATTTGTGGTCCGATCGAGCTCAAACTTTGCAGGCGTGTTTATCACACTAGGGTTTACATTCTGGACGGTGGAATTGTCGAACGGATATCCTTGTTGTGAGATTTGCGGTTCCGAAGAGGGCTGGACAGAAAACAGGGGAGGTGCTGCGCAGGTTTCTTCAAAGAGAGATATCTCTTTGATCTACCGTCTGATTGGGCTGAAATTTGGACAGAACCTTCTTCACTTGTGGTTCTACGATCTAACTGTTCGGATCGTTGAACAGAAATCTCAGGAGAGAGACGCACACCTAGAACAGAGGATTCGAGTTTGTGTAATCCTAACTCTCTTGTTTTTCTTGTTGATTTTGCATGTGTTGCCAAGATTAGTTAATCTTGAGATTGCTGTGTTATATGCCTCTAGTTGAGCTAGAGAGAACATTGTGTATTCCCATTATATTTTGATAGTGGAGATTTCGGAGGACCCGTGGTTTTTACTCCTCAATTTGGGGAGGTTTTCCACGTAAAATACTTGGTGTTCTTGTGTTTGTGATTGAGCTTATGATTGTGTATATTGCTGCTCTATTTAATTGTTTCCTATTAGGTTCACACAAGAGAGGATAAATATTGTTTGTTGTTGTTAGTGGTGATTTTATCCTATCAAAGTGGTATCAGAGCAAGGTTTTAGTAATCTTGTGCCTTGTGTTGAACAATGGAGGTTAATAAAAGTAGAATGATTAATCTGAATGGTTCTAATTATCATGTGTGGAAGGGGAAAATGGAAGACCTTCTGTATGTTAAAGATTATTACTTGCCTGTGTTTGCGGAACGGAAACCCGAAGATAAGACTGATGATGAATGGACTTTACTTCATCGTCAAGTGTGTAGGTATATCAGGCAGTGGGTAGATGATAACGTTTATAACCATGTCAGTGAGGAAACACATGCACGTTCTTTATGGAACAAGCTTGAACAACTGTATGCTTGGAAGACTGGGAACAATAAGTTGTTTCTAATAAAGAAGTTGTTAGGTTTGAAATACAGGGATGGAACTCCTTTATCAGATCACTTAAATGCTTACCAAGGACTTCTTAATCAGTTGGCTGGGATGAATATCAAGTTTGAAGATGAGGTACAGGGATTATGGCTTCTAGGCACATTACCGGACTCATGGGAGACGTTTAGAACGTCGGTATCTAACTCAGCTCCAAATGGTGTAGTTACTATGGATTTGGCTAAGAGCAGTGTTTTGAATGAAGAAATGAGAAGAAAGTCACAGGGTTCGTCACAGTCAGAGGTCTTAGTCACAGAAAAGAGGGGGAGGAGTAAGAGTAGAGGTCCGAAGAACAAAGATAGAAGCAAAAGCAAGTCCAACAGGTTTGCCAATGCTGAGTGTTATCACTGTGGTCAAAAGGGGCATATAAAGAAGTATTGTCAACAACTCAAAAGAGACCACAAAAATGATAAAGGGAAGGAAAAGAAAACTGATGATAGCAATGATGGTGATAGAGTTTCTGCCGTCACAGATGATTTCCTTGTGTATGATGATGATGTTGTCAACCTTGCATGCCATGAGACTAGTTGGGTGATTGATAGTGGTGCCTCCATTCATGCTACATCGCGATGAGATTTCTTTGCATCTTATACATCTGGAGACTTTGGGGATGTTAAGATGGGTAACAATGGCGTAGCTAAAACCGTAGGCATGGGAGATGTATGCTTGGAGACCAATAATGGTACGATGTTACTTCTGAAAAATGTTAAACATATCCCTAATATTCGCTTGAATTTGATTTCAGCAGGTAGGCTTGATGATGAGGGATTTTGCAACACCTTTAGTGATGGTCATTGGAAGCTTACTAAAGGTTCTATGATTGTGGCTAGGGGCAAGAAGTGCTACTCATTGTACTTTATGCAGGGAAAGGTTGTTGATTGTATTATCAATACAGTGGACAATGAAAGTACAACAGAGCTATGGCATAGAAGACTGGGTCACATGAGTGAGAAGGGTTTGATGGTTTTGGCCAAAAAGAATATTTTTTCTGGGATGAAGAATGCCCCATTGAAGAAGTGTGCTCATTGCTTGGCAGGGAAGCAAAACAGGGTTGCCCTCAAAACATCCCCTCCTTCAAGAAAGCCAGGTATACTTGATTTAGTATATTCTGATGTTTGTGGTCCTATGAAATTAAAAACACTTGGTGGTGCTCTCTATTTTGTGACTTTTATAGATGATCATTCAAGGAAGTTGTGGGTCTATACCTTGAAGACAAAAGACCAAGTGTTAGATGTGTTCAAACAGTTTCATGCCTCAGTTGAGAGACAGACTGTGAAGAAGTTAAAGTGTATCAGAATTGATAATGGGGGTGAGTATTGTGGTCCTTTTGATGAATATTGTAAACAGCTAGGTATTAGGCATCAAAAGACACCTCCGAAGACTCCTCAGTTGAATGGGCTAGCTGAGAGGATGAACAGGACACTAGTTGAAAGGGTGAGATGTTTGCTTTCACATGCACAATTGTCAGGATCCTGTTGGGGTGAGGCTTTGAGTACTGCTGTACATGTGTTAAATCTCACACCATGTGTTCCTTTAAACTTTGATGTTCCAGACAGAGTTTGGATGGGAAAAGATGTTTCCTACAGTCACTTGCGTGTCTTTGGATGTAAGGCTTTTGTACATATTCCCAAAGATGAGAGGTCTAAGCTTGATGTCAAGACAAAGCAGTGTGTATTTATTGGCTATGGCCAAGATGAGTTCGGCTACAGGTTTTATGATCCAGTGCAGAAAAAGCTTGTAAGAAGCCGAGATGTTATGTTTATGGAAGACCAGACCATACATGATATCGATAAGACAGATAAAACAGTTTCTCAATATCATGATGATTTGATAGACTTGGATCCAGTTCCTCTGAAACATGTGCCAGTACAGGCTAGAGATGAAGTTCAGGATGACCAGGATGGTACAGTTGATGCTGATACTCATACACAGGTTGAGATTGATGATGATATTCATGAGCAGTCACCAGTACCAGAAGTTCCACCAAATGTTCCACTCAGGAGGTCTACCAGAGACCGCCAGCCTTCCACACGGTATTCTGTTGATGAGTATGTGTTACTGACTGACGGGGGAGAGCCTGAATGTTATGAAGAAGCCATGGAAGATGAACACAAGAAGGAGTGGGTTGATGCCATGCAAGATGAGATGAAGTCACTGCATGAAAATCATACATTGGAGTTGGTAAAGTTGCCTAAGGGCAAAAGAGCTTTGAAGAACAAGTGGGTATACAGAGTGAAGCAAGAATTACATACCACACAACCTCGATACAAAGCTAGATTGGTCGTCAAGGGATTCAGTCAGAAGAAAGGTATTGATTTTGATGAGATTTTTTCTCCAGTTGTTAAAATGTCATCTATTCGTGTGGTTTTGGGTCTAGCAGCTAGTCTTGACTTGGAGATTGAGTAGATGGATGTGAAGACTGTCTTTCTCCATGGTGACTTAGACAAGGAAATTTATATGGAGCAACCAGAGGGTTTCAAGGTAAAAGGAAAAGAGGATTATGTGTGCAAGCTGAGGAAAAGCCTTTATGGTTTGAAGCAAGCACCAAGACAATGGTATAAGAAGTTTGAGTCAGTTATGGGGGAGCAAGGCTACCGGAAAACAACTTCTGATCATTATGTTTTTGTGCAGAAATTCTCTGATGATGATTTTATTATATTATTGCTTTATGTCGATGACATGTTGATTATTGGCAGAAATTCTTCAAGGATTGACAGATTGAAGAATCAGTTGAGTAAAGCTTTTGCTATGAAGGATTTAGGGCCAGCAAAGCAAATTCTTGGCATAAGAATTCATCGTGAGAGGGATGCCAAGAAGTTATATCTGTCACAGGAGAAGTACATTGAGAAGGTACTTCAGAGATTCAACATGGACAAAGCTAAAGCGGTTAGCTCTCCTCTTGCTACCCACTTTAAGCTAAACACTAAGCAGTGTCCATCTACAGATGTAGAGAAGAAAGACATGGAAAGGGTTCCATATGCTTCAGCGGTGGGAAGTTTGATGTATGCAATGGTATGTACAAGGCCAGACATAGCCTATGCCGTTGGTGTTGTTAGCCGGTTCTTGTCCAATCCTAGGAGAGAGCATTGGAATGCAGTTAAGTGGATTATAAGATATCTACGAGGTACTTCCAGTTTGAGACTTGGTTTTGGCAATGAGAAGCCATTGCTAGTTGGCTACACAGATGCGGATATGGCAGGAGATGTGGACACTCGTAAGTCTACCTCTGGTTTCTTGATTACTTTTGCAAGGGGAGCTGTAGCTTGGCAATCAAGGCTACATAAATGTGTTGCACTTTCTACAACTGAAGCGGAATTCATTGCAGCAACCGAAGCATGTAAAGAGTTGTTATGGATGAAGAGGTTTCTACAAGAGCTAGGTTTCAAGCAACAGAGATATATAGTATTTTGTGATAGCCAAAGCGCAATTCACCTTGGTAAGAATTCTTCTTTTCATGCAAGATCAAAGCACATTGATGTGAGATATCATTGGATAAGAGATGCTATTAATGACAAGTTGTTTGAACTAGAGAAAATCCATACAGATCATAATGGCTCTGATATGTTGACTAAGGCACTACCGAGGGAGAAGCTTGAAGCTTGTAGTTCGGTCTCCGGGATGGCGAATCCCTCCACATAGTCGGAAAGGGGGAGATTTGTTGGGTTGGGTTTCCTCCAAATGTGGAGATAGCCCAAAGGGAGTTTACCATTCTTATATGGTAAAGCCCACATAATATGTGGATGGCCCAAGACCTTTTGGTCATTTTACATGTGGTATAAAAGGGTTAAAACCCTAGCTGAAAAAGAAGTAGAGACAAGAGAATAGAGTGATCAGTGTGTGCAAAGTGTGCAGAAATATTTCTGGTTTTCTGAGGTTGCTGTCAAGACATAATCGGAGATCGATTTGTGGTCCGATCGAGCTCAAACTTTGCAGGCGTGTTTATCACACTAGGGTTTACATTCTGGACGGTGGAATTGTCGAACGGATATCCTTGTTGTGAGATTTGCGGTTCCGAAGAGGGCTGGACAGAAAACAGGGGAGGTGCTGCGCAGGTTTCTTCAAAGAGAGATATCTCTTTGATCTACCGTCTGATTGGGCTGAAATTTGGACAGAACCTTCTTCACTTGTGGTTCTACGATCTGACTGTTCGGATCGTTGAACAGAAATCTCAGGAGAGAGACGCACACCTAGAACAGAGGATTCGAGTTTGTGTAATCCTAACTCTCTTGTTTTTCTTGTTGATTTTGCATGTGTTGCCAAGATTAGTTAATCTTGAGATTGCTGTGTTATATGCCTCTAGTTGAGCTAGAGAGAACATTGTGTATTCCCATTATATTTTGATAGTGGAGATTTCGGAGGACCCGTGGTTTTTACTCCTCAATTTGGGGAGGTTTTCCACGTAAAATACTTGGTGTTCTTGTGTTTGTGATTGAGCTTGTGGTTGTGTATATTGCTGCTCTATTTAATTGCTTCCTATTAGGTTCACACAAGAGAGGATAAATATTGTTTGTTGTTGTTAGTGGTGATTTTATCCTATCATCCCACTGTGTTAATCCACAGTGGGATGTTGAGGTATATTTTTCGTAACATCAGGCCAAACACTTCCCTCTTGTGCTTTCCAATCTAAGAGTTCAAAATGAAACTTAGGGTAGATCATACATATAAACCTTAAGAATCGCTTTATTTTTGGTATTGCATTTCTCTTGGGATAATTCTGCCTCTTCTTCTTCTACACTATCATTAAGTATTGCGCGGTTTCTAATCCTGGCTTCAGAATTACCATTGTTTAACTACAGGCAAGGGATCGGTATTGGTATTGGTATTGGTAAACAAACTACTGTCAACGAAAGTGGAACACAATACAAAGAACCATGACAAAAAGAAGAGAATTGATGCAATTGTGAACAAGGAAAACAAAGACTTACGAGTAATGATGCCAAGAGATGATTTACTCCTCTCACCCACAGCAGCAACACTAATCCAAGAAAACCAACAATGCTTTCTCTATATAGGAGCCAAACACCATTAATATTGTTATATAAACTTAAATTGCTAACGCAATCAACAATGCTGTGCTAAAATATCCAATACCCAGAAACCAGCTCATAGAGAGAATGACAACAAACCCACCAAATAAAAACCGTTAAACCCTTCAATGATTTGAAAAACCGAAATTGGGAAATATGATTAGGTGGAGAGTGATAAATGGGAAACCATTTAATTAGGGTTTTTTATTTTATTTTAATGAAGTGATATAGTTCAAGATATGAGTGTAATTAATGAGTGTAAATAGTATTTTGTTTATTTTTAATTAAACTAATTTGTCTTTATTGGTAAATTTCTATTGAGATATTTTTATAATTAAATTTTTTATTAAAATATAGATGTGCTTATCATATTTATAGATATCAATATTGGTTCCTTTTAATTTATTGTTTAAGGTGTTCTCATTGTTGTGTGTATTATTGAATTTCTCACGGGGAGACAAGACAACGCATAAATGTACTAGAATAAAAAAAAGGCTAATTAGCACGGATACCTCCTGAACTATACCCGAATTTGCACCTTACCCCTTGAACTTTTTTTTTCACCATTAAACCTCCTGAACTCTTGTAATTTGGCAATCGCTAAAGGAATTTGCCCCCTAACCAGGGGGTAGATTCCTTCAACGATTGCCAATTTACGAGAATTCAGGGGGTTTAGTGCCCAAAAAAAAAGTTTAGGGGGCACAGTGCAACTTTTTGAAGAGTTCAGGGGGCATCTGTGCCAATTAGCCTAAAAAAAACATGGTTGTGGAATAAAAACAAAGTGCATGATTTGAGAGAATGGGAATGTCTCTAGCCGTTTACATGGCCATATACATATGCACACTTTTCACTTATAATATATGTGGCTACTAGGGGGTGTTGTCACTTGTCAGAAACTTTTTTTGTTTCTGTTTTTGTCCAGGAAAACAGAGCCTTTATAAATTATAAGGCTTTCTTTCTTGTATTATTTTCTTTATAGTGTGTATACTTAATACTATATAGTATATGCTTTTGCTTTTCTTATGATTTTTGAAACCGACATTAAGATCGGATCACCGTCAATCGATACTCTGTTAAAATAAAGCACAAATTTTATGATCATCTAATCATCTGATGTGTTGATCACTGGTCACACTTTGTTATCTATTATCTAGACAGTACAAGAGAATTGTCATCATATCATCACATTAAGACTACATTCAAAGTGTGTGTACCTTTTCTCTAAATTTGTGATGGATTCGAATTTCACTGTATTATAAAAAATCAAAAGATATTATTATTTAGGTCTTTATGCTTTTTTGAATTATTTGTTTTTTACCCACTTATTCATTTTTCACTAGATTGATTCCTATGTTTTCAAAAACTACTAAATTTCGTTATTTTGTGAGTCAACCCTTAGTCAAATTAAACGGTTTTAAGGGTATTTTTGTCTTTAAATAATGATATGTCATGTGTCAAAACATATATATATATAATAAAAATTAAATTTAAGATTGGATCTCCACTTAATAAAAAAAATAAAAATAAAAACTTCATCTTCTTCATAAAATACCAGCCGCCGTCCAGATCCAAATCCAAACCTAACCGCCCCCACCGTCAACCACGACCACTCAAACACCAAACACCATCTCTCTCTTTCTTGAAACCTAAAACCAAAAAAATCTAAATCATTTAAAACCATCTCTCTCTCTCTCTCTCTCCTTTCTCGATCTCTCTCTTACCTATATGAAAACCCAAAAGAAGCTATTCGAATCCATCTCCCGCCAGCCGCCGCGAAACTAGTGATCCCTAGCCGCCCTCCCATCACCAAATCGAACCCCACCAACCCTCGCTGCCCCATGATTTTTGTTGTTTTTTTTTTTTGTTTTTGTTTTTTTTTTTTGGCTTGAAATTATGATTTGGGTATGTCTCAGTTTCTTGAAATATATGATTGTTCATTGTAGATCTTATTATTATTATTATTGGGTTTTGGTCAAAATGGTGATATGGGTCTGCTTTGTTTCTTTGATTTGGGGTTGTGAGTTTGGTTTGTAGGACGAGATTGGAGTTGGGGTTTGGATGATTTTGGCTAGGGAGGATACCGGGTTCAATGAAGCTGGGTTGGGCAGCGTCGGCGGAGCTAGGTTGGTCAACCATCGGTTTGAGTGGCAAGGTAGGGGTGGGTTTCAGTGACGAAATATGGCGGTGGCGGGTTTGAGTGGCTAGGGTTTGGTAATGTTGATGTGGGAGAAAAATGTTGTTGATTTATATATATATATATATATATATATAATTAAGATATGGTGGGATACTGGGATCCCACATTGGATCTCCACCAGATCTTAATTTTTAGATGACAAAAAGGAAATTAAGAAAATAATTTTTATATTTCTTTCCTTTTTAAAAAATTAATATATAATAATAAAATTAACAAAATAAAAGTTTTCCTTTTATTTTATTTTGATTTTAAAGTCAATAGTAAATATGTCATTTAGCATTTTTTTTGTGACAGTTGACCGTCAAAATTCTAGTTAGAGAGATCAAATTGAGTGATTTTTGAAAACATAGAGAACGATCCAGTGAAAAATAAAAAGTATGTAAAAAACAGATAATTGAAAAAAAACATAGGAACAAAATGATAATATCTTAAAAATCAACTATGAGAGTGTTTATATATTAGGTAATTGGGGTATGTTTGTTACGTGATATTGGTTTGAAATTAGACTAGTCTCAGTCCAATCCCACATTTGTAGTCTGTATAAGATTGGATTTCTCCAATCCAGGATAGACAAATAGTCCCATTACAAAGGCTAGGACAATATTTTGTCCCAACTTTTATTATACATTTGCTTTTTTTATTTATTATTATTTCTTTTACTTGAATTATTTACATATAAAATATTAAAATAAATTTAATAAATTTTATTCTTTATTAATATTAATATATTTTATTCTAGCATTTAAAAAAATTAATATCAATTTAAACATAAATGTTATTTTATTTAACAATTAATTTAAATAATTTTCTTAACCCAATTTAATTTAAAATAATTTTATTTGTCATTTCTTTAAATTGATTTAACATGATTTTATTTATTAAAAATTAACTTAATATAATTTATTACCTTTTATAAAAGACAATTAATTTTAATAACTTTTTTATCAAATCTAATGATATACCAAACGAGATAATAATTTTTGTTGTTAAAGGTTTTATTACCGAATCAATCTCATCTCCACATTCTAATGCAATGTTTAATCTATTGCAATTCTACGCAACCTAATAATCCAAATCCATAAAGAATAACAAGTAAAATAAAGTGAAACGGTTCATGAATCATGAAAATGGAAGAGTCCTGAGTCCCACATGTGACTCGTGAGGCATTCCAAGACCTGGGCAGTAACCAGACCACCCAGAGTCTCACACACGGACATACAAAGACAACCTTATTGGTATCACTGCTGTTTATCTCTTTCTCGTAGCTCTCAATTTTCTGAACAAAAAACAGAGACTTGGGATACTCTCATAGGACCACTCCGGCACTCCGGACTCTGTTTCACCATCCTTTCTTCTTCGATGAGGCCACCTCTTTTTCTCTCTCTCAATCAAACCCACTTTTCCTTTTCTTCCTTTTCTTCTTTTTCTTCTTCTTCTTCTTCTTCTTTCGTTTTCAATGGCGTGTTTGGGGGATGAGGGCTGGTGTTCTGTACCCAAAATGCACTTGGAACGCCTCTCTCTCAATGAAAAACAAGACGGTGGTGGTGTTGAGTCTGACACAGACTCTGTGCAATTCCCATTCGAGAAAGTCTTTCCTGTCTATGCAATGGTGGGGTTCTCCAGGCCCGGCTCCGGCTCTGACTTGCCCGTTCTCAATTCGGGTCGTGACCCGATTTGGGAAGCTGTCAGAGAAGAAGCTAAGTTGGAGGTGCCCACTTTGTTTTTTATTTATTTATTTTCATCTTCATCCCATAAAAACCCAATCTTTTGATAATTTTTTTTCTCTTTTTATCATGTGAAATGTTTTGTGTTATGTTTATTGCAAGGTGAGAGTGAATGTTGCGTTTATTGAATTTCTTGTGTGGCGGAGTATATTATTATCATTAGAAGCTGAAATTTTCATTGATTATAGGAATTAGTTTTCTTTGAGGTTCAATGAAGAATTCAATAGTTTTCACTTGTTGTATATCCTTTATATGTTCGATTTCGCGGTAATTATATAGCTTGGATGAAAACTGCAGGTTACATCTAAATCTAAATTTCTGTGCACTCTGTTAAGTGTTTGAGAAGAACCAATTTACTGATAGATTATGGTTTTTGCAGTTCTGTTCATTTTCTTCCATTTTTAGGATAAATAGATAGAATAAATTAAAGGTTGATCATTGATGTTTGCATTGGATTCGATGATTTCCTAGGTGGTTTATGTACATTGAATAAGCAAAGTCGGGGATGTCTTATTGCATGTACTTAAATGCATGTGAAATATAGGAATTGTTTTGGATTCAATAGTTCCTCACAGTTGCTACCATACAATGTTGCAGGCTGAAAAGGAGCCGATTTTAAGTAGCTTCTTGTATGCTAGTATATTGACACATGATTGTTTAGAGAAAGCATTGGGGTTTGTTCTTGCCAATCGACTCCAAAATCCTACTCTTCTGGCAACTCAGCTACTGGATATATTTTATGACGTAATTATGAATGATAAAGATATTCAACGTTCAGTTCGGCTAGATTTGCAGGTAACTTCAGTACTATATTACGAATATGAGCGAACTCTGTTCGTAGAATTGTGTGCTTGACACCACATGTAAATGTGTTTTAATGGTTGGGTTCTCATCCTTCCACAGGCATTCAAAGATAGAGATCCTGCTTGTTTGTCATATAGCTCTCCTCTGTTGCATCTCAAGGTAATGTGTGCGTGTGTGTGTATTTATATGCACGTGTGCTAGAAAATGTGCATGTCCATGAACCGGTGTCTGTATGATATTAATTTCTTGGTTTAGTTGTCCACAATAGCATTATTTTTCAGAGTAATTCCTTATTTGCTTTGTCAGTTTTGTAGTTGATAGGGATAACGGATTTTACAAGTTGATTTGTTGGAATTAGATATTCTAGCAGCTTGATAATTTCTTTTACAACATCATCCAATGTTATGCCTTTTCAAATCATTTGATTGGGTACAATCGTGTGTTGGTCCGTTAAACAGTTATTACATAATATACTTGTTTTTGTGTTTATGGTGGATTAAATTTGGATACAAACTGATGGAGCTTTTGAAATGCACCCATCATGTCATTCGTTCCTTTTTCTTTTCTTTTTTCTTTTCAGGGTTACCATTCTTTACAATCATATCGAGTAGCGCATGCATTGTGGAAGAAAGGACGTACAGTCTTGGCATTTGCACTGCAAAGTCGAATTAGTGAGGTAGTCTCTCTCTTAAATATACCTTTATAAGGTTTATCCCTTTCTAGGTCTCTTCTTTTAACATGTTAATTCTTTATTTTTCAGGTTTTTGGAATTGACATACATCCTGGTATGGTTCTTTCTTTTTGTTGTTTTATGACATTCATAATTTAAAAAGGTTGCACTTTTGAGTTTAAGAAGAACGAGAGTAGCAACTTTCACAAGTGAAGGGGATGTAATGTTTTGGAAAATATTGTATAAAGTGGATAAAAGAAATACATATGCCACTGAAACTTTTTGGAGGTGAATATGATAATGAGTGGGAGATTTTTCTATTCTTGTATCGTTGAAGTTTTATGTATGAGAATTTTTGGCTATAAAAAATGTTTCATTTATATGTTTATTTTGAAACTTCCCTTTTCTTCATTTAAATGATCAATTTGTTGGTTTTGTATAGCTGCAAGAATTGGAGATGGAGTATTATTGGATCATGGGACAGGTGTGGTTATTGGTGAAACTGCTGTTATAGGGAACCGAGTTTCGTTGATGCATGTAAGCCACCTCATTAGGTCTTTTCCTACCTTTGTATTGAAATACTGAGTAGTTTCCAAAAACGCATAACTACATGTTCTTTAACCTTTTATCGTTTCTTTACTTGTTAATCACAATGACTTCTTGAAGAATATAAAGATAAAAGAGAAGCTAAAAGAAACTCATTTTTCTTTTACAAATGGTTTGGCTTGGTTACTTCTTTGTACATTTGGAGCATGTGTAGATAACCAAACCATGTAAAACCAATAACATTTGTCTATAAAGGTATAAATTGAGTTGTTTTTTATAACGTAAATGAATGGCGGCAAAGATACTATTTTGTGCTAGGGTATAACTATGTCTCAAAATAAAAAGAAATGATGAAGAAAGATATTTGTTTACATGAGTTCTTTGAATGAAAGGCTTTGTTGAGTTTTGTTATTGTTTTTGTTGCGTATTTCTTTTCCAAAAGAACAATTTCTTATGTTTTAGTTATATATTTCCTTATTGATGCTTTTCATTTTCATATGTCTCTCGATAGGTTGACATGGACATTTTTCAGTGTTTTTCTTGATAACTGTCAGTATGGCTTTTACTTCGATTTAGCATGAAAAATTCCTGAATCGTTTCATTTCAATATGGTTGTGACAAAACGTTTTGCAGGGTGTGACTCTTGGAGGGACTGGGAAAGAAATTGGAGATCGCCATCCAAAAGTAGGTGAAGGTGCACTAATTGGAGCCTGTGTGACCATACTCGGTAATATACATATAGGTGAAGGTGCGATGATAGCTGCCTGCTCCCTTGTTTTAAAGGAAGTTCCTCCACATAGGTACAAGTCATTCTCAAAGTTGTCTGCAGATGAATGTTTTTTTAGAAGTAGTTCATCAGGATATTAGTTCTCATGATGATATAATTATGGATGTAACTTTCCTTTGTTTTCTTAAGCATGATCGCCGGAACACCAGCAAAGGTGATAGGATATGTAGATGAACAAGATCCGTCTCTAACAATGAATCATGGTAAGTCACGGCTGGAGCATTAACTTTATAAACTTTCTTTCTTCACACAACACGGTATTACTCAATTCGGGTCTGCTTGTTGGATTTGCTTTTAGACTTGGAACAATAAATATCGTAACAAGGCATGTGACTATACTGATCTCAGCGCAGTCGTAATAGCTGGAATTCGGAAGAGATGTCAATAGATGATTTGCTGCATATGTGCTTAAAATCATTCAGGAACAATTTAAACATATGGTTGCATTGGTCTGAATCTATGAACAATGATCTCCCGAATCATAATATTGGCTTCATTAACCAATTCTTATTTCATGTTCAAGTAGTTTTAGGAACTCTGCAGGTGTGAATTGTACTAGAATCATATTTTACTGCTGGAAAATGATCTGTTTAAATGTGTTCTTGATGATTGATTAGTCCACAGAGTGTTAGTGATCTTATGTTGTCGAATATCATATTACTTTTGTGACTTTTGGCTTAATTTTTTATCCGAATTCATGTCTCAATTCTCCGTTGTAATGCCTTATATGACCAACTTGCAGATGCCGGCAAAGATTTTTTCAAACATGTAGCTGTTACTTTCAGGGAAGGAAGGCCCTCTGGTAAGTGTTCTTCATTTTGTTGGGAGAGCTGATTAGGATTAACGAATTCGGGTTTTCATGACTTTCCTTGTTCATTTATCAGTTCGAAACTTCCATTCCTCGAATAATATATACAATCCATTACACAATATTTTCAGGAGCTTCGGATAAGGCAATTAAGGAAGTGAGCAGTTGAGGGATGTGCAGAGGTGTTCGACCGGACTTCTTCTTCGAAAAATCAATGTAATATATGCAGCATTTTACATGCAAATCATTGAAGAAATATTGTTAGATGTAGTTTTTTAGGCCGAGATATCGAAAAAGTTCCCAAACCTCTGCAATGTTGAGCAAATTTTTGAACAGGAACAATTGATCTCCGGTGTAGTTTTCCTTGTAAAAAATAGGCAAATTGGCTGATTGAATTTGATTGATCTGGATTTAAAATTTTGAAATGGAATAGAATATAGTCATCTTCAACATTGATTACAAATTTTGATAAATTCTATTTGGGTACGGACGGCCATAAAACTTATTAGTACATCCATTTTTATAAATGCACTCATATCTAAAATTTTAAAAAATAAATATTACTATAAGCACCCATTCTAATGTCAATAGTACCCTCATTGAAATAAATATATTCATTTTAATATGTATTATTTATAAACACTCTTACATTATTATCATACTCAATTTATTAAAAAAATTCATATTATTTTTGGAATCAAATCATCTTTTAATGATGGTCAAATTTACTTTTCGAAATATTTCGAATGTAGAAACCTTATAAAGAGAATATGTGGAGCGTATATGGGGTTAAGAGATTTTTAATCTGAAATTCTCTTATTTATATAATTATCTTTAAAAATAAATAAATAAATAAAAACTTACTGATATCTAGGGTTGGGCACCCAACCCGCCCAAACCAAACCAATTTAAGTGGGTTGGTTTGGTTTCGTTAAATACCGATTGAGTTGTTTTTGAGTAACCCAATTGGTTTGGGTTGGTTTGTGAGTTGCGTTTTATCAAACTGTATAACTCAACCCAAACCATTACATACTTATATATATACACTGTATATATATATTATTAATTAAATTATAGGAGAAAATAAATAAAAACTAAAGTTAACTCAATGCAACAAGAAGTGAATTTCGAAACTTCAAAATGGTTGCTTAAACGGTGGTTAATATTATTAATTTAGAAACTTAAACAATTTAGTTTTATTTTATAAGTTATAGGCGTTCTACACTTGAGTGTTTTTTTTAACGATTATCATTCTTCACTTGAGTTAAATTTAGTATTATAAATTGGTATTATTGTTTATCTTATTGATAATTGGTTTAACTAATTATATTGATAATTTGATATTATTAAATTTATTCAAAAAAATAATAATAATGTAATTATTTTCTTAAACCGTTAAACTAAACCGAACCAAACCTATTTTTATCGGTTTGGTTTGGTTTGGTTTGGTTTACCTTATAAATGGTTTAGTTTGTGTTGTAAAAAATTAAACTGATTTTATAATGGTTTGGTTTGGGTATAGTCAAACCCAACCCAAACCAACTCATGCCCACCCCTAAGTGATATCTACGGCTATCTTTTTTTAAAAAAAAATTGTTGATATTTATAGCTAGTGTAAAAAATAAATAAATAAATAAATTGTTTATTGATAGAGTTCATAAATATACATAAAAGAAAGACAAAAACAATATAATAATCATGTGAAAATGAGAAAGTTTGAAACTTGAAATAAAATTATAGTTTAACTAGGGTTTCATAGGGTTTTTTTTTTTTTTTTTTTTTTGGAAAGGTAATTTTTTTTTTAATAAAGAAATATAGTTAAAGACATGCGTGTAATTAATAAATGTATATAATATTTTATTTATTTTTAATTAAAGTAATTTATTCTTATTGATAAATTTCTATTGGGGTATTTTTGTAATTATTCTCTACTAGGAAATGATTAAAATAAATAATAATCCATTTCTATTATTACTTGTAACTATCACTATATTTATTAAAAATTTTAAAACTATTTAATCATTTTTATTAGCAAAAACTTTAATTTCATTTTAATTTATTCTAATTTTCAGTTTGCTTTCATTGATTTATTATAACTTTCAATCTCAAATATTCTTTTTTTTTTTTTCCTCAAGTATTATAGTAGTATATAAATTCGGGGTTTTTTTTTTGGGAGGGTAGAACTAGATGTGTCAATCGGATCGAATTCGGATTATCTGAACCTGTTTTTTTTTTTTTTTTTTTCAGGGTTCGGATTGGTTTTGGTCCAAAAAATTTCAGATCAGATTTTCACTAAAAAAAAGTCTTCCAATCGGATATTTCATACCGGATCAGATATGTATATTTTTTTTTATTCAGATCGGAATCGGACTCAGACTCGTAGTTTGATATGGAATTTTTCGGATCGGATTTGGACTTATTTCGGATTGGATTTGGGTTTTTTTTTAAAACAATATTTACATTTAACAATGTTAGTTTTTTTTAAAAAATTTTAAAAAAATGTTATATATATAAAGTATGTGCAGTGTGGGGTTTTTTTTTTTTTTTTTTTTTCAAATTATTTATTGCAATTGATAACAACCTAATTAATTTAAGGGCAAATTACACTAACTTACCCCGATTATATGCGTAATTGCACTTAAACTAGTGAAAATATCATAATAACACAAACATACCCTCTGATCCGTTGACTAACTTTAACTACCGTTAGTTAGTCACAAATGAGAAGAATTGTCGCTTTTGCCCTTATAGAAATAATACTTAATTATATAAAATAAGTTAATTAATTAAAAATAAAAATATTAGAAAATATAATATATAAAAAAGATATTGTTGTGGATGTTTGGGAGGATGATAATGTTAATTATTATTATTATTTATTTATTTATTTATGATGATGATGATGATGATAATTTTTTAAATTAATATTTATTTTCCTTTTAATTAGTTGTTTAGTTTTAAATTTTAATTAATATAAAATTCTTGAAGCAGGCGTGTCAAGATATGATTGGACAAAATTTGTTTCATTTTTTATTTATTATTAACACTGGATAAAAGACACTTTTGTCCAATCATATCTCACCACGTCTACTTCAAGAATTTTATATTAATTAAAATTTAAAACTAAACAACTAATTAAAAGGAAAATAAATATTAATTTTAAAAAATCATCATCATCATCATCATCATAAATTATAATAATTATTATCATCATCATCATCCTCCCAAACATCCACAACAATACCTTTTTTATATATTATATTTTCTAATAATTTTATTTTTAATTAATTAATTGATTTTATATAATTATGTATTATTTCTATAAGGGCAAAAGTGACAATTCTTCTCATTTGTGACTAACTAACAGTGGTCAACGGATCAGAGGGTATGTTTGAGTTATTATGATATTTTCACGGGTTTTAGTGTAATTATACATATAATCGGGGTAAGTTAGTGTAAGTTGCCCTTAATTTAAATTGATTTTTTTTCATAAAATTATAATTTTTGCAAAGATTAAGAGAGAAAAATTCAAAAAAAGGACAAATAAAAAATAAAAAACAATAATTACACTTTTACGTGTGTCCGTGTATATAATTTTTGTGAAGTGTGTCATCAGAGTACACTGCGTAATGTAAAAGAAATAATATAATATTTAAAAGTAATTTGATTTGATAAGTCACAGGATTTTATATGAAAAATCGGTTTTGGATTATAAATCGGATCAGTTTCAGACTAGTCTTAGATTTGTATCGGTGTCGAAATTTTTTCGGATTCGGATAAGTAATTTTCACCCTTCCATATCTGAAAAACCATATATGGATAAGAACGGATTCGGATGGAATTTGGATTTGGATCTTCCGATTCGATTTACAAGACTCGAACTCGCAATCTAGTGGTGCAGGTGTGAGGGGTTTTACCACCAAACAAACCTCATCTTGTCCAATCTCAAATATTCTTTAACAAATTTGTTTTCAAACTTTCAATTTTTTAAAATCTATATGTTCAATGTTGTAGAACACAAATTCCATTGTACCCTAACCTTTCATTTAATTTTTATGTGTGTAATAAGTAATTATTATTTATATAATGGTAAAATAGTCAAGTTGTTGAAAAGTTGATGATAAAAATGCCACCCTACTAGTATATGCCACTTGGCCATATCTATATATATTATAAAATTAAAAAGAACGATTAGGTCGACAATTTTAATTGATAGACACTTTTGACTATCCATATAAAGTGATGCGTGACTAAGATTTACACCCACACTTACTATCTTGCAAATAATCAAAGGGCAAATTACACTAACTTACCCCGTTTATATACATAATTTCACTAAAACCTATGAAAATATAATAATAACACAAACATACTCTCTGATCCATTGACTAACGTTGACCACCGTTAGTTAGTCACAAATGAGAAGATTGTCACTTTTGCCGTTATAGAAATAATACATAATTATATAAAATCAATCAATTAATTAAAAATAAAATTATTAGAAAATATAATATATAAAAAAAGTATTGTTGTGGATGTTTGGGAGGAGGATGATGATAATAATAATAATTATTTATTTATTTTTGATGATGATGATAATTTTTTTAAATTAATAATTATTTTCCTTTTAATTAGTTGTTTAGTTTTAAATTTTAATTAATATAAAATTCTTGAAGAAGACGTGACGAGATATGATTGGACAAAAGTGTCTTTTATCTAGTGTTAACAATAAATAAAAAATTAAACATAGTTTGTCCAATTATATCTTGACACGTCTGCTTCAAGAATTTTATATTAATTAAAATCTAAAACTAAACAATTAATTAAAAGGAAAATAAATATTAATTTAAAAAATTATCATCATCGTCATCAAAAATAAATAAATAATAATAATAATTAACATCATCATCCTTCCAAACATCCACAACAATACCTTTTTTTACATATTATATTTTCTAATATTTTTATTTTTAATTAATTAACTGATTTTATATAATTAAGTATTATTTCTATAAGGGCAAAAGCGATAATTCTTCTCATTTGTGACTGACTAACGGTGGTTAAAGTTAGTTAATGGATCAAGGGTATATTTGTGTTATTATGATATTTCATTAGTTTTAGCGCAATTATGCATATAATTGGGGTAAGTTAGTGTAATTTGCCCATAATCAAATAATCAAAATATATAGTTTACTTATCTCTCTTTTATCGGAAAGATGATTCAATGCACCTTAACGTATGTACATTGAAGCAGAAATCAAAAGCACCATTTTTTTCCATCAAAAAAAAAAAAAAAAAAAAAAAAAAAAAAAAAAAAAAAAGAGAACTAGATGTGTCAATCGAATTGAATTCAGATTATATGAACCTGAATTTTTATTTCTTTCGGATTCGAATCGGTTTTGGTCTGAAAAATTTCAGATTGGATTTTCACTAAAAAAAAGTCTTCTAATCGGATATGTATTTTTTTCAGATTCAGATCGGACTCAGACTTGTAGCTAGATATGGAAATTTTCGGATCGGATTTGGACTTATTTCGGATTGGATTCGGAATTTTTTTTTAAAACAATGTTAGTTTTTTTTTTTAAAAAAATATTCTATATAAAAAGTATGTGCAGTGTGGGTTTTTTTTAAAAAAATTATTTATTACAATTGCTAACAACCTAATTAATTTAGATTGATGCTTTTTTTTTTTTTTTTTTCATAAAATAATAATTTTTGCAAAGATAAAGAGAGAAAAATTCAAAAAAAAAAAAGGACAAAAATAAAAAATAAAAAACAATAATTACACTTGACGTGTGTCCGTGTATATAATTTTTGTGAAGTGTGTTATTAGAGTCCGTGTATATAATTTTTGTGAAGTGTGTTATTAGAGTACACTGCATAATGTAAAAGAAATAATATAATATTTAAAAGTAATTTGTTTTGACAGGTCATAGGATTTTATATGAAAAATCGGTTTTGGATTATAAGTCGGATCGGATTCAGTCTGGTCTCAAATAAGGATTCGGATTTGTATCGGTTTTGAAATTTTTTCGGATTCGGATAAGTAATTTTCACCCTTCCGTATCCGAAAACCAGATATGGATAAGAACGGATTCAGATCCGGATCCGGATTGTCTGATTCGATTTACAAGACTCGAATCCGTAATTTCGTGGTGTAGGTGTGAGGGGTTTTACCACTAGATAAACCTCATCTCATCTAATCCCAAATATTCTTTAAAAAGAACGCTTAGGTCAACAATTTTAATTGATACACTTTTGACTATCCATATAAAGTGATGCGTGACTAAGATTTACACCCACATTACTATCTCACAAATAATCAAATAATCAAAATATATAGGCTAGTTTACTTATCTCTCTTTATCGGAAAGATGATTCAATGCACCTCAACGTGTATATACATTGAAGCAGAAATCCAAAGCACCATTTTTTTGGTTGCATTTGACATTCCTCTAAGTGGGAAACTGAATGATTTCAATCAACAACCAAAACATGTACATATACTTTTCTATTGGTCAAATGTGTATATATATTTTTCTGTGATGCAATCATCAAAAATGCAGACAAGACCCAAGTGCTCTGCTAAAATATATATGATTTTTGTGACTACTCAAACCACCAAAAAGAACCCTCTCTTTCCCTGCATTTTTTAAATCCACACAAAATGTCCTTATCAGTTGATATCCTTCAAAGATGTTCTATGAAAATAGAATGGCTTTTTACAGGTTATACTACAAATCCATTGAAGATCTTCATAATTATAGGTATAGTAGTGGTAGTAGGAGTATTGAGGTATCTATACGAACCGTACTGGATGGTGAGGAAGGTTCAAGGCCCACCAATAGTCCCTCTTCTAGGACATATACACTTGATGGCTAAGTATGGTCCTGATGTGTTCTCAATACTTGCCAACAAATATGGACCTATTTTCAGGTGATCTATAAATCTTTACATCTTTTTCTAGCTTTTTTGTTTGTCATATAGAGATTCTTGACTAGCTTTCTTGGTATTATTTGATTTGCTAATAAAGAAGTTATATATGCTTCTATCAATTCTTAATTAGAGCAAAGTTTATACTACTACTCTACTAGTCAAAACTTTTCTCTTGCTATTTCAAAAAAAAAAAAAAAAAAAAAAAACTTTTCTCTTGCTGCTCTTTGATTTCCATGAGAACGCATGGTTTTAGAAGCCAGCTTTTGATTTTTTAGACTGGAGTGACTTTAGAAAGTGTTTGGTTGAACGGTGAAAAGAGTTTTTAGTTGCTAGAAGAAGTTAGGCTCTCTACCCTTCCTACTTCTCTCTCTTGAAAGAACTTCTGACAAAGCAAGGAAAACCCTAAAACCGTTGTATTTGAACTCTTATCTTTCTGCCGATGAATAATAAAATAAATATTTCATACGTATTCATTTTATAACAAAACAAAAATACATGCTATACCTAAACAACTAATTAAAAAGACTTGATTTCCATTTCTTTTCTTATGCTGTCAAAAGTTTTCTATAAGGGCTCGTTTGACACAATTGGATTGTATTATCATTAATACAAACTAGTATTTGATGATGCACTATATTATATTGTATTAAGTTATTTCTATATGACTTATTGTATTTTATTATATTATATAAAAAAAATATTTTTAAAAAATAATTAATAATTAATTTTAAATATCTTAACTAGGAATAAATCAATAAATATTTTATATAAAAATCAATAAATATTTATTTTAATTGAAACAAAAAATTTAAATAAATAATATTTTTATAAATAAAATAACTATTTCCTATATAATTTTGAAATTATAAAAAATATTAACAATATAACATATATTTCATCAATATTCTATATCTGTTGGAAAAAGAAAGAAAAAAAGTGTTTTTTTTTTTTTAATACAATACAACATTATACCACCAAATATAATATATTAGTTAATACGGTATTTACTATATTAGACCACTAAAATGTATTAAAATAATACAATACAATGTCAAATATTGAATTAACACTGTATTATATTATTTTAATACATTTTAATTGCCTTATACAATACAATACATCAAAACAGACTACGCCTAAAAGCTATCTCAAACAGGTTTACAAATTAGAGCGATTTACATTTCAAAGATAATGTGACAAGTCGAAAGTTATTTATCTTTTTATGAGAAGTAGTAATCATTGTGGGGTTACAATTACAATGAAGCAGGTTCCATCTAGGAAGACAACCAATGATAATTGTAGCAGATCCAGAACTTTTCAAAGAAGTTGGAATAAAGAAATTTAAAGACATACCAAACAGAAGCATTCCCTCTCCAATTTCAGCTTCTCCTCTCCATCAAAAGGGTCTTTTCTTCACCAGGTGATTTCATATTAGCAGTACGATCTATTTTATTAAACAGGTTAGACATACGTACGAGTTATATATCGATACCAATAAGGCAATAAATGACCTTAGATGTATGAGTTATCGATTGCAGGGGTACGAGATGGTCGACAATGAGAAACACAGTAGTGTCATTGTACCAACCATCTCATTTGGCTAGTCTAGTGCCCACCATGCAATCATTCATCGAGTCCGCAACTCAGAATCTTGAATCCTCCTCCTCCTCCTCTAAAGGATCTGACATTGTTTTCTCTGATCTGACACTGAGAATGGCAACAGATGTTATTGGTCAAGCTGCTTTTGGTGTCAACTTTGGACTCTCCAAACCACAATCTGTTGATGTTGATGTTGATCATGATCATAACCAAAAAAAGATGTTATACAATGATGAAGTTTCAGATTTCATCAAGCAACACATCTACTCCACAACCCAACTCAAAATGGACTTGTCAGGCTCTCTGTCAATCATATTAGGCCTTCTTGTCCCAATACTTCAGGAACCCGTCAGGCAGATTCTGAAGAGAATTCCAGGAACCATGGATTGGAAAGTTGACAGGACTAACAGGAAACTGAGCACCCGGCTTGATGAAATCGTTTTGAATAGAATAATATTACAAGAGAAGATCAAACTAGGAGATGATGACCATGATCATGATTCAAAGGACTTGCTGTCACTCATATTGCAGACAAGACCTGATTCGGGTTCCAGGAATGTTGTTTTCACTCAGGACTACATTAGTGCAACTGTTTATGAGCATCTACTTGCTGGATCAGCAACAACTGCTTTCACTTTGTCTTCTGTTGTCTATTTGGTTTCCAGGCATCCAAATGTTGAGAACAAGTTGCTTGCAGAGATTGATAGGTTCTGTCCACATGATGATGATCAGATTCCAACCTCCCATGATCTTCAACACAAATTTCCATATCTTGATCAGGTTAATTTTCAGTTCAAAATAAATAATTAACATGAAACTCAATCAATGTTATGTTATTAATTGTTGATTTGATTGCAGGTGATCAAAGAAGCTATGAGGTTTTATTTTGTGTCTCCACTAATTGCAAGAGAAACAGCAAAACAAGTGGAGATCGGAGGTTACTTGCTCCCGAAGGTACTGACTTACGTTAACAGATTGAAAAATTGAATAAAAAAGTTATATTTATTCTTTCAAGACACAGGGAAGTATGCACCTATCATGTTAGATTTAACTTTTTGGATGAGCAGGGAACATGGGTATGGCTAGCTCCTGGAGTTGTAGCTAAAGATGCGACTCATTTTCCAGAGCCAGACAAGTTCAATCCAGAGAGGTTCGATCCAGATTGCGAAGAAGAAAGGCATCGGCATCCTTACGCTTTAATACCGTTCGGAATTGGGCCCCGAGCATGCATTGGCCAGAAATTCTCATTGCAAGAAATAAAGCTTTCACTGATACATTTGTACAGGAAATTTGTGTTTAGACACTCCCCCAACATGGAATGCCCTTTGGAGCTTCAGTTTGGCATAGTTGTCAACTTCAAGCACGGAGTCAAGCTTAGAGTCATCAACCGAATCTGAATTCATGCTTGTTTTACTTATATGTCATTACCTACACCGTATCGGAATAATTTAAACCGGATTGTATGTATCCGTTGGATTGGATTGTATGATTGTAATATGTAATCCGAAAGAATACCGGACTAATATTACTGATATATGGTGTTTGTGAACCTTGAATTAAAATTTGTAACTCTTGTGTAACTATAATGGCCTCTTGCCTTGGTGGTTGGAGTCTCCAAAGGATGCTCCATCAAAGTTCAAGCTTTGCTTTGGTATGTATATAATTTGTCCCACTTTGGCTAGTTGTATTCCATTTATACCCTCTCCCTGATAGTGGGAGTAGTATTCCGGGCTGCACTTATAGAGTCTAAAAAAAAAAAAATCAGTATTATAATATGACATTTCTATTATAAAATGCCATGGTGTATGACTTGAAAACCTTATTTATTTTAACGAAACTTATTTATTTTAAAAACACACAATAATTTGAGGTCAATTTCCAAAAATTTCCCATTAATTATAGATTATGTCATAGATAAAACCAAAAATAAATAAATAGATTTACCAGTAAAATCAATTAATTAAGGATTATAAGTCATGCTACTATGTATATTGATAGTAATCAAATATTCATTTTATATTGAAGTATATTAATAGATGATTAATAAAAATTTGTGATCACGATCTGGACAACCCATTTGGTATTAGATTTTTTTTTTTTTAAATCAATATTTTAAAAAATAAAAAACTAAAGAAAATTAAAAAATTGGATTAAGAATCCCTAATCTTAAAACTAAATTGTATATATATAATTCTTTACTATGCACTACCACTCCCTTCTTTTCTATTTTATCATTCGTTCTTCTGCATCTGGTAATACAGAACGAGAAATACCGTGCTAAACTTCAAAAATCAAATGAGAGGTATCTAGCTTTGGTTAAAGCAGCCATGGACATTGTGGTAGCATTTGGGCTGCTTCAGTTGGCACCCAAGAAAGTCACTCCTCGTGTTACAGGAGGATTCGGATTTGTTTCCTCTCTCATTTCTTGCTATCAGGTATATTCCATTCTATGCCGTGAATCTGTTTGTTGATTACTTGAACACCATGTTAAACTGGATTTCGTCATGTAAACCGTTAAATACTAAAAAAAAAAAGAGTAAATCTTCAACCTAGGGGAAAAAAAACATCCACGATAGAGGGCATTGGTTTTCACAATTGTGTTATATGAACAAAGATATATGACAAGTATCAAGAAACTTTAGTCGTCATAATGACTCAAGAATTTGCATACCCTTATATGTATTATGATAAACTTTCTAATACATCAAGTGAAATTGGTTTTGACTTGCTCAGTTGGAAGTTTTTTTTTTTTTTTTTTTTTTTTTTTTTTTTTTTTTTTTTTTTTTTTTTTTTTAAGGAACTTCATTCAAACAAAAGGATTACAAAGAAACTGGACAATTGCTCAATACCAGACTCTCCACGGACATGGGACAGTCTTCCAACTACACAAACTTACCCTTATAATCAAGGGATAATTTAGCCAAACCATGGGTATATGTAGTAAATTCATTATTTGTTCAATATAATTAGTATATAAAAATATAATGTGTTATGGCTTCAATATAATGAAATCTTTAAAGTTTAAACGTTGAATGAAGGAATCATGATCAAAGCAATTGAAATTAAAGAGAAAGCAATATTCTCGTGATCATCTATCTTATTGACCGATTAGCCTAATTCTAAGTATATATCATTAATTATCCTTTAAGAATTTTTAATTTTTGATGATTATTGTGATGATATCAGCAGTAACCATACTTGATGTTGCTAACGCTCAAATGATTAAGGCCATAACACATGCATGCTACCACTTAACCTTATTACGTATACTAATTATATTAAACGAGTATATTGATGACATGATACATGATAAGATCGTCCTATATATTAAAACATTTTTGAAAAAAATGCCTAATAATCAATCAACATTTACATCGTGGTCTTGCATGAGACTTATGTTATTAAATTATTATATATATAATGTGATACGCTTGTCTTATTGAAACATAATATATGGAAAAAAAAAAAAAAAAAAAGCTATAAGGAAGCCAAGCAAAGTCCAAATGGAGAACTGAAAATGGAAATAGCTGAATAAGGCGGTGAAAAGTAATAGAAGAGAAAAGGAAGAAAGCATATATTGTTGTTAGTATTGCAAATTGTATTAATGGATCATATTGGTCTCGTATAGATTATGTTATTGGGTCATATAATGGTATAATTCTCAATCTATAATAGAAGTCAGAGATAACAAATCCATGTACTTTCATGAATTTAAACAAATTTCATGAAAGTCCATGGATTGTCTAAATAAATCCATAAAAGTCTGAGATGGATATTTAAACAAATCCATAAAAGTTCTGAAATAGATGTCTAAACAAATCAATAAAAATCCATGTGGATTTATAAAATTCCGTAGAAATCCATAAAAATTTGTCATTTAAAAAATGTTTTAAATGTCCTCATGAATCCTAATTGAATACACCATCATAAGGATTAAGGGTGCCGATATTGACATCCATAAAACTTATTAGTACACCCATATTTTATTAAAAAATTTAATTACAAAAATACGCCAATAGAAATTTACCAATAAGGACAAATTACTGTAATTAAAAATAAACAAAATACTTTATACACTTATTAATTACATCAATATCTCCATTCTTCAACTATATTTCTTTATTAAAAAAACTTACCTTTCAAAAAAAAAAAAAAAAAAAAAAAAAAAAAACTTATGATAAACCCTAATTAAACTCTAATTTTATTTCAAGTATCAAACTTTTTCATTATCACATGATTGTCATATTATTTTTGTTTTTCTTTTATGTATAGTAATGAACTCTATCAATAAACAAAATATTTTATTTTTTAACCATAGCTATAGATATTGATTTTTTTTTTTCTTTTCAATATAGCTGTAGTCTGTAGATATCAATAAGTTTTTATTTTTATTTTTATTTTTATTTTTTATTTTTTTATTTTTAAAGAGAATTTCACATTGAGAATCTCTTGACTTCATATTCAGTTTCACATATTTCCTTTTATAAGGTTCCTACATTCGAGATATTTCCAAAAGTAAATTGGACCATCATTAAAAGAGAATTTGATTCCAAAAATAATATAATTTTTTATTTTTTTTTTTATAAATTGGGTGTGATAATAATTTAAGAGTTGTTATAAATAATATGTATTAAAATGAATATATTTATTTCAATAAGGGTACTATTGGCATTATGATGGGTACTTATAGTAATATTTATTTTTAAAATTTTAGACATGAGTGTACTTATAAAAATGGGTGTACTAATAACTTTTATGGGTGTCAATATCCGTGCCCAAGGATTAATCCATAAGGAATTTACTCAAATTAAAAAATATATTTAATAAATAAATAAAACAAATGTAATTAGCCGATATTAATTAATTTCTACCAAATACGACGACGTTTCACTCTTTCTGTTCCCTTTCCTTCAAATAATTATTTTTTAAATAAAAAATTAATTTAAAACAATTCAGAGTTTTAATTTTAATTTTATTTTTATTTTATCAGTTGATGATAGATCTCTCCGCCCCACTTCCAACTTACAATAATCAGGTACGTTCCATGCCTCTGATTGGATCTGATTTAGTTTCGGCTTTCAAGTTTTCGATGTAATGAGATCGATAGGAGTTTCGATTGAATTGTGTTTGAATTTTAAGTTTTTTTTTTTTTTTTTTAGTGTTAAATATTTGCTTAGATTATGAAATTCTGGCTTCAATTTGTTATAATTCGTGTGCGAAAGTAAAACGAAAGTTGGGTTAGGATTTGTAGAATTCAATTATTGTTGTTATTGTTAGTCGACTTGCTCTTCTTCTTCTTTTGTTATTATTTTTTTCTTTTATGTTTTTCAATGTTGACTGTTAGCTAGTATGTGAAAATGTTAGCTAGTTTCAGCTTTCAAGTTATCAAATTTAAGGAGATCGACACCCAGAGAGGAGTTTTGATTGAATTGTGTTTGAATTTGAGCATTTTCAGTGCTAAATATTTGTTCAAATTATATAACATCTGGCTTCAATTTGTGTAATTTGCTTGCGAATTTTAATTCAAATGCTTGATTAGGATTTGTAGAAGGGGAATAGCTAGAAATGTTTTTATTGTTATTGTTGGTTGATTTTTTCTTTTTTTAAGAAAAAAATGTTTTTCAATGTTAATTGTTAGCTAGTATGTGAAATTTTTTTATTTTGATATTCTTTACTTCACTGACTAATACAGGCTGGTTGTTGAAGACTTGAAGTTGATGCAATAATGTCGACAGAGGGAGAGACTGTTGGCGAAATGTCTGGAAGTGGTTTGGAGGATTCTGTAAAGCATGAGAAGCAGTTGTCGGAGACGGATGGAGAGACTGTTGGCGAAATGTCTGGAAGTGGTTTGGAGGATTCTGTTAAGCATGAGAAGCAGTTGTCGGAGACGGAGGGAGAGACTGTTGGAGGAAGGTCTGGAAATGGCTTGGAGAATTCCGTGAAGCATGAGAAGCAATTGTCGGAGACAAATGATGGTAGCAATGGGAATGTTGTGAATGAAAATGGTGTGCGTGATGATGATGACTGTTCTTCGAATGGTAATCACGATCAGCTGTTGGAGATGGTTATGGAACTGAAGTTTCAGAACGAGTTCTTGAAGTCTCAAATTGAGGAATTGAAGACTAGAAGACCAGCAGATGATGGTGAGTCATGCCGGCAACGAGAAGGAAGTGGGGAGGAAAGTAGGGAATTTGTTGATGTTAAAGAACTCCAGGAAAGAATTGAGGCATTGAGTAAGGAACTCCATGAAGAGAAACAAACACGTGGTGCTGCAGAGAAGGCTTTGGAGCATCTAAGGGTGGCATACGAAGAGGCAGATTCGAAAGCTCAAGAGTTCTCGGTCAAACTTGCTGAAGGTCAGATTTATTGATATTACATTTATGTTTTGGTATATATATGTGAGTTAGTGATGTAATAGTTGCAAGTTTACTGCTTGTCTTCATAATTGTAACTCTGCTTCTTTTTCTGCAAAGTAGTTTAATTATAGCTGGGGGACTCGGCTGCTTTTGATACTTTTATAATTACTGCAATTATAACATTTTGATAATAAGCTGTATAATCTAAATATATCGCATATATTTCCTTGTGTAGCTCAACAGAAATTAGATCAAGAAATAAAAGAACGTGAGGAGAAGTACACTGAACTTGATTCCAAATTTGGCAGACTTCACAAACGAGCAAAACAGCGTATTCAAGAGGTTCAAAAGGTGAAGTCTGTCACTGGGTTCTCTTTTTCTTTAGTTTCCCCCTTCATGATACCGCTGCATATGTGTTATACCATATCCTGCTTCACTTAAGATCAAAATAATATAACGCACACATTCCTTACCATGTATGATGATGCTGCTGATTTTATGAATTAAGACTGTTTACTGTTGAATTTTGAACTGCATTTTTATTTTTGCTACCTTTTTATACTAAATAAATTAGTAAAAGAAATTCCAGTGTTCCTGTAAATTGAGCATTGTGGTTTGGAAATTTCCATTTTCAGGAAAAGGATGATCTTGAGGCCCGACTTCGTGATATGAATGAAACAGCAGAGCGAGCATCATCCCAACATTCAGTATTGCAGCAAGAGTTGGAGCGCACTAGACATCAAGCAAATGATGCATTGAAAGCAATGGATGCAGAGAGGCAACAATTGAGGAGTGCAAACAACAGGTAAAATCTTGATTCGACCATGAGGACCAAAATTTATATTGAACAGTGTTCAAGTGTGTGTGTGTGTGTATGCATGTTTGTAAATAATAAGGGAGAAGCTATATGTTTTATTCCTGACAAAGGACTTCGCATGAAAGATTTGAATGTCTATTAGTTTTATTCAAAGATTAAGCTTCCTTTGAAATCCTAACAACCTTTCTACAGTAGTCTTCCTTGCAAAGAATGCATTCTTGTGAGTATGTTTATCCCATTTCCTACGCAGGTGTAGTTAAAAAATTGTTGAGTTCTTAGTCATCAAGCCTCTCATTTAGGACCATAGTTTCTCCTTGAAATATTTGTTCCTTGTTCTTGAATAATGCAAAATCATCATCTTCTTTTTTTCATTTTTCTTTTTTTAAATTCTCTGCATTGGCAATGATGCATATAACTAGTTGTTTGGTAATTGGAAAATTGATACATTTTCCCTTGGTGAACTGAATATATTTCAGTCAACATCTGCCTTTGGTCTGCCAAAACATCAGCAAAATTCTGTTCTTTAACTTTTATTTCCCCTGTATCCTCCTTTTTCATTTTTCTTCATATTCATAATAATTCTGTTAACATCCAGACTTCGAGATGACATTGAGGCTTTGCGTCGTTCACTGCAACCTAAAGAAAATGCTCTTGAGGCATTGCAACAGTCGCTTTTGGAGAAAGAGCAGGTATTTATGGTCATTCTACCTTTGAAGAGCTCTGTTTACTTTTTCATCATAAATATTACAATTTCAGAAGTGGAGTGGATGCTTTAACTTGCTGTTGTTGGATTGTGATATTCCCTGTTTGTTTTTTCTGTTTATGCATACAAAATAAACATACCATTTATTTGTTTCTGTTTTGGTTAGTTGAATGTATTCCTTGTTGGCTATTAGTCTATTACCCTTTTTTCCCTTTTCAAATTAAGGAAGTACTTGTATTGCAATGTTGCAAAATTTGGTCCCTTTAAGTATATCTGGCAACCGCAAATGCTTTATATTATCTTGTGCATAGAAAAAGTTATTAGTTTTATTGGCTTACCAATTTGATGATCGAGTGTGCAATTCTCAGTGGATTCAGATGCAAGTTGCTAATGGTGAAATTAGAGAAATTTGAAACCTAATTGCAGACTTGCAGTTATCAATAATGAATACCTTTCAAACATCTTTTACTTGATTTTCAATGTCCATGAAAATTATGTTATGGACGGTGCCTAAATTGTTCAAGTTCATTCGCTAATTACTTTGACTTGTTGAATTTCTCGAATATATAATTTTTGAAATCTTTAAAGCAAACTTGTAAGAAGAGCGTTGATGATTTTTAATGTTTTCCCTATCTTTATGTTAACTTGTTCATTTCTTAGACGTTAGAAGATATGCGAGCCTCACTTCAAGCTGCAGAAGAGAAAAGGCAAGCTTCAATAGCTGAGCTCTCTGCTAAAAATCAAAAGGTAAATTGACAATACATTCAGTGTTTCCATACTCTTATGATACTGTTTTTGTGTTTCTTTCTTTCCATACTCTTATAGCTGATGTTTAGTTTTTACTCTTGCTTACTTTCCTTACTAGAATTTGGAGAGTTTGGAGGCTGATGCTTTATCTGATAGAAGCAAAGCAACTGAAACAATATCTTCTTTGCAGGTAAGGGATACTCATTTTAGTAATTAAAAGAGAAAAGTAGTTTAATAAATTATATTTGTTGTTCCTTTAATATCTCGCTTGTAAAAAAAAATGTGTACTACTAATATAATTCAAATAGCATTGACATCCCCTAGAATAAGAAAGGATATGAAGAACAGTGAATTGTGAAGTTCTTCTATTTTCATTTCTATCTTCTATAGGCTGCATATATTTATAGATGAGTGTTTCTGGATTCTGCTAATGGTCTCATTATGCAATAATACTTTTGCAGATGCTAGTTGCAGAAAAGGAGTCTAAGATTGCAGAGATGGAAGCTGATTCGACTGGTAAAGCAGCAAGGTTTAGAGCTGTTGTGGAAAATGTTAAAGGAGATTTAGCCCACCTGAAACATGAGCATGTATGAGTCTAACTTCTGGAATGTGCATGTGTGTGTGTTTAGGGATTTAATGATGTGAAATTTTTTCATTTATGTTTAACTGTGTACTTCATATGCTGCTTCAACTTTATAAGATTTTATGAAATTTTTTACATTTGGAGATCACAAAAAAAATTCAGCCAGAGTTAAACTTTTAGAATCTGCAAAGAGACCAAAATGTTTATTCTTTATTTTTTTCATCCTTCCATTTTCAAACTTTACATTGTTTTCCAACTTTTGTCTTGTACCTCAATGTGCTTGTGTAGTCAAATCAAATTGAATTAACCACAATGTCAGCCAAGTCCTTTAATATTTTTTCTCTATATTAGGCACCAATAAATTTTACTGAATGAAATGATGACCAAAATCAATACACCTAGGATCTGACATATAAGCCACAACTTGCCAAAGATGGCTACAGTTTTAATTTCTCAAGTTAAGAAATGAAGAGTAGTTTTGGCTTTACCTGTGCTTCCCTTCAATCAAAATGAGGAATGTATAGAGGAAAACTTATAGTTTTTACATTTGATGTAGGGATGGTAATTCTTGAATAATAATTGATACTGTTACCATCTCATGTTTAAGATTCATATTCTTATTCTTGTATCAATCTACCATGTTATGAATTTAGGAAAAGGAAAAAGAGAGCTGGGAAGCTGCTTCCCAAACACTCAAAAAGAAGCTGGAAATCGCTGAGAATAACTGTATACGTGCCGAAATTGAAGCGGCTAAGATGAGAAGTATGCATGCATTTCTCATAGAACCTCAATCTGATTATATAAATATGCAGAAAATGAACTCAAGCATTCTTTTTGGGCAGGTCAGCTGGAATCAGAATTGTCTGTGAAAACCCAGATGCTGAATACTAGAGATGCTGATCTTATGACTGCCAAAGCGGAGGTATAAAATTGTAAACAAGTATCTTTGTAGCTTGATAAACTAAATACATATATATTTAGTTTCACCGGTGCTGAAGTTTAGTTAAAACATATAAACTCATCTTTTATTTGAAGCTACTAATTTTAAATGTTTCACTATCTATGACAAGCCCTCTTAATTACCTCTTCAAATTTTTACTTTACAGATCAGCCGCCTTGAAAGTGAATTTTCTTCGTACAAGATTCGAGCTCATGCACTTCTCCAGAAAAAGGATGCAGAGCTAGCTGCAGTTAATGATTCTGAACAGCTCAAAGCTCTCGAGGAAGAACTGAAAGTACGTACTGTAGTTTCCTATGCTGTATTCTGAAGAAAACCTTCCAACTTTTATATAAGTACACGTTTTCTTTATTTTGGTTGTGCAGGAGGCTGAAAATGAGGTGTCACTGGTATCTGCAGAAAGGGATAGGGCCCTTCAGGATCTCCAAGATGCTTTGGCTAATCACAATAAGGAGCTTGCTGAAAGGTAGCACTGTATCTTGTATATTTGTTAAAATATCAATATACTTGATACTTTTGTCCTTTAGGAGGTGTAAATAAGTATTTTGTCATCTATATAAGTGATGTTTGTAGCATTCCTCTCACATGGAATGCCGTTATTCAGATTCTTAAGGCCATCATCTTAAGACATCTCATTTTCCTTGTTCATTTTCAGAGATGCGGCTCTAAATAATGCCAAGCAACAGATTAAAAGTATGGAGATAAAGCTTGATTCCATGAATTCTAATCATCAATCAGAAAAAGAAACTTGGGAAAAGAACCTTCAAAATGTTGAAGAAACATGGCAACGTATTGTATCCATCCTAACTCTGATAATACTTTTTAAATTCCATATTGATTGGATTTTAAAACAAGGCTGTACTTGGAATTTTGATTTTACAGTCAGATGTGAGTCATTGACTGCTCAAAAGGAAGCATCCTCCGGGGAAGATCTAAAGAAAGAATTAGAAGAGCTGAAACTACAGTATAAACGGCAGAAGGTACCTTGTATTCATTTATTTTTACGGCTTGTTCAATAATCATTATTTTCTCCTCTTGTTAATTGGAGTCATTATTTGTAGGAAGACCATGATTCATTCCGTGATCTTGCTGATAGAATGATGGAAGAGAAAGACAAAGAAATTTCTAGACTTTTGGATGATAATATTGATCTTCAGAGATCTCTGGAATCGAGACCCATGGCATGTTTTCTTCTCTACTGTCTAATTGTTTTAAATCCTTGTTCTGATACTTACCATACTCATGGAGTGAGTTTCCACTTTTCTAATTTTGTGCTGACAATATGACAAATAATCTCAGGCCAATCACAATGATAATTACTACTCAGGTATGAGGGTGTTTCCACCACCATTTGTTTATGTGTTTGTTCTAGTTAGATAAAAGTTGAAATGTTTATGGAATTTTAACCATTTGATTTATATGGTGTGTCTGCTGGTATCATCAGCCTCGCAAAAACAGGATGCTCTGAATTCAAGCACCTCTGCATTAGAGCAGCAGATTCTGGTATAAACACTCTCTCAAGAAATCACGTCTTTTAATGTTTTGAATGTTGAGTATGCTTTGAGGATTCCACAGCATCCACTGAGACAAATTCCAGTGGGAGTTTTTTAATCAGAGTGAATTCACCACTTCTAAGCTTTTATAGACTCTGTACTTTTTCCTAGTACGTAAGATACATGCATAACACGCCTGCAGTTTGTTTATCATGCATATTTCTTTTATCACTTTAAGCACCTAGGTAAATGTTTGGTCGACAAACTTTCAAGACATTTTCTTTGATGATAGTATATTCACATTTCAGATTTTGGCAAGGCAACAAGCTCAGAGGGAGGAAGAGTTATCTCAAACGCAGCGACACATTTTAGCACTTCAAGTATGTTACACGCAATATGTATATTACTAAACTTCCTAAACATTCAGTTTCTGATAATTGCTTCAATTCAGGAAGAAATTGAGGAGCTTGAACAGGAAAATCGTCTTCATAACCAACAGGTACGGAGTAGTCTGGACTGCTGTTGATTGAATCATTTGTGCTACACGTTCAAGACAAGAAAGTTGCTTTTAATGAATCACTGAATCATTTCAGTGAAACTAAAATGGAAATGTCGGATTGATGAATGAAATACAAGAACTGTAGATGAATTAATGCCTTAATAAAAAGTTTGAGGAAACCAATTGAGGATGAGATGAATGAAAGCTGCATAAGATTATTTTTTGTTGCCGTATGCCACAAAATAATGTGGTGTGGACTTAAGATAAAACCTGAAAGTGCAGCGATCTCGTAGGGAGAGCCTGGGACTCCACTGTGAATATTTGTTTGTAATTTCCTTTTTCTTGGTGGTTCTAATTCTGGTGTATGTCACAAATGCAGGAAACCATGTTAAAGGAAGAACTTCGGAACATGGAGAGAATGCAGAAGAGAGAAGGGGTTGATATGACGTATTTAAAAAATATTATCCTAAAGCTTCTTGAAACAGGTACCTGTGTGGATTGATTAACAATCATGGAAGTAGAACTTATGCTGATTTCTCCTGATTCAAGTATTGAGTTATGAATGATGTTTGAAACTTTATATTTATATATTATTTTCTGACGAATTTATACTTAACAGGGGAAGTGGAGGCTCTGCTACCTGTAGTAGCGATGCTTCTTCAATTCAGTCCCGAAGAGGTAAAATTCTTATTTTCTACTTGATGCTCCTCTTTTATGGGTTTGTGCAAGTCCAAAACGATAATATGTGTCGATCTTTAGATAGACACACTGCTATGAATTAGCTTAGCACCTGGCCCTTATTTTAGTTTCTTTGAACGGAAAAATTGTGAAAATGTAGAAGCTTAGCGAGACCAAGATATCCTATCAACATTCTGTGGTTATTGCTACTGTAGTGCATTTTCCGTTGAATGTTTTTATGTTGTCATCGCCTTTCTACTTATGGCTGCATCTTTGATACATAATGCAGATGCAAAAGTGTCAACAAACCTACCGCGCCTCTACAGATGTTCCTCCCAGCCCGGCAAGTGAATCTCCAGGATCAGGTCTCTCTCTTTTCTCAAGATTCTCGTTTTCATAGTAGCTTAAATGGCGGTCATACCAGATCTCTTCCGTTACATATGAGGGTATCATCTATAACTGCAAAACGAGCTGCAAAAAGTGTCGGCCACATTCAAAGCATGGGCGCGTAGTCACTTATATCTCTTTGTAACATTAGAAGAACATGAAATTGTTCACATAAATGTAAACAAAAGTTACGAATGACAACGATATACAACAAATATCAGGAAATTAACATTTATTGATTTTTTTTTTCCAGCTATTCTTCAGTTCATACTAAATTGTAAATTGGAAGCCCAGAAACTTATAAAACCTTTTTCTGCCAGATTTTGGCCGAAGACTATTTATGTTACATGTTTGCTTTCATGAAATAATACTCGGATGCGAACATCAATACTGTGTTAAAAGTGCAAATTTGTGTTTCTTTTTTCCAGTTAATTCTATAATAACAAAACAACTCATTTCACTATCAGTTTATACGAAGTAACTCTTTCGTTATCAGTTTCGAACTTGGATTCGTGCTTAATTAGGGTATTTGTAGATTATTAAAAAGGATTTGGATTCCCTCTTCATCTCACTTTGTACTAACCTGAGAGGATCCAGATCCTTTATCTGAAAGGCAGAAAAGGAAAATCAACAAGTAAAAGAAAGAAATAGATAGATCATGAAGATTTTGTTTCCCACACCGAACATGTATAGGGATGGGCATGGGGCCCAATAGAGCTGGCAAGGGTTTCCCCAGGCCCCACTCCCGCCGCCACCCCCAAACTCTATTTCCCCCGTTTCATTTCATTTCCAAATCTAAATTTTCAATTTGCTGCCATTTCAAGGGAAACATACAAAGTCTCATTTCGTTTTCATGGTGAAAATGACACTGGGAGTTGGTGCAGAAGCAGAAGCCTAACAGTGGGTAGGTGTAGGTAAGTGTTAGAAATTTTAATTTATTTTTTTTGGGTGATATTTCCATTTCACCAAATTCAGTTTAGGTATCTCATAACCTTCGATCTAAACAATAAGCAAATATCATTAGTTTAACACAACATAAAAAACATCTTAATATAAAAATCATAGCCGCCCCAACATGCCTTATTGATTGCAAAAAAAAACAAAACAAAAATAAAATAAAAAAACATGACATGACAAAATAAGAAATTGGGGATATATAATATATTATCATCATTTATGATCCATTCAAATTTCCTTCTCTATTTTATGAAGAGATTAATAACATAATCAGTAGATAATACTTGCAAAAATATTCAACTACCCAACAAGCCATGTAAAAGAACACCAAACATGACATTAACAACATGAAACAAAGACAACAACACAAAAAAGTAAAAACCCCAAAATCCTACTCTCATAGTCTCATGACATAAAAACAAAAACATTGATTTGAAAAACAAATCAAGCATGCTTTGCCTGGAAATCCTTCATGAAAGCAACCAACTTCTCAACTCCAGCCAAAGGCATGGCATTGTATATAGAAGCTCTCATTCCTCCAACAGACCTATGCCCCTTCAATTGCACCATTTGCTCCTTTGCAGCCTCCTTCACAAACTCAGCTTCCAACTCAGATTTCTCCAAAGTGAAGGGCACATTCATAAGTGACCTCACCGATTTCTCGACCGGGCACCTGTAGAACCCATTGCTTCCATCAATTGCATTGTACAACAAATCAGCTTTCTTCTTGTTCATCTTCTCAACCTCCTCCAATCCACCCAATTCGAGCAAGTAGTCGAAAACCAGCCCACACATGTAGATACAATAACATGGTGGTGTGTTGTAGAGTGAATTGTTCTCATCATGGATCTTGTAATCCAACATCACTGGAGTGCTCTCTTGAGCATTTCCAATCAGATCTTTCCTCACAATCACAATTGTGACACCAGATGGACCCACATTTTTCTGTGCACCAGCATAGATGATACCAAATTTGCTCACATCAACTGGCTTGGAACAGAAATTTGAAGACATGTCAGCAATCAAAAGACCAGTTGCGTTATTGGGTGTTGGATAGTTTTTAAATTCAACACCATGAATTGTCTCATTTGCACATATGTGCAAAAATTTAGCATCTGGGTTCTGCTTCAGATCTTCAAAAGATGGAATCGTTGTGTATTTTTCGGTTTTCCCAGACCAAATCACTTTTGGGTTACAATACTTTTGTGCTTCTTTGTAAGCTTTATCACCCCACGACCCGGTAACCAAGAAATCAACCGGGTCTTCGGGTCTGCACACGTTGAGAGGGATTGCGGCGAACTGGGTGGTGGCGCCGCCTTGCAAGAACAAAACGGAGTACTCTTGTGGTATGTTGAGGAGTGTCCGGAGATCTGATTCGGCTTTTTCGATGATCGATTTGAACTCTTTGCCTCTGTGACTCATCTCCATCACGCTCATGCCGGATCCACGCCAGTCATAGAGCTCCGACTGGGCCTTCAAGAGGACTTTCTCCGGAAGCGTCGCCGGACCGGCGGCGAAGTTGAAAACCCGATCACCTTCCTGGTTCTGGATCTGGGTCTGGATTGGCGCCGCCGCCGGCGAAGCACAAGTGATCGACATAGGTGTCCTCCTGGTACTAAAAGTTTTGATTTTGAGGTTCTTGAAAGATGAGAAATTGTTGGCTTTGAACGGGTGGTTGCGATTAGGGTTTTGAAGAAAGAGAGAGTGTGGCGATGAGCTCGTCGTAGCTGCCATGGTTTTGGTTACAAGAGAAGAGACGGAGAACACCAGTGATGAGTTTGGTTTTAGAAAGTTAATTTTTAGTCTGCGAGAAAAATATTTGGAATCTAAGAGGGTTTATATAGCAAGGTATATTCTTGCGCGGTTGGTGAGTGCTATTAATAGACCCTAACGACGTCGTTCAGATTAATTGATTTTTTGTTTTTGTTTTGAAATTAAAGAATAATTTAGAAAGAAAAAATGTGTTTTTTTTAAGCCGACATCGCCGTAGGGATGGCCATGGGGGGGATCCCGCCCATCCTCATTTCCTCGTTCTCTTATCCCCATCTCTATTTCTCTGTTTTTTCCTTGTTCCTCCGTCTTTCTCATTTCCCCATTTTTTCATATTTAAGTAAAAATTATATACTTAGTAAAATAAAAAGAAAAAAAATATTAAGAAATTTTTTTTATCCTTAATAAAATATATTTAGTAAAATAGAAAGAATAAAAACATTAAGAGAAAAAAAAAAAAAAAAAAACACACACACACACACACACACATATATATAAGGTTTGGGAGAAATGAGGAAATGGGGATAGGGGCACCTACCCACATCCCCATCCCCATTTTCCCCACAATTTTATGGAAATGGGGATGGGGAGGGATGCCCCCCCCCCCCCCCCCCCCATTTCCCCATTTTTCTCCAAAAAATTTCTCCCGAATGGGGATGGGGGAGTGAGGATTTAGATCCCCGGGGATAAATGGCCATCCCTATACATTGGATTAAGGATCAGATCAACTTAAATCAAACACTAAATAAAATTTAGTTAAGATCTCTCTTAAAAAACAAAACAAACAAACAAACAAACCAAAAAAAAAAAAAAAAAAACAACTTAGTTAAGATAGATATTTCTCAATGTTAAAAGTAAGGGTTAATATTAAGAACCTCCCATCACCTTTAAACTATTGTTGGACGTATAATTATAAATACTTTTATTTTAGAAATATCTCATATGAATTAATACCGTTATCATTCTGTTATGTTAACTAAGTTTAACCATTAAAAAGTCTAAAATAACAAAATTACAAATGAACCAAAAGCACTGAAAATGAGTATTTGCTTATATATATATATATATATAGAGAGAGAGAGAGAGATTGTAGCCAACCTCCCTGAGGTTTGGCCTTTGACAACCAAAAACAAATCTGCCATTAATTGACAATGACCTCTTCTACTGTTAGTCAAAGCTAGTCAAATTTAACCGTTAACCAGATTTGGCCGCTACAAGTACCTAAATGCCCATGAATAATTAAAATATATATATGATTTTAAAAATATATAAATATATGAAAACAAATTTGGATCTCCACAATAAAAAAAAAAAAATTGAAAATTACCAATTTAAAAAAAAAAAAAAAAAAGTGTAGACATAGGTTGTATCTCTATATTTTACTTCAAATTCTAAATTCTAACAAATTTATAATCTGGATCATCAAAATCCAATATAACAACATTTTCTTCAGATAATTTTTTCTTCTTCCGTATGGATTCTCGAATTTTTCTTCATATTTAAGTTTTTTAGATTTTTCAAAACTAAAAAAAAAAAATCTAGCTCATCTAAATCTAATCTAACAACATTTTCTTCTTCCATTGATATATTTCCAGATTTTTCTTTAGATTCAAGTTTTTTAGATTTTTCAAAAATAAAAAATGTGGCCAAGATGAATGATGAAGATTTAAAGCTTTTAAATCTATTTTTTTTAATAAATAAAAAGGTTTGAAAGGATGAAAATACCCTTATCTATGTTAAGTTTGACTAACTTTGACATTGGGGGAGATCATTGTCAATTAAACATAAAGTTGTTTCTGATTGTCAAAAACCAAACCTCAGTGAGGTTGTCTGCAATTTGCTCATATGTGTATGTATGTATATATATATATATAAAGAGAGAGATAGATAGATAGATAGATAGAGAGAGAGAGAGAGAGAGATTGCAGCCAACCTCCCTGAGGTTTGGCATTTGACAATCAAAAACAAATCTGTCATTAATTGACAATGACCTCTTCTACTGTTAGTCAAAGCTAATCAAATTTAACCGTTAACCAGATTTGGCCACTACAAGTACCTAAATGCCCATGAATAATTAAATATATATATATGATTTTAAAAATATATAAATATATGAAAACATATTTGGATCTCCACTATAAAAAAATTGAAAATTACCAATTAAAAATAAAAAAAAGTGTAGACATAGGTTTTTTTTTTTAACATTACAAAATATTACATTTTATTTATAAAAAAATAAAATGTTAGAAAGGACATTGTAGAGTATTGAGTTATGATCCATAACCCTTGTCCAAGTAATTATTCAAAGTGTAGACATAGGTTGTATCTCTATATTTTTCTTCAAATTCTAAATTCTAAAAAATTTATAATCTAGATCATCAAAATCCAATCTAACAACATTTCTTCAGATATTTTTTTCTTCTTCCATATGGATTCTCGAATTTTTCTTCATATTTAAGTTTTTTAGATTTTTCAAAACTAAAAAAAAAAAAAAAAAATATAGCTCATCTAAATCTAATCTAACAACATTTTCTTCTTCCATTGATATATTTCCAGATTTTTCTTTAGATTCAAGTTTTTTAAATTTTTCAAAAATAAAAAATGTGGCCAAGATGAATGGTGAAGATTTAAAGCTTTTAAATCTATTTTTTTTAATAAATAAAAAGGTTTGAAAGGATGAAAATACCCTTATCTATGTTAAGTTTGACTAACTTTGACATTGGGGGAGATCATTGTCAATTAAATATAAAGTTGTTTTTTATTGTCAAAAACCAAACCTCAGGGAGGTTGGTTGCAATTTGCTCATATGTGTATGTATGTATATATATATATAGAGAGAGAGAGAGAGAGGAAATACCCCTTTTGAACCAAAAATTAAGGGTCTTTATTGTATTTGGCCAGAATTAGTAAACTGATTGTATTTGTCAAAGAATCCACTTTTTGGACAAAAAACCCTTCAGTAAAAAAGAAGTGAAAAAACGAAAGAATAAACAATCAGAGGAAAAACGAATGTCTTTTATCTTTGTGAAAGAAGAGAGAGAAGAGAGAGAACATAGAGAACAGAGAAAACCTAGATTTTCAATTCAAAAAAATCGACCAAGAGAGAGATCGATCAAGAGAGAAATCGACCACTGGCGTTTGGTGAAGAAATCGACCAAGAGAGAAATTGACCAAGTGAGAAATCGACCAAGAAATTGACCACGCGGCCAAGAAATCGACCGTCGTTTGGGTGAAGAAATCGACCGTCGTCTAGGTGAAGAAAGCGACAGGCGTTTGGGTGAAGAAATCAACATGCATAAAGAAAGCCAATGGCACCGAGGGACACGGGGATGATACATACGGCAGAGCAGACCTTTTCTAGTGGAGCGACGGCAAGGAATGAAAGCAATGCGGTCGTTGACGGTGGAGAACAAGTTGTAGACAGGTTTTTACTTCTTTGAAATATATATATATATATATATATGTGTTTAATTTGTTAATCTCTAATTATTTGGATTATTGATTTTGAAATGGGTTTATAATTTATTTATTTTTTATTTTTTTTGAGGAATGAGCATATATTCTGTTGTTAGGGAGAATTCTGATGTCCCTTTGGATTATTGATTTTGAAATGGGTTTATAATTGTTGTTTTGGTTTCGGTGGGTGTGTTTTTGGATTGTTTTTGGTCTGTCTAGTTCGGTTTTGTGTTGCTGCTGTGTTCTTTTGTTTGCGTTGTTTGTGTTGTTGTTCAGTTGTTTTGTTGTGCCTTTTTTTTTGGCTTTGTCAGTGGGTGCAACTGCAACTGCAACTTTTCCTCTTCTCTTTTGATTGTCAAAAGTTTCTAAACAGCATGAATGTAACATGAAACAAATACTGCTTATACGAGATGTAGTCAAATTTGAATCGAAATATATTGATTAAATTCTCTTGATACTTGCTTTGTTATGGTGGAGATTGTAACCACAAGCAGTTTTTTTCAACAACAAAAAAAATAAAAAATTGAGTATTACTTTTAAATTCATGCGTGAGTTAATTGGATTGTGACTTGTGAGCATAAAAGGGTCAAATCAACAAAGATGATAGCAAAGAGTCAATAGAACCTTGTTATTTTTCATTTTTTTCTACAAATCATAGGCAAAAAAATTTGACATACAATGAGAAGTTGAATAAAATGGGCTAATTTTATCTGTATTACATAAGAAAAAGACAAAAAGAAAAAAAAAAATTGGCCAATATATCCATAAAGAAAACTGAAACAATATATTGATGTGATAATTTGCACACAGACTTTCATTATGATAATGAGTTTATATACAACCCTACACAACTTAAAAGGCAAGAAAATATATCATACTCGAATACTGCCACTACTTATACATGTTTATCTCATATCTTGTTCTTTACAAATGTATACCACTAGGAGTCTATGACTTAGGATTCACGTGCACTTATATTCCCCCTCAAACTAGACGTGGGATTCACCCAAAGACCAAGTTTGGTTTTAAAATTATCAAAAGCTGGCCTAGAAAGAGGCTTTGTGAACAAATTTGCAAGTTGTTGAGAGGAGGGAACAAATTGAGTTGTTAAAGTGCCAAGAGCAACCTTCTCACGAACAAAATGATAATCAATAGCAATGTGTTTGGTACGCGCATGAAACACCGGATTGACAGACATATGAAGAGCTGAGAGATTATCACAAAAGAGTGCTTGAGGCTTGTTCTGATAAATTCCAATATCTCGTAGAATGAATGAAAGCCAAGTCAACTCAGTTGTTGTGGTTTCCATAGCTCTGTATTCGGCTTCTGTACTGGATCGAGAGAATGTTGGCTACTTTTTAGCACTCCAGGAGATGCAATTTGAGCCCAAGAAAGTGTAGTAACCAGTTGTGGAATGCCTTGTAGTAGGATAGCCGGCCCAATCGGCATCAAAAAAGGCATACAAGTCGAGACTGCTATTCTTAAGGATACGAAGACCTAAGGATAAAGTCCCTTTCACATAACGAAGAATCCGCTTGACCATTTGGAAGTGTGCATTAGTGGGAGCATTCATATGCTGACAAACATCGTTAACAGCAAAGCAAAGGTCCAGCCGAGTGAGACTTAAATATTGAAGAGTGCCAACGATTCGCCGATATTCAGAGACATTAGAATAAAGCTCATCACCATGAGCAACAATTGCTTGTTTAGTTGTCAAAGGAGTAGCAACAGGTTTGCAATCACCCATATGTGTGCTATGAAGTAAATCAACCATATATTTAGCCTAAGAGAGAAAAATCCCACTAGTAAACTATTGAACTTGGACTCCCAAAAAATAATGCAGCTATCCAAGATCTTTGATTGAGAACTGAGTGCCCAGTTGTTGCACAAACTCATCCAACAAGCTAGATGTGGTTCCTGTAAGGATAATATCATCTACGTATACCAATAAAATCATAATATGAGCACCATTATGAAATACAAATAGAGAAGGATCAGCTGGACTGCAATAGAAGCCATAATCAATAAGAAAAGAGCTAAATCGATCGAACCAAGCCCGTGGAGCTTGTTTCAAACCATATAAAGTTCGTTTCAATTGGCAAACATGATTTGGCATTTCAGAGTCTTTAAAACCAGTCAGTTGTTCCATAAATACCGGTGTGTCAAGATTCCCATGAAGGAATGCATTTTTAACATCAAGTTGGCGAAGACTCCATCCCTTGACAGTAGATACAGTGAGGATAGTTTGAATAGTAGCTGGTTTGATAACTGGACTAAATGTTTCTGTAAAATCAATCCCCTCTCGTTGATTATACCCGTTTGCTACAAGGCGGGCTTTCAATCGTTCTAATGACCCGTCAGAATTAAGTTTTGTTTTGAAAATCCATCGATAACCAATAACATTCATAGAAGCTGTTGTAGGCAAAAGAATCCATGTTTGATTTTGATGAAGAGCATTCATTTCATCAATCATAGCAGCATGCCAACTGGGGTGGGTGAAAGCTTGTTTAATGGACTGTGGCTTTGTAGGGATATTTGGTGTAATAGTGATGAGAGCATATTTGGGATTGGGTTTGACAATACCGGCATGACTACATGTAACCATGGAATGAGCAGGTGGAGGTGGAGGTGGAGGTGGAGGTGGAGGTGGAGGTGGTTGTGGAGTAGATAAAACTTGTTATTCAGGTTGAGAATGTAATATATGAGTGTTAGCTTGGTGCAATGAAGTGTCTCTGAATGTCAAATTTCTATGTGATGAAGGAAACAAAGGGGTGATAGTTTATGGATTGAAAAGTCGTGCACGATCTTGGTCAATAGATGGTAAAATATGGGGAGAAGATTGCGTATTAGATACTGGTTGTGATGATAACCAGTTAGGCATCATAGTGTTATTAGTGGAGTATGAAATAAGCTCAGAAGATGGGTGAAAAGGATATGTATGTTCATCAAAAACAACATGTTTGGAGATGTACACACGACTTGTAGGGATATATAAACAACGATATCCTTTGTGTTTTTCACTGTAACCCATGAAAACACAAGGAAAAGATCGAGGTTCAAGTTTATCTTTTGTGTAAGGTCTAAGGTATGGGTAACATTGGCAACCGAAAATCACAAGAAGTCATATGTAGGCTGTTTTTGATGAAGAAGATAGAATGGTGAGATCATGTGTAAAGAGGGCGAGGGTAATCGGCTTATGAGAAATACAGAGGTTAAAAAGGCTTCCACCCAAAATTTCTTTGGCATAGCTGCATTGAACATCATGGCCAATCCCAATTCAACCACATGGCGATGCTTACGTTCAGCCACACTATTTTGTTATGGAGTTCTAGGATAAGAAAATTGATGCACAATACCATTGTGAAGCAAATGATCAGTAAATTCTTGTTTCAAAAACTCTCCGCCATTATCTGAATGAAACACTTGTATTTTCCTATTAAATTGCCTCTCAACCTTTGCTTGAAACCCAAAAAATGTCTTGCAAAAATCAGATTTCCTTTTCAGAGGATAAAGCCATACAAATCGAGAAAAATCATCAATAAAGATAACATAGTAATGAAACCCTTGATTAGATGAAATAGGTGTCGGTCCCCATAAATCACAATGTATTTTGACAATAGGCACACATGCTCTATTATTTGAAGGAAAGAAAGGGAGTTTAGAGCTTTTGCTTAAGACACAGTTCTTACACAGTCCAGATGGCTTTTTATTGATTGAAATATATTTATTTTGTTGCAGGAAATCCAAAATTCTGGAGTGAGGATGTCCCAGTCGTCCATGCCATGTATCGGTATCAACTACATGAAATCTGTTTGAAAATAATGCTTTGACTGAGGCGTTCTCCTAGACATATAATTGGCTTTCTTACTCCCCGATGCCAGGGCCTGATGTGCCTTTTGATCCTTAACAAAAAAACCATGATCATCAAAGGTAATGTTGTATGTGTAAATTTGATGAAAGGAAACGTCAGCACAGAAACAATAAAGACATAGACACGTCATCCATTGACTCGTCAACAAGAGGAAATCAGTCAAAAGGAGTGCTAGTAGGCATGTTCGCCGATTCAAAGGAAAAGAGTGTTCGCCGCAGCCGTTTACCCAGTGAAGAGGCAAAATGCGCTCGCCAGTCTAAAGGCGTTCGCCAAAGATACACAGCCGGAAAGGGTAATCCAATTCTAAGTATATTTCCACGTCAACGTGGGGATCAAATCTAGACAAGATTCAAAGATTAAATCATATTCCACACAAGATACGAATCTCCTTCAAACAAGGAAGAATCCAAACAGGAAACAAACCCTAAAGAAGTTATTTGCAGATTCCAAACTCCTTATACAACACAAAATAAGGAGTCCCCGATCAACACGGCATATAAACCGGAAACCCTAGAGAGAACCCATATAAATAGAGCCTAAAACCCCATGAAAAAGGGTTGGAGAATATAGAGAGAATAGTCAGGCTATTGTATGAGAATCTTGAGTGTGTAAATCATAACAAAAGTTATAGTGAATTTTCTCGCCCTCAAGGGGCACCGTGGTTTTTTCCCATTCAAGGGTTTTCCACGTAAAACTACTTTGCATGCATTGATTTTTCTTTCTTTGTTTGTTCTTTTTGATTAACGTATTATTGTTGACCGAGTCAATCCAAAAATCGTCGTCAACAATTGGCGCTAGAAGGAGGGGGCTGAATTACTGAGTTTAAAAACTTCCAGGAATCCTTACAAAACAGTCACAGCATGAGCAACGGCAGCGGCAGGGATGAAATCCCCAATAATGAACAGATCCCTCAAGTAGCGACTATATTAGGGGAGGAGACGTTGACAATAGGGGAACAATCTGCAGCAACTCCGGGGACGAGAGTAGCCAACGAAACTCTGCAACACTTTCACACCGCTTTGGTGAACCTGGTCAATGAGGCCAACAAGATAGGACTCACACTTCCCATAGGATTGGGAGCCTCGTCTCCTTATGAACTAACGACTAGCACTCCCGGAAATCATCCCATAGGGAGGGTGCGGTCAGAAATCCACGTCGTAACTCCCGGTACTCGGGCAGAGCCAATTGCGGAGGAAACCCCCCGAGATTTGCCAGAAGCCTTGGGAGAAAGAGGGCGAAAGAAGGGAGAAGATCTGCTGGACGATGATCTTCCAGAAAAACAATATCATGGGCGAACACATATGGGACCTGCCGATGACAGGATTAATAGAACCCGCAGGAGGCGGCGGTCGATCTCGTTAGAAGACAGGAGTCCCCAGCCGAGAAGAGGGTTGCGATCAAAGAGGGCGCGGCAGCAGAGGTCCGAGAGTACAGATGATTTAGGAGGTAACAGAAGTACAGGTAGCAGGGAAGACGATTATCGAAGGGTGATAGTCAAAAGCAGGCTCGACCAAGAGGGGGAACCAACCGGTCATCGAAGCGTTACCCTTCAACAACTCTCAAAGAAGGTCTCAGCAATGGCTAGGCGGTACAGGCACAATATATCTTCAGATGATGAATCAGACAATCCGTTTGTTGATCATATCGCTCATACCCAGTTCCCCGAAAGATTTAGGATGCCAACCATCGAGCAGTATAAGGAGAATAGGGATCCAAAGGAGCATGTCTGCAGATTTCACAATGTCATGGCCCAGTACGCATCCAATGACGGCCTCTTGTGCCTAACATTCCCACAAACTTTCGGCGACCTCGCCTCCAGATGGTTTGGGCGCCTGCCAGCCAGGAGCATTAGCAATTTCTCCAGTTTCAGCAAGGCATTCATAAGGCAATTCATGGGGAGTGTGCAAAGGAGAAAGTCGCTGGCTCATTTGTCGAACCTGAAACAAGAAAGTAACGAGTCACTAAAGAAGTATTTAGCCAGGTTTGGAAAGGAAGTCGCTCAAATAGAAGATGCGAGCGATGTAGCTGTCATAGCAGCCTTCACCAATGGGTTGCAAAGCGGACGTTTGTCTTTTGACCTACGGAGAGACCGACCCAAGACATATGAGGAGATGATGGACATAGCTGGAGATTATGCATTAGCAGAAGAAGAAGAAGTTGCCCAAGGGGGTAGTTACGTCCATGGTCACAAGCCAGACGCAAGGTCACAAACCAAGGATGAGAGAACAAAGGGTCAGTCTCGCGACCACCAAAAAGAAGAAAAGGGCCGGAGAAGCAAGCCCCAAGAAAGCCGAGGTAGTAACAGAACCAGTAGGTTCCGAGGCAGGTACAGTAATTACACTCCCCTAAATGGCGAGCAGTAGGATATACTGTCTGTAGTAGAGGATAAAGGGCTCGCCAAGTACCCTCGACAACAGTCAGCTAATGCCCGAAGAGATACGATGAAATATTGCCGATTTCATAAAGACCATGGGCACGACACCTCTAAGTGCTTTCAATTACGGGATCACATCGAAAGTCTGATCAGAGAAGGGCACCTTAAAGATTTCACACTAAAGGGGGACCAAAGCACGGGTCGCCAGGGTAGCCATCGAGGAGGCAGACATGAAGGAAGAAGCCCGAGGAAAGACAGCCCAAGCGCAGCTATCAATACGATCTTTGGAGGACCTCACACTAGTAGGAGCAATAGAGAAAGGATGTCAGAAGTCAGGGAAGTAATGTATGAAAACAGGGACTTTGAGGTAAACTCTGTGCAGAGAAGTCACAAAAAACCAAGGGAGGGCCATGACCCAATAACTTTTACGACCGAGGATTCAGAGGGAATTGATGCCAAACCCAATGATGCGATAGTTGTGGGGGTACAAATAGCCCACCGGGATGTCCTCCGAGTGATGATAGACAACGGAAGCTCTGCCGACATTTTGAGCGCTAGAGTGTATGACGAACTTCGGCTAGACAGGAAAGACTTGGAACCATTCCATGTGCCTCTAAAAGGCTTCGGAGGAGCAGAGGTAAGATCTTTGGGAACGGTAAAACTGCCTGTGAGATTTGGGACAGCGCCTTGTCGACGAACCATCCTCCTGGATTTCGTGGTGGTTGATATTCATAACTGGCCATACAATGCTTTACTCGGCCGACCCTTTTTGAACAAGGCGCCGGCAGTCACGTCCACTCATGCGTTAAAAGTAAAGTTCCCAACAGAGTTCGGGATTGGGGAACTTAAAGGGTCACAAGAAATGGCTCGCCGGGCCAATCTGTCAATTTTTAAAGACCGAACTGGAGCAGAAGCCTTAAGCGTGTTTCAACTCGACCAGGAGACGAAGGAGGAGAACCCTGAAACGTTTGAGCTGGACCCGAGAGATGAGACCAATAGAGAAAAAGAAGAACCAACAGAAACTGTCATCCTAGATGAAAAAGAACCTAGTAAGACAGTCAAAGTTGGGGCGAGCATGACGAAGCAGGTCAAAACAGGCGTGGTGAATCTTTTGAGGGAGTACAAGGAGATCTTTGCCTGGGGCCACGAAGATATGCCGGGGATCAATGCAAAAGTAACCACCCACCATCTAGTAGTAAGCAAAGACTGCAAGCCGGTAATACAGAAAAGGAGAAGTTTCAACCCGGAGAGAAGTGCAGCAATAAGGGAAGAAATATCCAAGTTGCTCGCGGCAGGATCGATCAGAGAAGTCAAATATCCTGAGTGGGTAGCAAACGTTGTGCTCGTAAAGAAGAAAAACAATCAGTGGAGGATGTGCGTAGACTTCACCGATCTCAACAAAGCCTGCCCAAAGGATAGTTTCCCCTTGCCAAGAATTGACCAGTTGGTGGATGCAACAGCTGGGCATGAGCTGTTAAGATTCATGGATGCGTACTCAGGATACAACCAAATCAAGATGCATGAACCGGATGAAGATAAGACAGCATTCACCACGGACCAAGGATTATACTGCTACACTGTCATGCCATTCGGCCTGAAGAACGCTGGAGCAACATATCAGCGGCTTGTCAACAAGATGTTCGCTAACCAAATAGGAAGGAATATGGAAGTGTACGTCGATGACATGTTAACCAAGAGCGTCAAAGCCGAGGGACATGTAGACGACTTAAGAGAAACCTTTGATGTGCTAGCCAAGTTCGGGATGAAGCTGAACCCCTCAAAGTGCGTGTTCGGCGTGCCATCTGGTAAGTTTCTCGGGTATCAGGTACATCAAAGAGGAATAGAAGTGAACCCTGACAAGATCAAGGCACTAGCCAACATGGTTTCCCCAAAGAACTTGAAGGATGTCCAGAAACTTACAGGATGCCTGGCATCGCTGAACAGGTTCATCGCAAAGTCGACAGACCGGTGCTTACCCTTCTTCAAAGCGCTCAAGAAAGGCAAAGGGATAGAATGGAACAAGGACTGCGAACAGGCCTTTGTCGCTTTGAAGGAATACCTCGGCCGAGCACCATTGCTGTCAAAACCCATCACAGGGGAAGTGATGTACATGTACCTGTCAGTCACAGAAGCGGCCACCAGTTCCGTATTAATAAGACAGGAGAATGGGATACAGAAGCCGGTGTACTACACAAGCAAAGCATTACTACCAGCTGAAACGAGATATTCATCAGCTGAAAAAATGGCGCTCGCACTAGTAACAGCAGCGAGGAAGTTGAGGCCATACTTCCAAGCACACAAGGTAGGAGTATACACCAACTGTCCATTGAGAATGATATTGCAAAAACCAGAGGTGTCGGGCAGACTTACAAAATGGGCCATTGAGCTAAGCGAATTCGACATAGAATTTATCCCAAGAACAGCAATCAAAGGCCAAGCAGTAGCAGACTTTGTAGCAGAATTTACCGAGCCAGGCACTGAAGTGGCGAAGATGATGATAGATCAAGCAAGAAAAGACTTTCGCTGGAAACTTTGGGTCGACGGCTCATCAAACACGCATGGCAGCGGGGCAGGGATAGTGGTCACCACCCCGGAAGGAGATTCTGTAGAATGTGCCTTGCGGTTTGACTTCAAAGCCACCAACAACCAAGCCGAGTACGAAGCGCTGATAGCAGGACTGAAAGTATGTACGGCCTTAGGGGCTGACGAGATTGAGGTGTTTAGCGACTCTCAAGTCATCGTCAACCAAGTGCTCGATGAATACCAAGCAAGGGATGACAACATGGTTGCCTACCTCAGACTAGCAAAGGAACTGTTGAGGCGATTCAAAGAATATAGGATTGTGCAGGTCCCAAGAGAAAAAAACGAACAGGCAGACGTTTTGGCCAAGCTGGCGTCCGCCACGATCAATATCTGGCCTCGAACAATCCCTATGGCACATCTGCTTCGACCCAGCACAGCCGAGCAGATCGAAGTAGGGGTCATCATGGAGGTATCAACCAACTGGATGACCCCAATCAGATAGTACCTGATCAATGACACCCTCCCAAGTGACTTGCTAGAAGCCAAGCGGCTGAGATACAGAGCAACAAGATATTCGGTCCTCAACGATGAATTGTATAGGAGAGGATTCTCGAGAACATTGCAAAGATGTGTCGGGCCTGAAGAGGCAGAAGGAATCCTAAAAGGAATACACAGCGGAAGCTGTGGGAATCACGCTGGAAGCATTAGCTTGGCCCATAAAGCACTAAGACAAGGATTCTACTGGCCGACCATGTTCGCCGATGCAAAAAGAATAGCGACCAGATGTGAAGCATGTCAAAAGATCGCGAACAACATTCGCCAGCCACCTGAGCGCTTGCAGAGCATCACCTCCCCATGGCCGTTCGCCATGTGGGGAATTGATTTGATCGGCCCAATGCCCACAGCGCCAGGTGGGGCGAAACATGCCATCGTAGCAGTGGATTATTTCACCAAATGGGTAGAGACCGAGTCACTGGTACACATCACAGAAGCAAATACAACCAGCTTTGTGAAGAAAAACATTCTATACAGGTTCGGAATACCAAACACCATCATCACTGACAATGGGACACAGTTCGATAACAAGAAATTCAGGGACTTGTGCAAGAAATATGGGATCAACAACTACTATGCTTCCCCGGCTCACCCACAGACAAACGGGCAAACTGAGGCGGTGAATAAAATCATCAAGCATAACCTGAAAGCCAAACCGGCCGTCAAGAAGGGAAACTGGGCAGAGAAGCTACCACAGGTGTTATGGGCATACCGGACAACGGAAAGAAACTCCACTGGGGAAACACCCTACTCCATGGCCTTCGGAACTGAGGCAGTCATTCCAGTTGAAACAGCGTTCTCTTCGCCAAGAACACAGTTATTTCGGCCAGAGCTGAATGTTGACATGCTGAAGTGTGGCTTAGATGAACTAGAGGAAAGAAGGGAACACGCCCGAATAAGGAATGCCGCCTACCAGCAGAGAGTAGCGAGATATTACAACTCACATGTGAAAATCAGAAGATTTGCGCTCGGGGACCTGGTTCTAAAAAGAGTGACACCCGGAACCAAGGATAGAACTGCAGGATCACTCGCAGACAAGTGGGAGGGACCATATCACATCACAGGTATAGCAGGCCATGGAGCGTATCACATAGCAAAGAGAGGAGTCGGCGAGCTACCCCGACCATGCAATGCTCAGTACCTGAAGATCTACTACCCTTGATGCTCCAGCTTAAAGAAGACCTTTTATTATGCTTTTGTTTCTTTAAATTCCTCTTTTTAAGAAGTTTCTCTTGTTTTATGACATTAGAGTTTACAGGAAATAATCAATAAAGAGTAACTTATTACTAAGAAGCCTACCATCGTTGAAATCACAGATCAGCCTTGACGAACAGACCCCCAAGGTAGAAAATTAAGCTACCTAAGTCCGGCGAACAACCAAGAAAACCGGGAGAATACCCCGTATTACAGCAGGCTTAAGGCAAAGATGCCACAAAGTAGCCTGAGCTAGAGAAAAATGTCACATAAAAAGGCAGTCGCCATTAATAAAGGCATAAAACTCCCAAAAGAAACTGTACAAGGCGTCCAGCTAACAGTGTTCGGGAAGATCCCTGAAAACTAAAAACGCTGGGGGTAAAGCGAAACTAGCATTCAAAAAAAAAAAACAGTGAGCAAAAGCGGGAGACGTCCCAACAGTTTGCTCGCATAAAACCTGGTGTATGGTCGGACACGTCCTGACAAACACTTGGTAAAAAACAAAAAACTAGCAATTATAAAGCTAAGTGATAAAAAGGCTTTAGAGCTTGAGTCAAAAACTCAGCAAGGGCAGCTGAACATAAACACATAGCATTAAATAAACGGCGAACAGAAAAGAAACGCATCGCAAGAAAAAGTAGTATTTTATTTACTTGTCAAAATATTTACAAAGACAAACAAAAATAAATAATACACGTGATCAAGCGCTCGCCGGTGGAAAGCCCCCATCATCATCCTCCTCTTCCTCACTCGCCTCATCCTTTGATGGCCAGACAACATCCTCGTCCCCTTCAGGCATAAAGGATGCGTAGTCCCGACCAGCCACAGGACCCAGGTCAGGTTCAGCACCAGACCCAGTAAGGCTCCCCTTCTGGCCTGAATAGTAAGTGCTACTAGCACGTTTTGTGGGGATCTCCAGGTGCATGGGAAGGGGCTCTACTTGAGTATAACGGCAATGGGCTTTCCACAGCTTCAGCTGACTCTTTATCGAGCATACCGCATCATCCATATGCCTCTGAAGGTTTCGGTCATAACGCCTCAGGGCTTTCTCATTAGAATGGTCTTTTAAAGCGAAAAACCTCTTTGCCTGCCTCATGCCTCTTTCAAACTCACGGAAGAGGAGCGCATCATATGCAGGAGATCTCTTGAAGCGATCGACGGCCTCAACTTCCCAAACGGCCTTCAAGTCCTTCATAAGAAGATCCTGAGTAGCCTGTTGGTGCCGCAGGTCTTCAGACTCGCGTTCAGCCTTCTCCTTGGCCTCATTTGCCAGACTCTCTCCTTCCATATGAGCGACCAGGGCATCCTGACTATCGGCGAGCTGCTCCTTTAATTGCTTGATTTGCTCTTCAGCAGCAAGAAGCTTCTCTTCGGCAGCAAGCTGGGCGGCTAAATAACCATCGGCGAGCTCCTGCATTTGAGCAATGTGTTGCGCGTGCGATTCTTCAGCCGATAGTTTCTCAGCCGCCGAGCGAGAGATTATTTTTTGCAAGCGTCTGCAATCACTCGAAGCCGCATTCGCTCGCCTATAGGCACTTGCCATCTCCGACATCATCTGCGTTTAGAGTAAAGTTAAAAAGGGGAGGCAAAGCAGGAGAAAGTAAAAAGAAGAAACGAGACCAGTAAAATTACCAATGAGTGGCAATTGAAGAAAAATTCCATCTTGTTGTTGTATGATTTTCCCTTCACCTTCTCCCAACCCTCGCCAAAATAGATATCATTATTGATAAAATGATTGAGGAGCTCGGCGGGAGAGAAATCTGACAACGAGACAATTCCCGAGCCTTCACCTTGGTCGGTCGGACCAACAGATGGCCCTCCTTGAGAACCCCCCAAGTCTGTAGCAGGGGCAGATGATGGACCAGGGATGTCAGCCGGAGCAGTGGTGTCCCTACCCTCGGCAGTAAAAGGAGATGAGGGCCTGGGGGTATCCTCCTGTACAGCGGGATCCCTCGCTCTAATATTCGCGGGGGACACCGAAGGACCAACATCGTCCGGGGCAGGGATCGGTGCAGCTGAAGGGGTAGTAGTCTCTGCACCACCAACTTCCTCTGAACGAGAGGCTGGATCAGCGCCCCGAGGGACTGCAGAACCTGACTCACTGACATTGACAGCCTCAGGGCGAACAGGCTCCCCATCCTCCTCCTCGTCAGATGAGACCACAAACTGAACCACCCTCGATGCCCGCTTCAAAGGACGAGTAGCACCCTCGGGGGTAGTCTCTGCATGGCGTTTTCCCCGACCAACCCTTGGGTGAAGGTCATTGGAAGGGTCCTCAGGGGGCTCAGGAACGTTCGCGTCAAAAACCGGAACATCCGTACTCGCTGCAGGAGTCGCAACTTTTTCTTTCCCCTTGCAGCCTAGAGTGCGTGGCGAAGTGTCAATCCGGCTTTCATGGGGCTGAGCAACCGCCCCAGAAACAACAGCAATACCTGCACTCGCCGCAGGAACCCCAACCTTCTCCTTACCTTTACGGCTAGGAGCTTGAGGAGGCGCATTCCTACCACCAGCTTGGGGTTGCACAACAACATCGGCAACGTCAGGAACGCCACCCGCTCCCACATCCGGGGAGTCATCACCCTCGGGTGGCGCAACCCCCTCCTTAGGCAAGCCCACAGCATGCCTTTGACTTGCAGCTTCCGCGTTCTTCACTGCCCGGGCTTGCTCGTCGCAAATGATATCAAACTCGCTCACTAAAAGGTAAAAACATAGTGTTATCCAAGGCAAAAATCAATAAGAAGTTTTAGGAAAAAACAAGCTGGTAAAGAGAAACTTACAGCGACGTCGCCGACCGGACAGACGAGAGAAAACACCAAGAGTGACCATCCTGGCTTCATCGAGGAGTTGCTCCTGACCCCTCTTAATCAAACTGAGCACCGCAGCGTCAGTTACGTTCTTCACCTCATGAGGAGTCAGAGCTGGCGAAGCCTTCGTCCAGGCATCAGGAGACGTAAAGTGTCTCGGGACCTTGCTCGCCCGCAGGTTATGGCGAGTATCAGCGGGATTATTCCTTCCCCACTCGCCACCCGCGAAGAACCAGCTGTTCTTCCACCTCTTGTTTGAAGTGGGGAAACCCCAAATAAAACCTATCTTCTTCTTGTCACTCGAAACCTCCACTTGTCCTGCGTTGGACACTCCCTCGGGAATCCAATTCTCCACAGCAGTGGACTGGAGATAGTAAGTGCCGCCATGGCCAGATTGCCGCAGGACGTAGAAATGACGGATTTCGCGAGGAGTTGGCGACCGTCGACCCATTGTTTTCCACATTACAGCCAGGGCCATCAGAATCCTATAACTATTTGGCGAGAGCTGTGCCGGAGCGATTTTAGCGTCAGCCAGAAACCTGGCTATAAACGGCTGAAGGGGTAGAGTCACTCCACAACCGAACATCGACCCGTAGATGGCGACCGCGCCGCTCGGCGGATTCCATGCTGTTCCATCGCCCGAGGGAATAAGGACAACTGAACTCGGAATGTCATATCTTCTCCTATATTTGCTAAGCTCCTGCTCGCCGACTACGTTTACCTCAGTGTCGAAGGAACTGGGGCGTTCGGCTGCAAAACACAAAGCGTCTCGCCGATGGTCCTCAACATCTGAGCCCACCACCGTTTGAGCACCAACGAGAGAATCTCTAGGGGCTCTAGGTCCTCGTCGACCACTGCCAGCAGCGTTTGGGGTTTTTGCCATATCTGGAGAATCACTGTCAGAAGTCGAAATAAAAACAAAATCAGGAGCATCGGATCCGGAATTAAGAGAAGTATAAAGTGGAATAGGTACAGGAGAAGCTGGGTTATAATCGCGTAAATAAGACTCAATTTTATCTGCAACCTTCTTATCACCAAGCTCAAGGGCTTGCATCATTTGATTAAAAAGAAAATGGCGTTGAGAGAAATCCATTAACACTCACCAGAGATAAATGAAAGAAGATAGGTAATAGAAACCGTGCTCCAAAGAAAACCACCGGAAAACTTAAAACAGCGTCGAAATCTGAGATCTTGGGGAACCACCAGAAAATCAAGAAACGTCGAGTCGGAGATTTTTGAAGACCTTCTCTGAAGAGAGCACTTTTTGTGAAAAATAAAGGAAAGCAGAAGTAAAAAAGAAGACGAAGTGGAAACAGTTTCGTCCTTTTAAAGGGGGAAATTCGAAATTCAAGAAAAAGTAATAATTAGAAAAACGGCTGTGATAAAGTACCACCGCCTGTGAGTAAATGCTGTGGTGAAGGTATCCATCAAACGAAGGACACGTGGCGTCATGGGGGTTCACAACAGACGCGACATTACTGCAGGCGTGACAGCAGTTGCAGCGCGTCATATCAATAACATCCCGTTTGAAATTCTGTGGCTGAAAATGAAAGCTTGCCGTGGAAGATTTAATATCAGAAGAAGCACGTGGCAGAAATTAAAAAGAGAAGGAAAAGACATCTGCAAAAAATCTTCAAAAAATGAAGAAGGTCACGAAGTACAAGTAAATCATATAAACACTGCTCGCCGAACCAAAGAGACCAGCCTACATTGGATTAGCTCGAAGTATTTATGGGGGTATTGTTGTATGTGTAAATTTGATGAAAGGACACGTCAGCACAGAAACAATAAAGACATAGACACGTCATCCATTGACTCGTCAACAAGAGGAAATCAGTCAAAAGGAGTGCTAGTAGGCATGTTCGCCGATTCAAAGGAAAAGAGTGTTCGCCGCAGCCGTTTACCCAGTGAAGAGGCAAAATGCGCTCGCCAGTCTAAAGGCGTTCGCCAAAGATACACAACCGGAAAGGGTAATCCAATTCTAAGTATATTTCCACGTCAACGTGGGGATCAAATCTAGACAAGATTCAAAGATTAAATCCTATTCCACACAAGATACGAATCTCCTTCAAACAAGGAAGAATCCAAACAGGAAACAAACCCTAAAGAAGTTATTTGCAGATTCCAAACTCCTTATACAACACAAAATAAGGAGTCCCCGATCAACACGGCATATAAACCGGAAACCCTAGAGAGAACCCATATAAATAGAGCCTAAAACCCCATGAAAAAGGGTTGGAGAATATAGAGAGAATAGTCAGGCTATTGTATGAGAATCTTGAGTGTGTAAATCATAACAAAAGTTATAGTGAATTTTCTCGCCCTCAAGGGGCACCGTGGTTTTTTCCCATTCAAGGGTTTTCCACGTAAAACTACTTTGCATGCATTGATTTTTCTTTCTTTGTTTGTTCTTTTTGATTAACGTATTATTGTTGACCGAGTCAATCCAAAAATCGTCGTCAACAGGTAACATAACACGGGTAGTCACAAGTGAGTTGAGAAACTGAAAGTAAATTCCTCTTTATTTGAGGAACCACAAGCATATTATTCAAAGATAATTTGGAATGCTTAGAAAAATATTAGCATGTCCAGTATGTGTTATAGGTAATTTGTCACCATTTCCCACCATAACATGATCAGATCCAATATATGGTTGTAAATTAGAAAGTGCACCTGGATCATCAGTAATATGTGATGTAGCACCAGTATCTGGGAGCCAATCATTGTCCATAGATGAATTGAGATGAAGCGCAACCAAAGCTTGAGGAACTTGATTAGCTTGATAACTGTGATTGAACCGATGCCAACAATTGAGAGCATTGTGACCTCTCTTATTAAAAATCTGACATTCAAGAGGAGAATGAACACGGTTTGGTTGTGAAGAATTTGTTGCTAGCATGCTGGGCTGAGAATTAAATTGGTGATACGAAGGCCTTGAGTTGGACTGAGTAAAACCTCTTCCTCTTGAGGTAAAAGAAGAATTATATCCTCGTTTCATTTGATTATGTGACGTAGAACGTTGTCCAACAAAAGCAGGAGTAGGATTAGCATGTTCAGATAATTAGGACTTGTTACGCAATTCATGACTATGTAGTAGAGGAATTAAATCATTATATGACGGAATAGGAGGCTTAAGCATAATAGTGGTGAAAGATTCATATTGTGGGCCTAAACCACTTAAAAGCCAAAATACCTTATTTTGATCAAGTACCGGTCTGCCGATGGCATTGAGTTGATCACATGTTAACTTGAATTCTTTGATGTAATCAATGAGCGAAATTGATTCCTTCTTCTTTTCTTGAAGCTTGAGATTTAATTCAAATTCACGGGCTTGAGAATCTTGAGAGTAAGCATTTGTTAAGGTTGTCCAAACTTTAAATGAGTTTGTCAACCCAACAATGGTTCCAAGAGCCTCTTTAGACATTGTTGCTGTGATCCAAGCCTTAACTAGACGATCCATCCGTTTCCATGCTGGATTAGGCACCTTTCCTTCTTTGTCATCAATCTCAGCTTCTGGTTCTATTACTTTTCCAGTGATGAAACCAAGTAGATCTTGACTCTCAATCAAAGCTAGTACTTGTGTTTCCCACAATAGGTAATCGGTGGATGTGAGTTTTAGTGATACGAAATTTGCCACATTAATAGTAGTAGGGTATGGATATTTGGAAGAAGAGGATGAAGCCATTTGATTATTAAGGATCGCAGATACTTCACTTGTTAGAGTTAAAAAAGCTCTGATACCATAAAGAAAACTAAAACAATATATTGATGTGATAATTTGCACACAGACTTTCATTACATAATGAGTTTATATACAACCTTACACAACTTAAAAGGCAAGAGAATATATCATACTCAAATACTTCCACTGTTTATACATGTTTATCTCATATCTTGTTCTTTACAAACGTATACCACTAGGAGTCTATGACTTAGGATTCACGTGCACTTATAATCCAGACTTGCAATTTAGGTGTTGCCAGTTTCCTTGTTGAAGGCTCCTCCTAAATCATGACCACTAGCCACTCCTTTCTTGTTTTGTCTGTGAAACAATGTAATTGCATTCTTAGTCATTGCGCAACAGGGTGGATGCAACATTCTCACCTTAATAAAGCCTTGCTTCAAAAAAAATATATTCAACTACAATTTTGAATTTAAATTTAGTAGTTTAGGGTAGAGAAGAAGTTATGATAATTTGTGTTCATGTGGGAACGTTTACATGTCTTTGTGTATTTATAAGATAATTTGTAATTGAAAAATTATGTGACCAAAAGTTCCTAACATTGGAACCAATATCACCATCATGTGATTAATAGATGTTAACACGTTTCAATAACTTAATTAGATAAGGAATCTTTAGAGGATTTTAGTACATTTGAAGTCGATTTCCCAAAGTATTATTGTTTAGTAATTAATTGTATTCTTGAATTTGATTTTCGATGGTATAATTTCATGGTTACAAGGTATATTTAGCATCAATGAAGCAATGGACAGCCTAGTCGGCATGGCCCCTCCCTTGGCTAACTATTCAAGTTAGTGGGGGAGTTGGATTCATAATTTTAATATTATATATCAAATGTTGATTTGGTTTCACTAGTTACTTGATTGTTTTGGTAACTATTAAACTAATAACTGATCAAAGCAAGCATCATAACTTCAATTTTGAATTTAAATTTAGTAGCTTAGAGTGGGGAAGAAGTTATGATGTTCAATGTCCTGAGAAGAATTTTTTGGCTTTGTGTTTAATTGGGTAGTGTTTAATCTCTGCATACTTAGAAATAGGTGTGTGTTTAAATGGGTTTTAAAATAGGTGTGTTTAATTCTTTTTGTCATGGTGTGTTTAATTGGTTTTGACATGGTGTGTTTAATTCTATTTTGCATGATGTGTTTAATTCTTTTTTGCCCGGTGTGTTTAATTCGTTTTGCCTAGTGTGTTTAATTCTTTTTGTCTGGTATGTTTAATTCTTTGTTGCCTGGGGTGTTTAATTCTTTTTGCCTGGTGTATTTAGTTCTTTTATCTCTGGTGTGTTTAATTGTTGAAACAGTGTGTGTTTAAATTATTGAACCCAACTTATTTGAATTGTATAGAAGGAAAATATTGACTATGAACAGTATTTGAAGGACTGATAATGAGATATAGAATTACTGAGGACCCATTTCAAGAAGAAGGCCAAAATCTCTAGTAGTCTTGCTGATAATTATGATAAGGCCAAAAACAATCGGCTATTGAAAATGCAACAATTTCATTAGCAACAGCAGCAACAACAACAACACGAGCAGCAATTTTATGGGATGGTCTGTGGAACTTGGATGATTTCCATGTCAATTTTGGTGGGGCATGTGCAACAAGCAAAGCTAGTTTGCACAATTTGGTTGCTCCGTTTTGTTAAATTCTTGTTGTTTTGTCTTGTTTTTCCATGTACTTGATTAGTTTTGTTATTATCAAATTAATTATGAGATGCCTCCTCCTAAAGCATGAGGAGCTTTATATTAGATTGATGCAGATGGATGTGAATTTTGGGTTGTAACAAAATTCAAGCTTTTAATTATATGTAAGCTTAATTTTAATAATAAAGTAGTCCAATTTAGCATGATTAGAACAACTCTAGCATGTTCGAAAGTGTTATATATATATATATAAAGTTTATTTCAACTATCTTTAGGGTGATAACTTCTAACTGGCAGTGTGTGTTAAATTGTTGAGTAACACTGATGTGTAATTATTGAATAGCAGTGTGGTATGTTTAATTATTAAGTAACACTTGTGTGTTTAATGGGTTATGCTTGGTGTGTTTAATTCCTTTTTGCCTAGTGTGTTTAATTCTTTTTGCCTGGTATGTTTTTTTTTTTTTTTTTTGCCTGATGTGTTTAACTCTTTTTTGCCTAGTGTGTTTAATTCCTTTTTCCTGGTGTGTTTAGTTCCTTTTTGTTTGGTGTGTTTAATTCCTTTTTTCCTAGTATGTTTAATTATTTTTTGCCTAGTGTGTTTAATTGTTGAGTAACACCGGTGTGTAATTGTTGAATAGCAGTGTGGTGTGTTTAATTATTAAGTAACATTGATGTGTTTAATGGGTTTTGCCTGGTGTGTCTAGTCAAATGACGAGTCTGTTGTTGGTATAAAACCTCAAATGTTATTGCTTCCACAGATGGATGGAAATTCTGCCGCCAATTGCTGTAAAAATGTTTGGTAGATAGGCTGAACTGTAGGAACACCCACATGACCAGGTTCTGCAATAACTTTCTCAATATCACTAACATACACCTATGGAACATGTTGATCATCACACAACAATATTTTCACATCGCTATCATCTTTAATCTTCGGTCTGGCAGGCCTAAGCCTAACACCGGTATCAACCAAAGTTCTTAACTCAGTGATAAACATTGTTAAATCAATATTCACAACGCCTTGTACCACCCTAAACAACTCATCATATGTCAAATTCCTATGAACTTTGATAAACTCTGTTTCACCACCCTCGTAAAAGTTCCCTACCCATTTGCTACCATAAGTGATTATCAATTTCGTTGGGTCCTTTCCTGTATTTCATCCAATAAAAATCTTACATTTAGAATTCAATTTATTAAACCAGTCACATTAAACACAGCAGAGACAAAACAATTAAACACACCAAGGCAAATCAATTAAATACATCAGGGCGACCCAATTAAACACACCATGGCATACTAACTAAACACACTAAGTAAAAAGAATTAAACACACCAGACAAAACGAATTAAACACACCAGACAAACGAATCAAACACACCAGACAAACGAATCAAACACACCGAGCAAAATGAATTAAACAAACCAGGCAAAAAACGAATTAAACACACCAAGCAAAAAGAATTAAACGCACCAGAAAAAACGAATTAAACACACCAGACAAAACGAATTAAACACACTAGGTAAAAACGAATTAAACACACCACGCATAAACGAATTAAACACACCAGACAAAAATAATTAAACACACCAGGTAAAAATAATTAAACAAACCATACAAAATGAATTAAACATACTACACATAAACGAATTAAACACACCAGGAAAAAAGAATTAAACACACCAGACAAACGAATTAAACACACAACTGCAACCAATATTCTTCAACCTAAAATCATCATTTAGTGCAAATGAAGCAAATTAAATTAGGGTTTCAAATACATACCTCTGAAAGAAGGAGCTGGATCATCTCGATTCATCATGAAATATGAAGTCAAATCCATGAAATACAACGCCTAAATCCGTGAAAAACGACGCCGAATCCGTAAAATATCTTCTTCACCTATATGGGTGTTTTGTTCATTACATAGATGTTATATGGTGGAGAGAACGAAGAGAGGAAATTGAAGACAAAGAGAGAACGAATAGAGAAAATTGAAGAGAGAGAGAGAGAGAGAGAGAGAGAGAGAGAGAGAGAGAGAGAGAGAATGAAGACAAGAAATGGTGGAGTGTGGAGTCGTGGTTCTCACAAAAAGAAGAAGAGAGCAAAGACAATAAAAAAAAATGGTGGAGTGTGGAGTTGTTCTTTCTCAAAAAAGGAGAGACCAGAGACTGTATTCAGAGAAAAAAAAAAAAAAAAAAACCCAATGTAAAATGGAAAAATGAGGGGCAATTTTGTATGTTCAGTGGATTGTTTGACAAAAACATAAACCTCCTTAATTTTTAGCTAGTTTCCAATTTCACCCATATATATATATATATGAATAATGCTAGACATCCTAATTTTTTTTCCCAAATTCTATCCCAAATGATGTGGTACGTGAGGTGTCAACATCATATTAGTTACCATATAATCTCATGATTTATAAGATGCTAACACCTCACGTGCCACATCATTTGATACAGAATTTGGGAAAAAAAATTGGGACGTTTAGCATTACTCTATATATATGGAGCAAGATCCATGACCCCATATTTTTACACAAGATTTGACACAACTTTATATGTCCCTTAGATTAGCAACGTTTGAATGGTATAGATTATCCACTTGTGAACTCTTTTTAAATGAATTTATTTCTCATTTCTCTCATCTCTCATCAATTAATCAATTAATGTTGTTTTAAAAAAAAATTAATCAATTAATGCATTTAATTTATATTTCTTCTTCTTCTTCCCATCGACCACCACCATATCTGTAGTATAATTCTCTCCCATCTTTCTGACTTTCTCTGTTTTTTTTTTTTTTTCCTTAAACACATCACATATCATGTATAAATATAATTTCAAAAGGAAAAAAAAAAAACCATATCAGGATAATATAGAATTTTATCATCCAATCCATGGAGATCGACAACCTCAATTACACCAAAACCTAAAATTATTTGGGTCATCTGACCATTGTGCATCTAATTATGTAAGCAAATTGTAAGGTAAATTCTATCAATTTTTATTTTATTTTATTTTATTTTTTAAAAATAACTAACTTCATTAAAAAGAAAAGAAGGAAATCCATCATAAGTATATTAAATATTTAAGATAATTGTAAGTTTATAATGAGACTCTAATGATCACACAAAAAACAATTTTTTTTTTTTTTTTTTTTTTTGAATATACAACTGCCGGGACCAACGAGATTAGACTCTAAAGCACGACCCGGAACTCTGCTCCCACAATAGGGGAGAGAGTACCCACACAAGGTGGGACAAATAATGTATATACATATATACCAAGGCCAAGGATTGAACCTTGGTGGTGGAGCACGAATGGGAGGCTCCAACCACCAAGGCAATGGGCCAATTTCTTTTATCACTATCAGGATCATTTTTTGTTTTTGAAATTTTATTTAGTCTATCCATATAAACTAAAAAGTGAAAACCAAATCAACCCAAATTAAAGAAGAGATGAGAAGAAAGTGATTAGAGAAAATAAAGCTATGGAATGTGAGAGAGGAGAGAATGGTAAAGGAGATAGAAGGTGAAAATAATTAAAAGCATTAATTGATGAGAGATGATAGAGAAAACAAATAAATTTATTTAAGAAAGTTTACAAGTGGATTAATCCAATCCGTTCAAACATTGCTAATCCAAGGGACACAAAGTTGTGTCAAAACTTGTGTAAGAAATTGGGGCCATAGATCCTAGTCTTTTCTATTATTAGTTCGAATTGATATAAAATATATCAGTTCTTTGTATGTGGACTATTGGATTTAAAAGATGCTTTGACAAGTGCATGCAGCCAAATCAAAGTATTTAAATCTAATGGTCCACATGGAAGGAATTGATATATCTTTTGTTAGTTCGAACTAACAATAGAAAATCTATATATATATATATATATACATATATATATATACAGATTTTATATTATCAGTTCATTCTGACAATAAATATATTAGGGCGAAGAATGTGGACCACTAGATTTATATACTTTGACTCAAAGTATATGCACTTATCAAAACTTCTCTATAATCTGTGGTCCACATTCTTCGTCATGATATATATATTGTTATGACGAACTGACTATAGAAAGACTATATATATATATATACAGATTTTCTATTATCAGTTCGAATTGATAATAAATATATCAGGATAAAGAATGTGAACCACTAGATTTACATACTTTGACTCAAAGTGTATACACTTGTCAAAACTTCTCCATAATCTATGATCCACATTCTTCGTCCTAATATATTTATTGTCAATTCGAACTGATAATAGAAAGACTGCATATATATATATATATATAACAAATAAATACATATTCTAGTTTATTTTCAATGCTCTTGGATTTTGTTATTTTTAGGGATAAAATTGTCTATAAAATAACTTTTCCTTTGCAATTTAACATTCCCGTATTTTGTATCATTTTATTAATTTATTTAGTAAAAGTATAAGTGTTAAACTCAGTCAACACAAACAGAATATTGAGTTAGTCCAAAGGGGAGGTTTTTAAAATAAAAGCATTTGTAACTATACATCAAATAATAGTTCAAAACTTCAAATGTGAGGGGTTTTTTTTTTTTTTTTAATATTAAACCTAAAAGTAAAGTATTAAATAAGGAAAAAAATTATCCATGCAACTTTTTAGAAAGTAAAGATAAAGAATGATTGTATCATCATTGATTATTTCTTGTTTCAAATGAAACAGAAAAAAGTTTTACAAAGTGAGAAAAGAAGAATTATATGTTCACAATTAGAACATTATGTAAAATAAACAACAACAACAACAATTGGCTGTAGAGAAAATTAACAACCAGGGCTGCATATTCAATCAAATTACCAATTTCCCAGGTGCAACTCTAGTTGCTAAATTATTGTCTGTTACCCCACCACACCCACCACCAAATTATGTAAAGTTAGTGTAGGTTATACACATTTCCTGTTATAGCTGAGTCTCCATCAGAAACTTTGCTGGTTCAGATTTTGATATGTATCCAAACTTTGATGTGCAATACTTCCTGTGAACTCCAGTGAGTTTCCCTGTTGCCGCCTTCTGGTGGAAACCGCTCATAAGTCTCGCGCATTCTCTGGGATCAATCAAGCAAAAGGTTAGTCTTGTTGGTAAATGAGATTGGTTGAGAATTTATTTAACCGAAGATGGTAATTGAAAAGAAAGTGTTTTGAGGAGAAATGGACTCACAAGAGCTGATCTTCTGAGTAACCACTGTGCCATTGACATGTCCTACTCCATTGCTTGAATCCGTAAATAGTACACTGAGCGGTATAGATGGCAGCAGCTGCTAATAAAGATGGTGGGAACTTAAGCATCTCGTACTCTACGAAGGAAAGCTCGATTAAGAAGAAGGATAGTAGCTCAAGCTTCTTGTCGGATTGAGCAGCCTTGAGAAACCGCCGAACAAAAACATATGGCGTTGGGACTGACATGTTAAACTGCAGTGTGTTAAGCATTAGTGATTCCTGCAGATTGTGAAGCAAAAATATGATTAATTATCGGCTGTGAAGTGTAGAGTTTTTAATGACATTGAATAATTATATCGACATATAACATACCATTTCGAGGACATCTTTCCTAGTGTAAGCTTTATCTGATATAAGAATTAAATCCCCAACAACAGGTACAGAAACCTCCTCATACTTGCATGCTAAAAGCATAGCAACTAAGCCAACCAACTGAAGCTTCTTTCTGACCATAGTTTGCTGGGACAAGAATCTGTCTATGAGATTAACCGAAAGAAACAATGTCTCGTTCATGAGATCAAACTTGTCGTGTACCTGTGGATTTGAGAACAAGGATGGATGATGCAGTCGGTCATCTAACACAGTTGATGATGGATTTTGGAACAGCGTTCAGTGATTAAAAGGAAAGAAACATTTGAACCAGAAACCCAAGTTACCATTTAGGCATTTGGTTCGATTGGGAGCATTTCACAATACCTCAATAAGCCAGTCAATCAATATAGCCCTCATCCTCTCATTAATGTCAAATTGTTGCGCCATGTAGTTCGGTAAAGCGCAGCTAAAACTCTGGAAATGAGGAGTGAAAATTAAAATTGATAGCTACCGTATGCAATTAAATCAACATAGGAAATAAACCTCAATCGTATCTACACATTTTGCTTGAATAGGATACAAATTAAATTTACCAGGAAAGTTACCAATTGAACATTTGACATAAAGATTAGGCAACTTTCCTTAATTTTGGATCCATCCCCTTGATTAGGCAACTTTTTTTTTCCTATTCTTCAAGAAATGTTATTTCTGTCGGTATAAACTTTACTTCTCGGCATACACATACAAATGAGTTGTTAAACGTTAAAAAATTTCCAGGCAGTTTCTTCCTACATAGAGGCATATTTTCGCGTGTTTCCTTCTTGCGCATCAAATGTTACTACTTACAATGGATCAAAAGATAGACTAAAATAACTGTAATGCTAATTTTACCTATCAATACAAGGGAATTTGAACTTCTATGAAACTGTAACACTAAAAGGTTCACACTAATCGAATTGAGAAATCAAATTTCAAAACAAAAGCATATGCAAGCCAAAACTTACCTCCATTTTTCTATAGTGGGCATACAAATCTTCAACATATTCAACAACTGCTAGTGGATTCTTTGCATCACAGCTATCAATATCCACAATTGGCTCTTCAACAACTATATCCTCCATTTCAACCTCCTCCTGATAGATTTTAGCAAATCAATTAAGGGTTTTTGCCTAATCAATCAGCACATATAAACAATTCAAAGATCTCTAAAGAGAGATTGATAGATAGATATATTATAGATAGATACCATCTGATCTATTTCATTTGGGCTGGTCTCAGTTTCCTCTAAGAACATTGGTTCTGGGTGGTCTAAAGGAGTCTTGCTTTCCTCCACATCTACAAATATACAATCTCCAAACTCATTTGTGCTCGAAACTGATGTTTTCGGCTTCTTAGCTTCCTGCATTGCCTCGGGACATGGTTGTTGAGTGCTTGCAATTTGAGCAGCAAACTTTCTAAACAACAGCGGAACAAAATTAAAATCATGAGAATTTGAATAATATATGAACAAGAATGTTTCATATATTTATTTATTTTTAATTTCATGGGTTGCTTTAAGAACTGATAAAAGGTAAAGGAATCATCATTTTTGAGAGGAGGGTTTTTTTGTTTCAATTTTTAAAAATGAGATCCAAGTTTCAAAATTCAAATTTTATTTCCTTTTCCTACCTTTTTCTCATTAACCAAACAATTGAAAAAAAAAAAAAAAACAAAGAGAAGATCATAGAATCAAATCAAACCCTAACCTTGTAATTGGTCGATGCACTGGATCTTGCTGGATTTTCTCACATACTTCAATTTTTCTGATGCAAAAGAAAAAAAATTACTTCCAAGAAACAACAAAATCAAAAACATAAACAAGCTCATATCAGCAAACAAATAAATAAAAAATAAAAAAATTTACTCTGACAAGCCTCTCTTGTTGACAACACAAGGATATCCTTGAACTCCTCCTAAATTCTGATTAATAACACTCAAAGCTCTTCTGGTGTGCCCAAATTTCCTGCCACCCATTTCTGGTCCTCCTTTCAATCCAAAAAAATATAAATATAAATATAACCCATGTCAGATCCTGGATTCTAACCAGCTATTTCAAGCTTGAATCTGTAAAGTGTAAACAAACTCAACTCATACAAAAAGTTCAATTTTTTATACCTTGAAAATTAGTGGGTTTGGTGATATTAGGATTGTTCTCATCAGACATCACAACCATTCTGTTCATTGTATTTTTCCAGGAAAACAATCACTTCACACCCAGAAAAATAAATCCAAATCCAAATCCAAACCCAAACCCACCCTTCAATGAAGTATTAAAACAAAACCCCCCCAATAAAAAATCTAAACTAACAACATTTAAAGAAGAAAAAATACAGACAAAGAGAAATAAAAGGGTGTGTTGTCTGAGAGAGAAAGAGAGAGAGAGAGAGAGAGAGAGAGAGAGAGACATGAATTTCTTTTCTCTTTTTATTTTTCAAATCTAACGGCTAGTGAAATGAGACCGTTAGATCGCGAAGGGTTGAGATGACTCTCTCTTTACAACGGTAAACTTATTAGTTGGCATGTGGCGTGCCGTATCTGATTTCAAATTACGAGAGTGCGTGCGTGGCATCTCTTGATTGGTTTCCTCTGAATTCTTATGGTGTTGTCGGGTGCGGCACTATACGCTCTTCTTCTGCCTTTTGTAAGTTCAATGCTTTCATTATTCAAATCACGCCACGTCAACTTTTTATAGTAATATTTTGAGTTTAGGCTCCTCTTTTTTTTTTTTTTTTTGTAATCTATTGTGTTAATTTTTTGTTAATCTTGATTAATTATGTATGTTATCTTAGTTAACTCTGATATTCCATAGAAAAAAGCTTTTATTCTAAGACCTGTATAATTATTTTTGTTAAAAAAAGACTAACATCAAACAGATGAGAACCTATCGAGACCTGTCAATATTAAGCACAGCATCAAATCACAAGTCCACCGAAACCTTTCAAGATCAAATCACAAGCATTACTAAAGAGATCTATTACACTATATAAAAACCAAATCTGTAACAATTCAAAACATCTCTCAACGATTATATTGTTTACTTGAAAAATGGAACTCTCAAATCTCAATTTCTGTAGCTACAAAAAAATCTACTGCTACAGGTGAAAACTGCTAAATAATTACTTGGTGAGTGTTTTCTTTACAAACACCAAGTTAAAAAGCATCAAGGATCCTTAAATGGTGACCCCATAATCATCAAATCGATATCTAATTGCATCGCGTAAATTAGGAGAAGCTGCCGTCTGTCTCTAGCATTATGCCCTACTCTAATAATGTGCAGAGCACCTGCAGTGGACAACAAAAAATTGATTAGGGGTGCACATACGACATACATACGAACAGACCCACGAGGAAATGAGACGGAGATTAAATTATACCGGTCAGTCTTGAGTTTGGTAACACTACTCCCAGGACTCTAGTAGCATATATTTTACAACAGCAATGCAATAACATTCATCTGAAGAGACTAGACAGTGGCTTGGTACTGCTTTTCGTCCTAACATCATGTTCGCATTTATCAACATCAAGTGGCTTGGTACTGCTTTTCGTCTTAACAACTTGTTCGCGTTCATCAACATCAAGTGGCTTGGTACTGCTTTTCATCTTAACAACCTGTTCACGTTTATCAATATCTAGTGGCTTGGTACTGCTTTTCATCTTGACAAACTGTTTGCGTTTATCAATAAACTCACTGATCACCTCTTTTAGTGAATGACAATCTTCCTTCTCTAGCTTGTTTCCCTGAGCTGTGTTTCTTTCTCCTTCAGGCGATTCCCTAACATCACCCACCTGCAGATGTTCCTTAGATATTTGCTGGCGCTCCTCATTTACAATGGCCATCGGTTTATTTATAGCTAGCTCCCGTTTAAAAGTAAGGCAGTTCTCCACCAGTTTCTGCTTTTTGGCAGTCTTTAGGATTGGTTCAGAATCAAGAGTTGCTTGATGGTGTTTCTTATTTTTCCTGACCGCAGATTGATTTTCGTCAATGAGCTCCAGCTTACCACGTTTCCTATTTTTCCTGGCCACAGATTGTTGCTTTACCATATTTTTCTCAATGAACTCCAGCTGCTGATGCTTTTTCTCTTCTTCATCAACCTTCCCTGGAACAAGCCCACCACTCAAGGTTTCCAAAACAATTTCACCTAAAACAAATCTTATCTCATCTGGACTTCCCTTTCCAAGCGATTTATAGTCAATTAACAAACTCTGTCTTTTTCTTTCATAAGATTCAATATCAATCACCAGCACATTTAACATTCGACAAACATCTCTCCCAACTCTCCTTGGTACAACCACCTGAAAAGCCACAAGATTTTACTCATAAAAGGCATGAATCTAGAAGTACACAGTTAATAGATGTGTATTAATTTCAAAAACAGGAAACGTCTGGTAACTTGGACAAAATTAATTGATTGCCACAGTGCACAGTCCCACAATTATCTACACCAAGAATTGCAACTGCAAGGATTTTCTTGTCACGTCCCCGACCTACCATAATATGAGTCTGGAACATCAAAGATGGGGAAAAGTTGGTTGAGCAAATATATATTTTTTTTCGAGCAGGAATAGACCCAAGTTGAGAACGACTTTACATATTGGATCATATACTGTTTTAGCTAAGAGTTGAACAACAAAATAGTAGGTCTATGCAAGTTGCCTTAAGACCAGTTCTTTAGTTTGATTATCCAGGACAGATCAATCAAATACTCACTGGGAAAAATTTACAATTTTGAGCAAGTTAAGCCCCCAAAGAGTTTGGTAAGGTTTGCACTAACATTATTCTAAACATCCATTTTTTCCTTCTGACAAATGACAGCTGCTAATATAACCACTTAGATGACTGTATATAGCTTTTCCACAACCAATACGCCATTCTAATTATGCAACTAATAGCTTGATATGCCTATACATATAATGTAATTGGCATATAGTATGTAAGGCAAACACATGCCCAAAATTAATTGTTAAACGCTGAAAATTTGATTAAGTTATTAACAATTGAAATTATATCAAATCGGATGCACTTACCAAACCAGAGTCTGTCTCAGTCAAAGCAATGACACAATCTTGCACTAAAGATGTCAACTTGATAACTTTTTGTGCAAGTTCTTCATCTGATTCAATTTCAAAAAACCCAGAGATCTCAGGAATAAACTTAACTAGCCCCTTAGCATGTTCTCTTGCAAATCCAACACCTTCCTTCCACTTTCCATGATACAGGACAGACGCAAAAACCCAGATTACAAAGGCATCTTGGGGGTTTCTGACTAAAGCTTGGTGAAATCCCAATATTCCTACCCTGTACAAGCAAAACAAGTTCAGCAGCCAGAATCCAAACTTGAAGCCTCGTATAAAAATTGCATGCCAACTAATCTAGATACACCATCCACCGAATCTCAATTGATTTAAGATAAAATATAATACACTAATTGAGCAAGTTAGAATAATTCATAGGCATTTTTTTTACACAAACAACTGATGCTGACACCTAAATTCCAGTGATTGTTACACTATCTACACTTAGTTACAGTATTTTATTTTACGGTTATGAATTCTAGGTTTAGATGGAGAATTGCCAAACTTTTTAAATCTCAACAAAATTCAATATAGTCAAACCACTGGTCCTGATAACCAAGCTTGTGTATTGTCATGATAATAAATATTACAATTGAACATGATACAAAACAGTCAACTCACCACAGATTGCAATGAGCAGGTCGATCACAGGAAACCAGTTTATCCAAATTGAACAATAATTTCTGCCAAAAGAAGGGAACTAGTTCAGAAATTAAAAAATCAAAAACCAAACTGAACTGCTGTCCTGGAAAAGTTTATTCAGAATTGAACTCAAAACAAGCAAGAGTAAAAAGAATGACTAGCAAGATTCTAGAATAACTCTAATCACTAGCAAGGTTCTAGAATAACTTCCACTTGTTCAACAGAAACAAATCTTTCCAAGCATTACTAACTCGAACTCAAATATCACCTCAGTCTCCCAAGTGTGCCACCCATCTTATTCTGTGATTTCAAATAATTACAGGTTGATTACTTCATTCCATATAAATCCTATATGTGACACGGTAGGAGCATCTTTATCAATTATAGCACAGTAAAGAAATTTTTTTTTTTACTGTAAACTCAAGCTTACCGTCAGCATTTTGCAATTTTGAGCAGGAGCTTTACTAGTCTGTTCATTAAGGTAAGATGCCTGCATTACAAAGCATGTCAGATATAAACTTTAAAACTGACTTACAAGATAAGTGAAGTACAGCAAGTAGGAAACTGAGAAACTACGAACATGAAATGGAAGAAACATTTCCAGCAGGTTGAATTTGTGAAGCAAACAGATAGAAGGCTCGGCAGCTCCATAAGACAACATGTAGTTCAGTTCCAACATTAACCTGAACTGAATAATCAAAGAAGTTATTTGTAGAAAGGTATGATGAAGAAGTAGTAAGAAGATTACATTTACTTGGGTGGTGAGAGGGATCTACAGGTAGGAAATTAAAAGAGAAAATTGTAAACATAGCAAGATAGAAAAAATCTCTCCCACAAAAAAACATACAAATGGAAAGATATCAAAATCAAAACACCTAATATACTCAAACAAGAAACTCAAGCAGTACGATACCTGGTCCAGTTTCTCAATGGAAGGCGAAAGTTTATGTATTGCAGTCTCAGTATCCTTTGTCAATGACAAGCCAAGGCGAGCTGCAATTCTTAAGCCCCTCAACATTCTAGCTGCATGATGAGGATTGCATGGTAACTTTCAGTTAAGATACTGTGATATCACTAAAGACCATACTTATAAAAGACACAATTTCCTACCACAGTCCTCTTTGAATGAAAAATGAGCAGGGATCAATGTTCGCAGCTGATTCCACATTACCACCAAACAAAAAAGAGCAAAACAAATCTCAACAAACTTAAAGCAACAACTATTGAAATTAAAACAAAAATGTAGAATGAATGTAGATTTTATTGAAAAAGGTACTATGTTACCTTTGAGGACCTTAAGTCTGCTATTCCATTGGCATAATCATAGATTTTATTTGTAAAAGGATCGAAGAATAAACTGCTTCCACAAAATCAAAAAATTTATTGAGATGGCATCCAACTGAACTTGCACACATGTATCACAAACCAATAGACTTTAATTGAATTATGAAATCATTTTTGCGGACATGAACATAATAATAGATGAATGAAAAAAACAAACTGTACCTATTAACAGTGAAGTCCCTATGCATGCTGTTTCTCCAGCGGACTAAGTCTTCTTCATCACAACCATCTGGCATTTGAAATGAATAAGCTTTTTTTGTTCCTTCATCTTGCTTTGCCACCGTCTCAAAACTAGATACCTGCCAAAAGAATTAAAACAAGAGTATGTATTGGTTTCAAGATGTCACTATATAAAGGATACAGAATATATACACCAATAATACATAGCTCAAAGTGTTTTGTTCAATATTATTAATTCCACCAGCCAACCTCAACTGTAGAACCTTTAATATGGACTTGGCAGATAGGAAACCGTTTTCCAATAATCACACAACGACGGAATTCCTTTTTGACCTGCAGTAAATTATTGCAAAACAAACAGGAAATTATGATCCTCTTGATTCACACATGTATTAACCACTAGCATAACTTCAGGGGTAAAAGACCTCTTTAAGATTAGCGGTAGTGATCACATCAAAATCTTTAGGTACTTTCTTCAAAATCAAATCTCTCACACATCCACCAACTAAGTAAACCTGATAACCTTCACAGTATGAAAAAAAGGGAATTTTCGAGAATTAACAAATAAGGCATCAATATATTATGCATAAGAGGGTCAATATGAAAATAGCACAGACCATATTCTATATAACACATTACCAAAATCAAATGAAACAAGTTGTCAAAATGATGCATACTTTAGCTTAACTGCTTAATCAAGAAACCTACTTGATCAAAATATTACCCTTATAATCAATGGCTTTTCCATATATAGAAAACCACCTATAAAAACAAATTGTTTCGGAAAAACGAACATGAGCAGTAGATATCCATCGTTGTCACTGAATTACGAATAACATAGAATTACATGTAACAGAATTTGAACCTGAAACTAAATAACTATACTTACCTCTATGTTTCAGAATATTCAAGACATCCCAAGAATATTGTGGAATCAAAGAACGATATATCCCGAACATCCTCGCGTCCACTTTTTTCCATTTCGATACATTAACTACACCATACCAACACCAAAATTAAACCACTTAACCACACACATACATGTACTAGCATTCAAATAGAAAGACGAAAAAAAAAATAGAACAATGAAGATACCTTCTTGAGAGAAATTATCAGAACCCATTTCAGTTTCGGGGCGGATTTGAGGATGCAAATTGTGATTGAATCTCTGCCAATGAATTGTTCACAAAGTGTTCAACGAAATGCCTCGGACAGTGAAAAAAAAAAAAAAAACTTTAGAGAAAAAGAAGGGTCTTTGCAAACCTGAATCCTGGTCAAGGATTTGAGACGAGAAAAGAAGCAATCTTTGGCTTTAACGAATGTCGACATGAGAGGATTCAATTCATGGCGGGCTCTTTAGCTCGCCATTTTTTTTTTTATTATGTTCTCGAACCGGCAAAAATAGATGGGCTTGGTTTCGGTTCTTTTGTTTTAAAACCTAGGATTGTAACTAATAAGATGTGACCGTGACTGTGATCCATTTGAGCTCACCGTCTCATCTCTGCCGTTCGATTCAACATTAGATAGATTAAATGTTGCGCAGATTGCACTCAACTACTATGAGGTTTGACCTTTGTATAAGAAACAACTTTATTATTAATTAACACTCACAGACCATGTTGTTAGGTCAAATTTAACTATTGACTAACTCTTACCTTTAAAAGATTAAACTACCCCTTATCCCTCAATTAAATTAATTAAGGATAATTTCATAAAAATTCTTACTTTTTGGCGAAATGTCAATTATTTAAACTTCTTTATCATATCATCCACTTAAGTCTTTTGTTTTTCCAAAATATATCACTTTAGTCCCTTTGACCAAATGCTAACGGTCAACTCTAACTATATATATAAAAGTACAATTTTACCCTTGTCAAAATGGTTTATTAAGTTTAAAAAATAAATAATTTTAAAATGGTTTATAAATTAATGATAAAGTTGTTTCTAGGTGAAAGATGTCAAATCTCAGGGAGGTTGAGTGCAATTTGCTCTTAAATGTTTCTCACTATATTTGAACACGTGTGTATCACTGATACCTTGATTTTCATTGGTGCAGGGTCTGTAAAAACTTACTGATGTCATACCCTTAACCCTATATGCGGGGTTCGAATATTCACTACAATCAAGAGAAATCTACTCGCATAAGATCGAGAATAACTCTATTTACACATATTGTTAAATACGCATGGTGAAACTTCACTCCCTACCACAAACGTGAGAGGAGTGTACACTACTCAACCAATAATAGTGCATGATATTAAGCCCCTTGAGTCTTTGATCTTGACTTATCTAGATCAAACATTATAATTGTCGTGGTTAGTGGCGTCAAATGGGTCGAGCCACTTGAGCCCGACCCTCAAATTGAGGGCTAAGCCGTGTCCACGCCTATTGTTGAGTGTGTTGGCCTTGACTTTTAAGGCCCATGAGCCCATAGGGTTGAGCTTGAGTAAGGCTTAAAAAATGAAAATAATAATAATAATAATAAAAGACGATATTTGTATCCCTTCAAAAACTGTATATACATCACAAAGTAGTATTTTTTTTGAAAATCCAATATTATCCTTGAACAAAATTACTTAAATAAATAAATAGTTTGTAAGTACACCCATGAACCACCAATAATTATTAATTGGTTTTATATTAATCCTTTGTAAAAAAAGAAAAAAAAAAGAAAAAAAGGAGAAGTTTCTGGTTTGATATTCACACACACACACACACACACACACACACATATTAAAAACCGTTCCATTTTCTCAAACCCTATTTCAAATACTAATTTCAATTTCTTATAACGAATACAGATTGATTGAGAAGTATGAAGAATGAATCAAAATCATCAGACAAAGTCAGTTGTGAAAAAGTAAGTTTTAATTTAATTTTTATTATTTTGATTACAAGAACAAAATCATAATGCATTGTCTTCTCCATAATATCTATATTTTCTCCAGAGACTTTCTTCAAACACCTAAGCTTCAGGTTTTTCACCATGAAGTCATTAACATTATAATGCATTTCATCATGAGTTCATGACAAAACATAAACACCACAAAAATAAATCTTTTATATTGGAGATGGGTTTTGAGAGACAACAAAGGGCAAAAAGTGTCAAAATACTTCTGTCTAATAATGCAAACAACAAGTGTTTGATGGATCCTTGTCCTCAAATAAATCATGCTTTATTATTTTATTTGTCTCCTCTTTCAAGCACATTAACGTTGTATATATCCGCAACCTCTAATAGAATATAAATTTTCGCGATGTAATTTTGGCCGAATGCCAAGATTAAAGAGATGAATCCTAAAACTATAAGCTCTGCTGAAAATCAAATAAAGAGCGACTTGAGCTTGTAACTTTTTTGAACCCAAATTATGAGCAAAATCAACAAAAATTTACAATACCTACTTTAATTTTCTCTAGAGCTTCTTTGTGTTGTTTTTTAAACCATTGAAACAAAATTAATGGAGAATTCTTGAAACCATTGAGACCAAATGTTTTTGTTGGAGTTGAAATTTTTGTTTTTCTTTAACGATAAATTATTTATTTAAATAAAAAGATATAAAATAAACTTTCAAAAAAACTATATTAAATATTAATAAAAGTGATTAGATAACAAAATAGTTGGGATGTACTTAAAAAAATATAATACAATAAAATTAAAGAAAGGGTATTTTTGGTATTAAATGGCATTTATTTACCAAAACATAAAATTTAAAAATATTTTAGAGTGTATATACGTAAGGGATGTACAAACAGTTTTCGAGAGGTGGGTCAATATCGATAATCTAATAATAATCGACAATATTACACACAAAACAAGTTAAAACCCGATTGACCACCCAAGGCACGTGGCTAAGCTCACTCTAGACAAAGACAATGCTCATGGAAGAGACAAGGCCTCGTCAAAAATAATAGGGTCCAACCCATTTGGACCTTAAAATTACGGTCCGACCTATAACCCATTTGACACCTCCTATTTTCTCTCGTATTTATTGAGATCAAGTATTATAAAAGCCAGGATATAACTTAGACAGTAGATGGACGAGTTTGAGGTTTGGGTAAATAACTCCTAAATTAACGGTTCGAATTTTACCAATAATAAAAAGTTTCACAAAATACATCTGATCTAAATAAGTTGATAGATAGTATATATATATATATATATTATAAACGCGGTCAGTGCCTCGGTCTGAATAGCTCTCTATGCCTGTTTTTTACTTATTACTATTGTATTATGATTGAGTGTTTCTCTGCCAAGGTATATTAATTTTCAGATTATAATGCACCAAAACATCTTTGTATTCTATTTAAATTACACAAATCTATGTTTATATAATATATACAAACTAATTTATCAATACCAAGCATATTTAATTGTATATGCAAAATTAAATCTGGTTCAATTATTTTTAATATCTACGGTTAGATAGCCTACTAAATTTATGCATCGGTAATATAGTAGCCAAGTAAATGAATAAATTATATTTAAATACTAATTTTTAGAAATATCTTAATTAGTAAAAAAAGAAAAAAGAAAAGAAAAGTATAAACAAATCATATTTAAGATAGTCAAAATTCGACAAGATGAGATTGGCTCACACTTACAATATTGAAGCTGTGAGTTCGAGCTATATCCCCTTTCCAAACCTCGAATTAATTGTATTAAAAAAAGAAGAAGTCAAAACTCAAAAGAAAACAAAAACCAACCAAAATTGGGGCACCTACTCTTCAATAACCTAAGCTTGGAGACTAAATCACACATTAAAAAAAAAAACATTACCTTATGGGGTTATGATATTGTAATGTTACAGAACGGGACACTCTTTATATTTTATTTTCACATATAAACCTGTGCAGGTATCTATGCCAGTTGCAATCTTAATTGTATAATTGTATACATTTGAAATTTAAGTGTGTAGGGTGTATAAATACATGCAAATAAAACCTATATTCATACCTTATTCGTTTCACATCTTTTTTTTAATTTTTTTTTAATTTTTTAATTTTTATATAGAGAAGATACTTATTATCATTTTAAAATTAGGGTTATTGGCACATTTGTCCCCTAAATTATATGCGAGTTTGCATTTCCTCCCTATACTTTTTTTTAGGCGCTAAAACCCCTTGAACTCTCCTTTTCTTTGCCCTTTGTTCAAAACCCTAACGCCATCCACGCTTCTGTCATGACAATTGCACTAAGTTCCCCTAATTATATGTATAATTACATCAAACTGAAAACAATATAATAATATAACCCAAATATCCTTCTGACCAAATTTTAAAAATCAAATTATAAAAATAAAAATTTAAAATTTAAAATTGAAACAATAGTTAAATAATAATAACAATTATTTTTATTATTCAAATATCCCTAAATATCACTTGTTCATTTACAATAACAAGGGTATTAATAACGTCAAAAACAAAATAAAAAATTAAATAATAATAATAATAATAACAAGGAAATTAATAATGTCAAAAAAATAAAAATATTAAATAATAATAATAATAATAATAATAATAATAATAATAAATATGACTTTTCTCATTTACGACGGTTTATATACCTGTTTTACAATACCCATACATGTTCATGGCAAATATAGTATCATATTTCACATTTACGATATCTATACTTATCATAACGTGCACATACAGTAGAACCCCTTCGAATTAATATTCTTGGGAACCATCTTTGAGTATTAATTTAGAGAAGTTATCAATTTGAAGGGTTTTATCTTATAAAGTGTTATTTTGTCTTAAAAACATGTGGAAGTAGGTTTTCTTGTTTAGGAAAGGTTCTTTTTCGGGATTCATTGTTTAATCGGTTTTATTCTTTATAGAAAGTTAATTTTTTTTTTCTTTTAGGATTCGTTGTTTATGAAAATTTTGTTAAGGAAATTTCCTATTGAAATACTAAATTTAGTTGAAACCTTTTGGTTACAACAAGAAGGTGATCATAATAACTTTTTGAGGACAATTCAAAAGATGAAGGATGAAATCAAAAATATCAAACATGGTGGTCTTGTACAAACTAGTGTCTCGAAGCACTTTTTTAGTTTTTGAATATTATGTAATATATTTTATAATTTTTTAAAATTATTAATTTATGCGATAGTTGAGACTGAAATTTTACAGTAGGTTTTTTAAAAAAATTATTAATTATTACGACAGAGAAAGTTATTAATTTTTTACACTGGTCTTAGTTGAGACCGGAATTTTTTATTAATATAAGGAGATAATTAATTTATAAGGAATTAATTTATAAGGGTTCTTCCGTACTAACGTGTCTCCGTCCACGAGTAAAATTACCATTCCTTGCTTGTCACGGTCTCTCTCGAGGGGTACAAACTCACAAAGTCATAATCTAAGACGGTAAAAATTGTACAATTTAGAATGTTTAAATACCACAACTAACCAACAACCAAATTATTGTACTTTTCCGTCATAATTGGGTAAAAAAAAAAAAAAAAAACAAAAGGAAAATCCAAAAACCGAGTTAAAACTCCGATTCCACTCAATTTTCGAGGTATTTATAATTTCTATTGCCTTCGCACGCACTTTTCGTTCGTGTTTTATTATTTTTATCATCAATTTTTTTTTTTTTTTTTTTTTTTCGTTCAATTTGTATACTCTTAGGGTTAGGGTTTGGTATCTGAATCTCCAATTGATTGTTCGATCGGTTTGATTTTGTTTTTTAATATTTTTTTGATTTGATTAGAGAAGAGCCTCCCGAGGATGGGGGCTGGTGATGGAGCTGTCGAAGATGTAAGCGAATCGAGCGGAGGAGGAGGAGGTGGTGGTGGAGTCAAGGTCAACGTTCGATGCTCGAACGGGTCGAAGTTTTCCGTTGAAATCGATCTCGAATCCACCGTTGAATCCTTTAAGGGAGTTCTGTCTGAGAAGAGCGATATACCGACCGATCAGCAGAGGTTGATTTACAAAGGTCGGATCTTGAAGGACGATCAAACCCTAAAAAGCTACGGTATATCCACTGTCTCTGTTTGTTTGTATTATTTGTTTCTATTTCGGATTTATTGATTTGGATGATTTGTTGATTGACTAATAGGTTGTCTGTGTTTCGATGTGAATTAGAGAAATAAGCTAAATTGTGGCTGATTTTAGGGATTACGATATGATTTCAGATTTTTTGTGTTTGATTTAATGTTCTGATATCAATTAAATTGGGGAAGTAACAGTTGTGAGGTGTGGTCATGGGCTATTTGAACATGGGATTATTGAATTGTGCTCGTGTACTGGATGTGTACCACTACCCAATGTTTTTAAATGCTTGAGGAGGCTTCAAATCGATAATGATAAATAATGCAATTTTTTTTTTTAAACTCTAAAATAGGAAATCATCCATAACATTTAATAAATAGTTCACTTAATAAATAGTCCACGATCAACATTACTAACATAAAGATCCCAAAAAAGAAAAATGCATGGCAAAAAAAAAAAAGCATGAAATATGGTCTTGGTTCTCATAGTCTTGGATAGTTGAGAGTAGAGGTTCCTATATCGAAAATAGGAAGTTAGGGTTTAAATAAATGGTATTTATTTTTTAAATAAAAAATAAAAACTGTGCAGGTAAGGCATCCAGGTGCCTCGCACCGCCTCAAGGCCAAAAGCGCATTGAGGCGGTTGACTCAAGGACCAAGGCGCTTTTAGCTGTGAAGCGCTGTCTCAATTTGAATTTTAAAACATTGCCACTACTGCCTCGCTTTGCTTGAATTTTGAAGCTTAGTTGAGCTATTCTCCAAGTTGTGGATCCTGAAATTGCAAGCATTCCTTTTTGGATCTACATTTGCATTTTGTTTGGTGTGAAGGGTAATAGGAGGGTAGGAAGCAAGGATGAAAGAAGAAAAATACGAACAGGAACTAGGGAGAAGTGTTTTGTTGGAAGAAGAAAACATTCATTTTTTCCCTAACAATGCATTTGCATTCATTTTTTTTTGGGGAACCTTGCTTGTGCTTTGTGTTATGTGGATCCTAATGGTTTTCTAGGTTCTTCATGGGTACATATTAAACTGTTTAATGTTGTCAAGCATATAAACTTGTATACTTAATGTAACTTTCTAGGATAGAGGATGTGTTGGTAGCAATAAAAATGTTCTATACACAATATAAACTTGATTTATATGATTGTTCCTTATTTTTTATGGTCAGGTTTGGAGGCAGATCACACTGTGCACTTGGTCCGTGGTTTTGCACCACCTGCATCAGGAACCACTGCTGGAGCAACCAATACTGGAGGTTCACCTGCCACACAAAATAATACTAGGGCTGTTGGTACCAATGAAGGTGATCCTCTAGGAGGATCTGGTTTTGGAGCTTCATTGTTCCCTGGACTTGGCGGCATCAATGGCTTAGGTGGCAGTGGTGGACCTGGTGGTTTGTTTGGAGCTGGACTTCCAGAGTTTGAGCAAGTGCAGCAACAGTTAACTCGGAATCCTAACATTATGAGGGAAATAATGAACATGCCTGTTGTGCAGAACCTCATGAATAACCCTGAGGTAATGCGAAACTTGATAATGAACAATCCTCAAATGCGTGAAATCATCGACCGCAATCCTGAGCTAGCACATGTACTCAACGATCCTAGCACACTGCGCCAAACACTCGAAGCTGCAAGAAACCCTGAGCTCATGCGTGAAATGATGCGCAATACTGATAGAGCAATGAGTAACATTGAATCTTCTCCTGAGGGATTCAATATGCTTAGGCGCATGTATGAAAATGTTCAGGAGCCATTTCTTAATGCAACTACAATGGCTGGGAATGCTGGAAATGAGAACCCAAACCCATTTGCAGCTCTTTTGGGTACTCAAGCAGGGAACCAAACTAGAGAGGGATCAACTAACCCATCTACCGCTACTACTGAAACCACTGCTGGTTCTCCTGCTCCAAATACGAACCCACTTCCCAATCCCTGGTCGGCTACTGGCAGTGAGTTTTCGCTTCCACATGCTTGTTGTCTTGTACAGTATATCTAGTTTTTAAGCGTTTTTATTTTTATTTTTTATATATACATATATATATTTTTTATTGGTTCCTGATGTCTAGGTTCTGAGGCAGTATAATTGTTTATCTTCTTGCTTCATACTGTCCTGGTTATATTTTGGACATCAGAAATTTGAAAATAATATAGACATCTAATTTTAGCTATCTGTGAAGTTTGTTGGGTTTGAACTTTACCCTATGATAAAAACAGGATTGTTGATGGTTTTGACAGTCACAGACACTAGGCTGACTAATTATATATATATATATATATTATAGTGCACTTTAAAGAAAAATGGGAGGAGAAAATTTGTGTTCTGTACTTAATTTTTTATTTTTTGAATGAGTTCTGCATCTAGCAATTTGTGTTCTGTACTTAATTTTTTATTTTTTGAATGAGTTCTGCATCTAGCAATGGTTACTGGAATGCTTGAAATTTTCTTGAAAATTTTATTTTGTGTCAGTTTCAAGCCAGTTTATAGTTTTATTTTAACTTAGAAGTTGTTCAAATGATTACCGCTATCTTTGTTTCTGCTATTGTTATCAATGATTGTTGACTAAATATAAATTTAGCAGCCGGAGGTCCCCAGACTAACACCACAAGGTCAAATCCTATTGGGGATGCCAGGCCTCAGACACCTGCTGGGTTAGGTGGCCTTGGTCTTGGTCTTGGTCTCCCTGGCATGGAGGGCATGTTTGGTGGCAGTGGCACACAGGATACCAATTCCTTGAATCAGATGTTGCAAAATCCAGCCATTACTCAAATGATGCAGAGCCTTCTCTCCAACCCACAGTACATGAATCAGGTATTCAATTATTATTTTTCCTGTAAAAGTTGTGGTTCAGGGTGATGGTTCTTGTTGTCTGACATTACCCGGGTTTCAGATTCTTGGACTCAATCCCCAGCTGCGCGGCATGCTCGACTCCAATTCTCAATTGAGAGAAATGATGCAAAATCCAGAATTTCTTCGACAATTGACTTCTCCTGAGACGATGCAGGCATGTTTACATCCTCTGTAGCTATTCTCTCTCCTTCCTCCCCCTCTTGCACCCTCCTCTCGGATACATTACGTTGGTTCCCTTAGTGTCACTCTCACACCCTCATATCAACACCATCACTGACATGTACATGCATGCAAATTACTGGCTTAAAATCTCACATTATCCCTTAAAAAATAATCACACATTATGGAACTCTTACCTTTATAAGCTACCCATTTTATATATAACTTTTGTTTTCATTGAATACCTATATTAAGTTGTTTTCCTGAAGGTTTTGAGCTTATGAATGATGCTGAATTGTGAAATAGTGCATATCATGTTCTACTGTCACCTTTTTGTTGGTAAGGCTGACTGACGGATGAGCTCCTTTTGTTTTTTCGCTCTTGCAGCAAATGATGACTTTGCAGCAATCTCTTTTTTCTCAGCTTGGTCGGCAACAATCAGCTCAGTAAGTAGTGGCATGAAATATTTCTCATTGTTTTTCTGAAAAAGGAATTCATGTTGCTTATTATGGTGTGTTAGTATTAAGGATTTCTTGAGTTGAACTGAGTTTATCTGATAAGGAACTTGATTTGCATCTAGCTTTTTTATTTTGGACAATGTTTTTAGTTCAAATATGCTTCAATTATCCTATTTCAAGCCAGTTAGTTTAAGGTTGATACCCTGGTGTCTTATTTTTAATATAAATCTAGTAATAACCATCTTGTTCAAGAAATTAGGTCACACCGCACACGTTAATGGGTCAACGTCTGAATAATTAGTACTGACTGACCTGTGATATTTGTTCGTTGTGGAATAGTAGTCATTATAAATGGAGTTAGCTCAATAAAGCTTCCTTCAAAATTAATAACAGCAGTCATCAGTTTTCATGTTCTCCCTGATTCAGAATTGGTACTGTTGAATTTTGATAAAGTGCAACAGAGGAGGGAGAGGAGAGGGTGTGTAGAATTTGAATTATCTGCACCTCCTTGGTGTCTTTAGAATGAATCACTCCCGGTTTCATTGGTTGAACTATTTCCAAATGGCCCAGCTTGAGAGTTTATTCAAGTGATTGGTTTACCTATGCATCTGCCAAGTCAGTTATCATTCAATTTGTTATGATAGATTATAGTAATTGTCAGTTACATTTATTAGTGACCTTTGCTTGTGGTTTTTTCACTTCCTATTGAAAATTGTCTTATTATAGTCCTTACTCAACTTGTTGCTTTCTTGCAGGGAACCTGGACAGACTGGTGCAGGGACTGGTATTTATTCTGTGCCCAAACTCTTATTTGTTTAATTGATTTTTGCTGGAAATTTTCACCTACTATCCGGTTTGGTGTTGTGATGCACATTGAACAATTGTTTCATTGCTTCAGTTGAGTGGTTTTGAATACACAAGGGTTGCACCCAATCATTGTTATTGGTATTAGAGTCCTGCACCCAATCTTTTTTATTGAAATTAGATGTCCTGTACGCAATCTTTCTTCATCCATTATCATGAGGAGTTCAATGCAAACTCTTATGTTATAATGGAATGAGTTTGAAGTAGTTTTTTAAGAGTTCAATATCTGGAATATATATGGTCTAAGCATCCACATCATGGTTAGTTTTTCTGTTGGGGAAGCCCATCACATAGATCCCTCATGATGATTTCTGACAGCATTGATATAATGATATTCTATATTTCTATTCACACTTGCCCCTCCTGTAACTGTATGTTTGTGTACCAAAAAACTATAATGGCACTGGATTTTTTTCTCTCTTTCCTTTTTAATGTAAAGCATAATTGTAGGAACACCCAACAACATGGGGCTGGAGATGCTGATGAACATGTTCGGTGGACTTGGGGCTGGCAGCCTGGCTGTTCCCAGCAGATCTGATGGTTGCTACTCTCATCTTTACTGCTATTGTTAATTTATAATTTGGTTTTCTTTATTTTTTTTAGTCTTAGTTTGCTTCATACACTTTTTATTCTCTGTGTTTTTTTTTTCAGTGCCTCCAGAGCAGTTATATGCCACCCAGTTGACACAGCTTCAAGAAATGGGTTTCTTTGACACACAAGAAAACATACGGGCTTTGATTGCCACTGCAGGTAACATCCATGCTGCGGTGGAACGTCTTTTGGGGAATCCTGGTCAGTAGATTATGATAAATTATTTACTATTTAATCGTTAAAGCCCCTGGATGTGGACTGCTGGAATTGTGTTGGAGCCCCATTTTGTGTATGAATAACTTTCCCAAAGTTAATATGATGAGGTAGTTGAAAGGGCTGCAAGAATGCAAACTTGTTGGTGTACTCTCTTTCTGGAGAGGTATGTCGGGCCTGAGCGTCGTGTACATACTCGGTATTAAATATCTGGCATATGAATTGCTTGCAAAATTAATTTTATGTTATGGAGTATGTGACATTTTTAAATTTTTTTTCTTTTCTTGTAATGAATTGCCATTGAACTACCTGGTATTTGTGCTGGTCTTTCCGTTAGCAAATCTTACTCTGTAGTTTTGTCTCCCTCCTGTTGAGAACTTAAATGGATTAAGAATGTTGAACCGTATTGTTTGTGTTATGTTGGATTAGTGAATGTTCACGGGAAATGTGGGTGGGGGAGGTTCCACAACCCCCATCCCCGTTTTTAGACCGCTTCCCCCTCCCCCCATCCATTTCCCCTAATCTCTAATCTCATGTTTCACTCCGTTTGGCCCTCTACCTCGTTCGACTTTGTTTGATTTAAAATTGAAAATAATCATAAAAATACAATTAATAGTATTAGGGTTAGAAATTAGGAAAAAAATTAAAGTCAAGTTTAATAATTAAATTTATATAATCATTGAAGTTAAATTTAAAATTAAGTTAGTTAAATATAATTTAAATAATTAAAAAAAAATAAAAAGTTTGGGGAATTGGGGATGCCATAATGTATACAAATCGCTCTAGCTGACTCAGTATGTACATGTTATCACAATTTGGCAAGTATTTGCTATCACAATTTGGCAAATCCAATTACCCAAATAAAACTTTATCAATGCTAATTGCCAAGTTGGAAAGTTTGAACCAATATATCAAAAATTCCATATGCTTACATTTTCATCTTTTAGCTTAAATTGGGCCTAGCCTAGCATTAAGGCCAAGAGGACATTTGTTTTTTTTATTTTTATTTTTCCCTTGAAGAGTCTTGAATTTTACTGAAATCTGAAATTTATTTTTTTGTTGGAAGACAAAACATTCTTGAAACCCAAAACTTGAATTTTCTTACATTTGTTAATTTGTTTGTTATTTAAATATAAAATTGTTTGAAAACAATTAATTTAACATTTATACCATTTTTAACATTAATTGTTATATATTTTCACTTGATATTATGCAAACAACTAGATAAAAATAATTTAACAAATTCTAAAGCATTTTTATGTAAATATTGATATAGTGTTATTTATAATTAAGATATGATATAATTAATGAAATAGATTGGTTATATATATATATATATAAAATAACAAAAATTGAAGGTTCAACATTGGGGTTGAAAGCGGTGATCTGATTACGGTTTATTTATTTATTAAGTCCATTAACATAAATAATATATTAAAAGAAAAGAAATTTGTATCATGTAAAATTAAGATAAAATTGAAAATATGTTAAAATTGGTAGGAAATATATTAAATGCAATTAAGTGAATTATAATAAGTGGAAAATCAAGATTTTTTACTTTTTATTTTCAGTTGTTTTTGAGTATTTTTAAGTTGAAAAAAAAGTAATACAATATAATCCAAAAATCAACCAAAATAATGTGGCAAGTGAGTTGTCCTCACCATAGAACTTATAAAATGATGTGTTGAATATTTTGGATTGTCTAGCATTAGTGCTTAAAAAAAAAAAAAAAAAACTAAAATCAACTTAATAGGTCAAATTCAGGTCTATTAAGTGTTAAGTGTTAAGTGTATAAACAAACAACTGCCAAATTGGAAAATTTGAACTAAATTACATGAACGAAATGCTTTTATTTATTTATTTATTTATTTATTTTATGTGCATTTTTTTTAAATTTTTAAATTTTTTATATACCACTTGGATAATTTTATTTATGTTTGTGTTTGGAACATTTTTTTTAATGTTAATATTTTATTAGACTTTTTGAACTCTAAAGTGTATAATTTTTTTTTTTTGATGGAACTCTAAAGTGTATAATTATGTATTGCTTGAATGTTAATTATTAGTTTGTTAATTTTATTTGAAGTACCATATAAATTAATACTTTGATTTTATTAATTTTAGGAGCGTTAACTTTTATATATTAAGAAGGGTTAATAGCACCAGTGCCCCCTGAACATATAACGAAATCGCATAGTGCCCCCTGAATTAAAAATCCTGGCATTAAAGCCCTCAAACTTCAATAAATTGGCAAAAATGGACGGAATGTTAACTTCCGTCCATTTTTTGGTCACGTGACCTTCTCATGCAGCTACAGTTAGGGGTAAAGTTGGAATTAAAAAAATAATTAATAATAATTTAAATAAAACAATTAAAACACTCAGTTCATCTTCTTCGTTCCTTCTTCTTCCTTCACCACCAGATTCAACAAACCCAGTTCTTCTACACAACCCAGATTCAACCCGGATTCAACAAACCCGGTTGTTCATTTACACAAACCCAGAAATTTCAAACCAGAAATTTTAGTCAAAAACCCCAAAATCAAATCACAAATTTAACACCAAAAATCCTAACCGAAATTGACACTACCCAACCCAGCCACTCTCTCTCTCAGAAATTCCAAACCCAGAAATTTCAGTCAAAAACCCCAAAATCAAATCACAAATTTCAGTAAAAAAAACCCAGAAATCCACAAATAGAGAAACTGGAAACAATAAACCACAAGGTCCATACTTGCTTGGGAGGATTGTATTCTGACTTGCAGTTTATCAAGAATTCAACAACACAATCAAGATTACAAACAATAGATAATGTAATCTGTCCAAAGAAAAAAGAAATGAACTATATAATATACAGAGATTATGTTATATTTCACTAAGAAAATGCACCAAATTAATTAAATCAAATTAAAGAAAAGGAGACTAGAAGTTCCACTGAATCAAAACAATAGACTTATTCATCCAAGAAATTCCAAACCCAGAAATTTCAGTCCAAAGCCCCAAAATCAAATCACAAATTTTAGTCAAAAACCCCAAAAATCCTAACCGAAATCGACCCCAAACCACAATCATCCAGCATCAACGCAAATCAAACCACCACCACCACTGAAATCGTCATCGCCACCTGACCTAGACCTCCTCATCACCACCACAAGAACCCAAAATCGAACTAAACAGGAATATGAGAGAAAGAGAGCCTGTGAGTTGAAAACAAAAGAGAGAGAGAGTTTGTACACAACCACCACAAACCGATCGCCGTAAAAATCGAACTACATGACCACCACACAGAGAGAGAGAGACGCCGTCAACGGGAAGAAGAGAGAGAGAGAGAGAGATAGTCTGTGAGTTAGAAAACGAAAGAGAGAGAGAAAGTTGTTTGGGAGAGACTAAGAGAGAGTGTTTTTTAGTTTTTAGTTTTTAATTTTTGATTGTATGGGTTTAGTGAAGAGATGCAGGGAGAGAGGAGAAAAGATAGAGGGTGGCGGTGGGTATGGTGTATGGGTGAAGATGAATTTGGTGAAATTTGAAGTTTTTTTTTTTGGTTGCTGATATAATAGAAGAAAAAAGAATGAAAAGATATATATATATATATATATATATTTTTGAATTATTTCTTTTGAGTTTTTTACTTTTCATGTAATGTTTTTCTTTATTTTTTTTTAATTTTTTTTTTTTAAAGTTTTGATCTCCACCGTAAGATTAAGATTTTTATATATATATATATATATTTTTATAATATATATGTAATATTTTTTATGTTATTATTTTTCTTTTATAATTTTTTTAATTCCAACTTTACCCCTAACTGTAGCTGCACGTGACAAAACAATAGACAGAAGTTAGTAATCCGTCTATTTTTACCAATTTATGGGAGTTTGAGGGGTTTAATGCCAGGATTTTTAATTCAGGGGGCACTATGCGATTTCGCGATATGTTCAGGTGGTACTGGTGCTATTAACCCTATTAAGAATTGCTTTATATAAATCCGATTCATTGTATCAGATCGGATTTAAGTATTTTGCAACTAGATTGGATTGGATTGGATTTAAGCAATTTGGATTGGATCGGATCCAATTCCGCTATAAGATTAGATCAGATTGTAATTATTTCTATTCAATCCAATCAGATCGGATCTTGGATCATAGCAAATCCAATGGATCCTATTAGCCGCACCTGCACACCTCTATCCCCACCCAAGGTGTCTCTTCGTTTAAATTCTTCTTCTTCATAATCCTGCAAACACAACGCCCAGTCACTCATTTTCAACGGATCAATGATATCATAAAATATGACAAAAAACCCTAGTGATAACAACAACATGGAGAAGGAGAAATGGGATGAACTATTCCCAGATTCTTCTTCTATTTCTTCTTTTTCTTCTTCTTCTTCTTCTTCTGATGATGATGATGATGATGATGATGAATATAATATGTATACTCGTACACCAATTTTAAACCCTACTACCAAAGTGAAAGTTGTTAATGACGTCGTCCTCCGGAAGGTCTTCGAGGAGCTGTTGGTTCCAACGCTCCTCAGCATAGCCCAAGCAATGCTCCTGCCTGTTGCTTCTTCTTCCAGAGCCGCCGATGATTCTAACATTGATCTGAACAATCTAGGTCAACAAGACCCTGATAAAAAAGTAGGCCACGGGGTTGATCTCAGCAAGCCTCTGCTGTCAATGGAAGAGGAAGACGGCGATCAAAATAAGGAGGGTGGCAGTGCTGCCAATTGATCATTTATTTGAGGGCAGTTTAGTTTATTGCTAATTTAATTAGTTTTAGATTTTGCTTTCTGGTGAGAAAAATCATGCATGTACTTTGTCTTTGCTGTCCTTGCATTATTTCTATTAACAATAATTTCTAAAATCAAATTGCCTTCTTTGTTTATATGTCCATTGAATTTTTCATGGTGAATGGTGCCATAATTATAAGGAAATTTCGTGTTACCCTAAAACACACCTCCGTGGAGCCGTTACAAAACCCAAAAAAGAAAAAGGTTAATTTGATATGTTCTAAAATATATTAAATGCATTTAAGTGATTTAGAATTACTTTTTATTTTCCGTTGTTTTTGGGTATTTTTAAGTTGTTTAACCACTCTAAAAAAATAAACAAAAACCAACTTAATAGGTCCAATGCAGAGCGTTAAGTGCAAAAATCAAACCATCGCTAAATTGGAAAAATTTGATCTAAATTATATGAACGATAAGTTTTTTTATATGCAATTTTTTTTTATATACCATTTGCGGTGTGACAATTCGAATATGAAAAAAAGCATTTTTACTGATAAACAAATTGGGCGGTGGTATAATATGCATTTTATGTACCAAAAACTCTCCTTATTTTCTAATTTTATAAAATTTATCACTAGAAACGATTTCCTCTTAAATCATATATGCATATAAAGAGGAAATGAGGCAAAATAGCATTTTTGAAACTTGAAGTTGTGCAACTATCACCACATTACTAACTCATGTTTTATTAGCACCAAAAATGGAATTTGGACAAAAATACCCCCTCAGCTTCTTTTCTTTTCTCTTGGGTGTCCTTCACCTTCTTCTTCCTTTTTCCCAAACCTCCATTGATGGAGCTTCAATGGAGGTGCCACCGCCGACCGACGAGTTGACCGGCAAAACCACCGGGAAAACGTTCGTCGAGTGCCAATCATTGTAACCGAAGTGTTCATTTTCATTTTCGAGTTGTGTAGAGAGAGAAACGAAGCAAAACCCAAACCATCGCGAATCTTCATTGTTCGATTTATGACGATCCGTCATGAATCTGATGAAACCGATAGCGCCAACGAACTCGGTATCGTTCAATCTTCCAGATCCAACTATCTCCGAAGTCAATTAGCGCCATCGTCGGATCGTCACTGTCACCATTGATGAAAGTCGACAGAATAAGTCTCGAAACGCATGAATAAGTCTCGAAAAACGCATAAATAAGTCTCGAAAACGCATGAATAAGTCTCGAAAAAATCATAAATAAGTCTCGAAACTGCAAATAAGTCTTGAATTTTCGAGAGAAAAAATAAAAAGGAAAAAAGTAAGTGGGGGTATTTTGGTCTCATCACCTATTTTGGTGCTATTAAAACAAGACTTATTAATGTGGTGCTATTTGCACAAGCCCTCCCCCAAAAAGTGCTATTTAATTTTTGAACCCTACATATAAATCTGCCAACTTAAAATGGGTTCAACTTGACTTATATAATTGATACGATTTTGCCAACAGAGGCGTAGCTCAATTGGTAGATGAACGAGCTAGGGGCATTGATAAATGACTCCCAGGTTAGCAGCTTGAATCCTATAAATGGTAAAAACTTTCAAAAAAATATATGGTCCCAAATCAATAGATATTATCAAAAAAAAAAAAAAAAAAAAAAAAAAAAAAAAAAAAAAAAAACTAGATACAATTTTAACTTGACTATTGACTAATTTATAGATATTTATCCTAAAATAGTTTGATGCATTCCAGCATTCCCCATTTCAACTTGACTAATAATGAATATTTGTTAGGTGGATTCCAATTAACATTCCATTTGAGTCTTTGTTGCTAAATTAGCTTCAACATATTTGGCACATATATAAGTTGGACCTTCTTATTTTGCCGTGAAATAATCAACTTCTTTAATTTCTCTTTATGAAAATTTTATATAAGTTGCACCTCCCTATTTGCCATAAAATAATCAAATTCTTTCTCTTTATGAAAATTTTACAGCAATCACACACTACATTTTCATATTTTTTTTTTTTTTTTTTTTTTTTAACCGCTAAAATTTATTAGAAAGCCACCGGGCCAAACAACCAAAACAAAAGCTGAAAAAAACACAAGCAAAACGCAAAGCAGCCACACCAAAACAGAGCTACCGACCCCCAGCTAACAAAAACAAAACAGAAGATTACACTTCAAACACTCCAATCCAAAATCTCCCCTTCCAAATTCGAAGCTTTTTTCGCTAACATGTCCGCAAACGAGCTGTAAATCATAGATACCTTCTCTAACATATTCAGCTAATATCATAAATGGTCTCAATATTATCAAGACTACATTTCCAGTTGTATTACTTTTTTTTTTTTTGAAAATGCAAACTTTATTAACAAAGAAAGACAGCATGAGACAATACAGACACAGCCACCAAAGGCACAAACCTAATTATTCAAATCAAATTTACTACGTTACCATACTTGATCGGTTCATGTTGTTCTCTGTACAGAGTGAGTTTAGCAAGTTTATGGTACAGCCGATCTAATTTCGGCTTTCTTTCCTCTGCCTATTGTGAGCAAAGAAAAGGAAAACAAGATGTTTGAGAAAATCAGGTTCGTTCAGATGAACATGGAACAATTTTGGGTGCTATTGTATTTTGTTATTATACAGAATTATATTTCAAACTTTTAAATGATTTTATTTATGTTTGTGTTTAGAACTTATGTTTAAAGTTTATAATATGTTAAGACTTTTTGAACTTTAAAGTGTACAATTATGTATTGCTTTTAGGGGTGGGCGTTTAATGGATTGGTTCACTTTTCGAGTAAACCAATAAAAAACCGATAATATCCGGTTTTTAGAAAAGTGAATCGATCTGATAAAATTTAAAAGTGTGAACCAATCAAAAACCGATTGAACCGGTTCGGTACGGTTCAGTTCGGTTTTTTCAGTTCTCGGTTGAGTTAGTTTGTAATATTTTTGGCTTGCAACTTTAACGGTGAACAACCGTTCCATTGATGAAAACATGACTAAATATGCAGTCCTATAAGGTTTTAGGGTTGAAACTAATAAGAATTAAAGGGCATGCATTAGTAACTAATTTGAAGGCTTGTTTACAAAATCAAATGGTAGATCAATGATGATTCGATGATAGCTTAGGTTACACATATTTTATGAAATATGAATGTGCAGCAATATTTATGAAAAATGTGAATGTGCAACAATATTTATGAAATATGAATTACTCTTTTTGTTTTTAACATTATTAGTTCTAGACAAAGTAGAAAAAATTAAGGGATTTTTGATTATATACACCAGTTCTCGGTTCGGTTCACCAGTTCGAACCCTAGAACCAGAAACCGAAACCGGAAATACCAGTTTTTTAAAAAACAAACCGAACCGAACCGGTTAAAAATTAAAAACCGGAAAAAAATCGATTGGACCGGTTCGGTTCTGTTTAATGGTTTTTTACCCACCCCTAATTTCTTTTATGTTATTTGTAATACCGTATAAATATATAGTTATTGATTTTATTAATTTTAGGAATGTTTTAAGTTTTATATATTAAAAATTGCTTCATATGAATCTGATCCATTGGATTGGATAGGATTTAAGTATTTTGCTGTTGGATCGGATCGGATCAAATCAGATTGAATTGTAATTTCTTCAATTCGATCCAATCGGATCTGATCGGATCGGATCGATTCTTGAATCATGGTAAATCTAATGGATTCGTTCCGCAGCACACTCCCAATTGAAATGTGTTCAACTTAATTAACTAATAAACGAATATTCATTCTAAAATAGTTAATTGCATTCGGGGGGGCAACTCCGAGCTCAACTTAATTACTAATGTATGGATATTCATCCTACAAGTGTTATTCATTCTAAACTTTCCCGAGTTCAACTTGACTCATATATTTATTTATTTTTTATTTTATTTTTTAGGGATTTAAACTTAAAACCTCAAATTTATTGATAGGTGTGATTAGGTCACACATTCCATTTAGTTTTTGTTGATATACAAGATAGTTTATCCAATATTTTAAAGAAATTAAGAATTTAAAAATAAAATTCGAAGAAGTAAAATAAAATTAATGGTTTTCTATTTGTTACATGACGTAATATCGTTTTGCATTTTCATAATTCAAAATAAGTCTACATAAATTTATTGACAAACATGTGACCGTAATGAAAAATTTTTAATAGCTAAAATCAACTTAATTTATAATCAACATAAAAAATCACCCATTTATCATTTCTAATATCTCTTATTTAGATCTCACTTTGATTCCCTGCCTAACATAAAAAGTGTTAAATAAGCTTATTTTTGGCATATATAATCTGACTTCTAACTTTTTATTGAAAACTATATCAATATGCCAGATTGTGTTTCTAATTAATAATTATTGACATTATAATTACAACATTACCATAATTGATCATCAATAAGCTACCAAACCGCAAATGTTCAAAGCAACAAGCTACCAATCTACAAACATATATAAATAGGCCCCAATTAAGGTGCCTCTTCATGCAAATTGTTCCTCTTTGATGAGTTTTAGGGTTTGGAGAGAAACAAAACATTTCTGATGAAAATCTTCGAATTCGATATTCTTTTCGTTTTGATATTTAAACTATCTAGGGATTTTCTTCATCTTCAAAATCCTGCAAACACAACACACAATTTCTTATTTAATTTTTATGTTTTTTAGATCATAAAATATTACAAAAAACCCAAGTCATAATTACAACATGGAGAAAAACATATCAGAAGAATTACAAATTCAGAAAATGAAGAAATGAATCCTCCAACTCCAATTTCAAACCCTACTCCAACTCCAACAATTGAAGGTAGTGAGGATGCCATGATGGATGATCATGCCGGCGATGTTGCAAGCAGTGGCAGTGCTGTTCTGGTGGCCAACTGTGGTGGTGTCCCTTCTGGCGGTGATCCTAGTATTGACAAGAAGCGAGAGAGGAACGAAGAGGATCCTGGGGATTCTAACAGTGGAGGAGGGGATCCAAAGAAGCCAAGAAAGAAAAGGGAACTCATGGACCTCCCCAAAGTTACACCGAAGTGCCATGTTTGTGACAAAGTCTTTCAGTCATGGAAGGCCCTTTTTGGCCATTTAAGGTCACATAAAATCGGGGTGGAGCGGGAGCGCGGGGTACTGTTCCCTCCCCTGGTTTTCACTCCCCCAGTCGGGTCCTCACCTGAGAGGGGCAGTGGCGCTGCTGGTGAAGCCCCCCGGGATGTCATCGAGGAGCCCCAACAGCTCCTCCACATATCCGAAGCAGTGCTTCTGTCTACTGCTGCTGCTTCTTCTTCTCCTTCGAGGGCTGATGGTTTGGAGTCTTTGGACATTGATCTAAACCAGCCAGGTCAAGGCCCTGATCCAGAAAAAAAATGGAGGTTTGATCTAAACAAGCCCCCACCACCAGAGGAGGAGGAAGACGACGACCAGAACAAAGACGGTGGCAGTACTGCTGCTGCCAATTGATGATCAGTTTAGGGTTGTGTAGTTTATGAGTTCATGTTTATCTCTGTAATTCGTTATAGTTTTTATTTCTTGGCTGGAAGATTCATGCTTGTATTTGTATGATTTTCTTTTGTCTTTGTACTTGCATTATCTTTATAATCAATCATTTCTGAATTAAAATTGTCTTTCAGTCAGTTTTTTTTTTTTCATGTGAACTTTGCATCAGTTGGCAATTAAGACACAATTCTCCTCTAAATTCAATACTTTTTATTTACAAGATATATAAACTGCATATACCAAATATTACAAAAAAAAAAAAAAATCTTTTGAGTGTGTCAATTAAGTTTGCACATGACAACAATTGTTTCTTTTAAATTTCACCCTACTTCTTGTTTTGTGAAGGCTCAAATCTCCAAGAGAATCCTTCTCCAAGGTTCCCTTAAGCATGGACTTTATGTTTTTGATCTTCCAAGTGTTCCACAATTGTTCTCGTCCTTCCGCCGACAAGTCTTCATACATATCTGCTTGTTTGTTATCCAATAAAACAAATACTCATAAAAATAGCTCTTACGATGTTGATGTATCTCAAAATTATAAAATTTAATCTCTCGGGATGCTAAGAAACAGACGACTGTATCCAAATCTTCAACCGAAACCGGATATAAAAGTGTTGCAAGTTGTCTTGCTGAAATTTCATGGCTTCGGTCTCTGTTTGGTGAGCTGAATCTTAAATGCCTCAATCTCATGTCATTTGGTGTGATAATCTTAGTACTATTGCCCTCACTTCCAATCCAGTCTTGCATTCTCAGACCAAGCATTTTAAGTTGGACATTCACTTTGTGCGAGAAAATTAGTTGCTGCAAAATCAATTGTTGGTTCAACATGTCCCTTCATTAGATCAGATTGCCAATATTCTTACGAAGACTCTCTCTGCTCTTAGATATAAACTTTTGCAGAACAAGCTGACAGTGGTCTCTCCTCTGTTAGCTTGAGAGGGATCGAGCAACTGCATTATTCATTTTTTTTAGAACGTTAACTGGTATTGCTTGGTTTGATACATTCACATATGTCAAACTACAAACATTTACGCATGTCAAATTCTCTAATCCAGATTTGTCTTAGTGAGTGTGAGCTAGAATAATTACCTATTTAATGATAGTGAAATGCTGAGTTGGCAATGAATTAGTAACAAAGTCTAAGCTTATATATAAGCAGCCATTTAGTTGTAAGAATTTATTTATTCAATATTCAGAAAATAATAGAATCATGTTCTCTGGATTCTTCTCTTCTTTTGTAGCTTTTCTCTTTTAATTTTCTATCACTTTCTTGAGAAAATCTAAAACCTATATATATATATATAATATAGTTAATCCAATATTTTAAAACAATTAAGAATTTATTAAAATAAGAGTTTGAAGAATTTATTGTTAATGTTATAATGTATTCACTTTTGTATAATATAGATGTACATGTGATAAGAGTAGTGAAAAGATACATAGTACTGTAAATCTAATTATTTTTATATTTTTATTTCTATTTCTAGAGCCATGCATCAAGTTTACGTAAATTTATCGACTTGTCATTAACGTCCATTTTACAAACGACTGTATCGAATAGTTTTTAATAGCTAAAATGAACTTAATTTATAATCAACTAAAACGGAGTAATTTAATTAGGTCTCACTTTAACTCACTTCCTAAACATCTTCAGATTGGTGATGACTTGGCATGTCATCGAATCGTATTGTTGCTGATAGGGGTGGAGCGAGAAAAGTTTGTTTGGGGATAAGGGGAAAAGTAAAATTTTATAAAATTTAATATTAACTATGTAATTAGTTAAAGAGATTTTTAATATTAATATTTTTAATACTTTATAACATATTTGTTTATCTAATTTTCCATTTTAAGCTGCAAGTTTATTTATTTATTTATTTTAACTGTAAATCAAGCCAAGCTAAAATGAAATTAAAGTTTTTTTTTTTTTTTTTTTTTTTTTTTTTTTTTTTTTTTTTTTTAATAATGAAATTAATTTATAATCAACATAAAATGTCACCAATATCATTTATATATATCATTAAATTTAGGTATCACTTGACTTCATTGCCTAAACTAAAAGAAACTTGTTTTTGGCATACATAAATTGGGCCTTATTTTTGAAAAGTTAAAATCAGTTTATTTCATAATTTTGACATAAAATAATATTTGGTAGAACTTCCAAAAGTGATTAATTGATTATTTGGCAAGTTTTGACAGTGATTTTGAGAAGTAGGTAGAGGGTTACTTTTTGAAAGTGATTATGGAATAATCAATTTCAGCATTTAATGAATCTTTTAAAATGTAATTATTATCCTTATGAAATTAAATTAAAATCATTTATATCCCTTATTTCATCTTAAAATTAAAGATTCTAATTAAATATTGATTTGATTTATAAAATCTTTTAAAAATATTTTTATTATTCTTATGGAATTTTTTTTTCTAATTTAAATATTCTACTTAAATATTTATTTAATATATATAATTAATGAAAAAAAAAAAAGTTATAAAATCATGTCTATTTTAGTCATTGTAACTAATTTCATCACTTTTGAAATAAAATTACTAAACATATGTATATTGCTTTTGAACTATACAATAGTTTTAAAAGTATAATTAACCAAACATCTGCTGATTAACTTCATAGTTGATTATTTCTTCAGCACAGCTAATAGTGATTATTATAAAAGTTATAGCAATACCAAACCGCCCCTTATTTGCCATAAATAATATGACTTCTATCTTTTTATAGACAACTATTAGCATTCACATACTACATGACAGATTGTATTAACAATTATTGACATTAGAATTAATACAAGGTAGCCATACTTGATCATCAACAAGATACCAAAACGCAAGCATAAAATGGCCCCAACCAATGTGCTTCTTTAGTTTTCTTCATTTAAATTGTTCCTTCTGTGAAAAGTTGTAGGGTTAGGAGAGAAACAAACGATTTTTTAGAATTCAGTAGTGTCGAAGTAATATTCTTTTTCTTTCATTATATGAACCCACCTAGCTAGGGTTCTTCTTCTTCAAAATCCTGAAACAACACACAATTTTTTTATTTTATTTATTTTATTTATTTTTTATTTCTTGTGTTTATGAATCATACAAATATGGCGAATAAAAACCCTAGTGATAACAACATGGAGATGGAGAAACCAGAAGAACAAATCATGGATTCTTCTTCTTCTTCTATTTCATATTCTTCATCATCATCATCTTTTTCTTCTTCTTATTATTCTTCAGAAAATGAAGAAATGAATCCTTCTACTCCAATTTCAAACCCTACTCCTCCAACAGTGAAAAGCGGGGAGGACACCCTTATGGATGATCAGCCTGGCGATGTTGCAATCAGTGGTGGTAGTATTGTACCGGTGGCTAGCGATGGTGGTGCCCCAGCTTCCGATAGTCATCAAAGGTTGAAGAAGAAGCGAGGGAGGAATGAAGGAGACCCTGCCCTTGCTTATGACGGTGATGAGAGGGTTAAGAATAAGCAAAGGAGGAAAGAAAGAGGAGCAAAGGCGGAGGAAGAGAGTAAAAAAGGCAATAAACAAAGGGGAACCTATTGAACTCCTAGAAGCCATTTGAAGGCCCATAAAGTCAGAAGTAGAAGGGTGGTTTGATCTCAACAAAGTTCTTGCCGCTAGATAGGAGGAGGAGGAAGATGACTATCAGAATAAGGACATCAGCAATAATATCATTGCTACCAATTGATCAGTTTAGCATTGTCTATTTTTATTTTTATTTTTTCATGTTTGTCTGTTTAATTGGTTTTAGTTTTTGCTTTCTTGTAGGAAGATTCATCCATGTATTTGTATGATTTTTCCTTAGCCTTGGTTCTTGCATTATTTCAATTAACAATCATTTATGAATTAAATTTGTCTTTCCATTGATTTTTTTTTTCATGTGAATGGTGTCATTACCAAGAAATTTAGTTTTATCGAATCCTAAGACACTTTATTTTTAAAGAAAATTGTATTATTCATTCAACAAAAAGCGAAGAAATCGTGAGTACATCATTCTTAGCAAGTTTCACCAACAAACAAGGAAAAACATTTGTTGTATAACTGTTATAAACTCAAACACCACTTAGGTAGACTATAGGCCACATTGTTGTAACCTCTAGGAATGTGAGAGAGTGAGACAATATTTTGCTCATTTAATAGCACCCTGATATCATGGATAATATTGTCAATCTCACATCTACTAAAATTATCATGGATGTTCATATTTGATATTTGATATTTTTGTTGGTGTAACATTACATAGTACGCGTGTATTTTTGATATACCACATGCATTATGTGTGACGACTTGAACTGAAAATATTGTCAAATTGAATGAGTGTTATTTACCATCAAAACGTATATTTTAAAATACGATAACTACAGTAATTCTACATAGATAGAGTTGTTATATATTTCATATTTCCGTTAGCATGGTAAGATTACCATTAATTCGCGCGCATTTTAAAATATGATTACCATCTTAACCTAATTAAGAATTTATTTGTATACTGTAGACTAACAGTAATTCTACATACTTATACCCATTTTTCATATTTCCGTTACTGTAAAATTATCGTAAATTTATTTGCATTTCAAAACAATTATATCCATTTTATATTCTTGTTAGCGTAAAATTACCGTTAATTTACCCATATTTTAAAATATACTAACCGACCTAACCTAACAATTTCCTAATTATATATTAATTGAATTTACATATTAAATTTTATAAAATTTCACTTTAACCCCCTAAAATATTATATTTTATTACATTGACCTCCCAAACAAAATTTTCTGGCTTCATCCCTACTACATACTTCATAACAAGACCCGCTGCCAAAACGAAATCGCCAAATATGTTCCTAACCACTATCCCCATGCCATCTTACAATTGCTCTTATCCATAGCCGCATCAACATTAAGCTTTTTGAAAGTCTGCTAAGAAATACCCTCTAACTAACATCTTCCTCTAGCTAACATATATAACTCCTTATTCCCATGAACCAACAGGTTCCTTGTTCTCCATATCAACCAAGCATCAACAACGAATTGCAATATCTGCTCCCTATTATAAACAGATACCATGAAAGCCACTCTTGGTTGTCACCAAACTCACCACACAAAGAACAACATCCTGATTCTATAATCCTCCCTCTAGCAATTAAAGGATTTAAATAATTCGGTCTTTAACTTTGTTTCATCAAGAGAAAGATTTGTAATCTCAAGTATCCCGACATTCTCCATGTCCATAGAATCAAAACCATATCCTCCAACATCCCACAATTGAAACACACCTTCGTTGTAAGTTGGGTTTTTCCTTGATAAAAGACGAAGATTATTATGCATATATACCAAATGAGCCCTAGATCCTCAATATGATATATTTCTTTATAATTTCATTTTGACCCTTAAAATTTTAAAATTATAATTTGACCATGTTTTATACTAAAATAATAATCCAGGACGTATCTCGACGTATCCTCCCTGTATCCTTGCCATATCCCCCAAGTATCCTCCAACCAAACTTGTGAAAAAGTCAACGAATATGCCATTTGGTATATCATATACGTATCCTAGAGTATTAAGGGAGAATCTAAACTGGTTACGAGTTACATTCACCAAATGGAGTATCCGTGCTTCCTAGGGCACTAGACTTGTCTATTAATTTTATCTTATTATGAGTTGTATTATCAAAAGTTCAAACATATATTTATGTTGTAAGTTTGAAAAAAAATAATTCATTAGATAGCATTAGAATTGTATAACAACACGACCTATATATAAGATCATTGTTAATTTTTTTTTTTGAATGACAAACTTTATTAAAGAGGCCTAAGAGGCATGGACGACAGCAACAAAAAGCCCAAAGGCAACACAAAGCCAAACAAAACAGCCAACAAAGACGCCAAATGAGCTAGTAACCATAAACAACCCAAAAACACAACACACCCAAGCTATCATTCTAGAGAAATCCCAAACACACTGCTCAGGACAGTAAAACAAATAAGCACCTATCAAACACCCCAACTTTAAGCTCTTCTTCGCGGCTGTTAGGATTTCAAACATCCTCACTTGTTTGCCCTCAAAATTAAAACTGTAAGGTCATATTTTGATTGGTTTATTTCGTTGACAAATCACATTTGGGGATGATTTTATAATGGGTAGCTTAGGTCTTCAATGACAAGCTTCCAAGCATCTCCAGTGACTTCAATAGCAAGAGCAAAAAGTAAATCACCTGTCTTACCTCTTGAAGAAATTAGTTGCACACACACACACACATCTTCATGCATGTTTTATTCATCTTGCATTTGTGTTTCAATTCTTATATATGTGCATTCTTCACACTCCACACTTGCACTTCTTTGTTGGATTTCATTGTGTGATAGTGTCTAGTAATTCATTTCCATTTATGTGATCGGAAACGTCAGCGCTTGCAGGATGGTGTGCATGTCTTAGCGTGATGGTTGACCACTTGACAATGTCTCATTCTTCTCTTGGATAAGTGTTAGATTTGGTTTGGTTGTTTGGAGTGAAGTGTCTAGTTTCAAAAGATTGAATTTCAATGTTTCAAATATTTTCAAAACTGACCTTTGCATGGTCTTGTGACCATAGCATTTTAAACAAAGTTTCAAAATAAGTTTTGAAACTTTTCGTATAAACTAGACACCCATACTTTTCCAATTGTATATTCTTTGTAATATTTCATGACCATTTGGATTGGTTTTGATATCTTCAAAGTGACCACTAAAACAGAGCATCTCTACTGTTTTCTAAATCTAACCTTTGGGTATTCAAATGACTATAACTTTTTCTAAAGTAATCCAAATCATGTTTTGTTAATTGAAGTAGAAAGTAGACATCTATACCTTTCTAACGGTATATTATATGAAAGGTTTTGATGTCGTTTGGTCATGTTTCAGAGTGTTTGAATCTCGAGCTATTGCGCTGTCGCGCCTATGCGCTGGTGTGGCGTTGCTCGGCCAGTGCTTTTGGTTCAGAAATGTTGGACTTATGTGGCACTTGTGTAGTACATGACAAGTAGAGCAATGCTCTGCCCCTGTTTCGTAATTTGACCATATCTCACTCATTTAGAGTCCGATTTGGCTCATTTTTGGAGCAAAATTCATGAAATTTATAGGGCTATCATCCAAGCACTATAAATACATCTCTTTCTCTCATTTATATTCAAGAAACAAAAACTACAAAATCCTAGAGAGAGATTAAGAGTTCTCTAGTGAAAGAAAGCACCAAGATTGCTTCTTTAACTCTCCAAACTCATTTCCATGTGCATAAATCATCATCTAAGCATCATCTAGGATTATCAAGGATGTGCTCATGTATGGGTCTTCTTCATCACACATGACTTGGTAAGTTGAGCACCATCTCATCCATTTTTGTATTCTTACTTAGCAAGAAATTTAATTTATGACTTGTTAGCATTTAGATTAAGATTTATTTACAAGTTGAGATATTTGTGTTGATTGATTGAGTTGTTGTTTTGTGACAGCTAGGATTTCATGTTTATATAAATCTAGCTAATTTATCTCATTGCTAGATTGAGATTGATTTTGATAGCTATTGTATCTAGGATTGGTTATCCTTGACATAGTTAAGTTATATGCCTTGACATATAGCAACATGATATCTATGATTGATTTTATTGTCATCATTTAATCTCTAGATAAACATTTAGTATTCCCTAGCATTAATTGCATTTTGGATATTGCATAATATTCACATAGGGTGTTGATCTCTTCATTGAGAAGTAAGTTGATTGAACGATTAATATACCTAATTGAGGTCCCCATTTCCTAGCTTTTGTTCTCATTTTTGAGCACATTTTTGTATATAATGTGTTTTGTGGGCCATGTGTAGGTACATGCTCCCTACATTTGGTGTTTGAGCTTAAAGTCAAGATTGAGAGGTCAAACCGAGCAAACAATGAGAATTAAAATCCATTCAGAGCTGTCGTGGCCTCGTCGTTGACCCAAACTTCGGCGTGATCCATGGTCACTACGGAAAGCGTTTTGTGCTGGATCCGCCACAAAGCCAGAACGTGACATTGAGACTGTGGCACTGGTCAACTCTATTTTCCAAAGATTAGGGGCTGATTTTGTATATGCGTGTGCTGAATGATCAATTTGCGGAGGCCATAACTTTCTCTTTAGATCGAACCAGGATGAGATCCACATATATTTAGAAAGTCCCGGACGACTTGTTTTTAGAATATTTGACGGATTACGATTTCGGGCTTTATAGAGGAAGTTATGCCTGTTTGAGTGACTGGTGCATGAAGCTGAAAATTCCACCAATGTTCATGGCGACTTAACTCACTCATTTCACCCACTCGCCTTAACCTCTGCCCAAATCATGGCAAGTGGCCATAGCGACCAAAACACTCGCCACAACACCTGCCTTGACGTCTGGAAAGGGAAAACTTATCCTTTCAAGCCCAAATTCGTCCCCAAACTTACCCTAACTATAAAAACACCTCTTTGCCTTTTCTTTCATCAGAAATCCATGAAATTCTTCACCTCTCTTCACTCCATCTTCATTTTCTTCCCTAAATCAAGAGAGAGAGAGAGGCTTTCAAGGATCTTCACCATATCTATTTTCTACACATCCTCCACCACATTTGGAAGTAGATTGCAAGGAGAAATGAGAGGTCTTGAACCAATTTCGAGCTAGGGATTCATGGAGAACTTAGAGTGATTTCTTTAAGGGTTATCTATTTTAAACTCTTCTCTTTGTATTTCTTGTTTTCTGTTATGTGTAATCCCCACTTTGGAAATATTGTAAACCTATATTTATGCTCATTTATGTTATGATTGTTTTTAAATCCATTTGAGTTTTGATTTCTTATTATTATTATTGCATAATCTCTTATCTTGATATGCATGTGTGTGGAGATTAGAAATTGATGTGTATTTATGGATGAGATTAAGAGTAGATTAACTTAATATGTAGAAGTAGTTGTAATCAAATATCCCATTTGTGTGTGTATGTCTTTGGAAGGTCGAAATGTCTTGTTTTGATGGGTTTGAGTGTATGTGGGTCAGGATTGTACCTCTATGGATGACCTTCCGGGTATAGTCTTGACCATTTAACTCTAAAAGAATAGATGAAACTTGTTTTATGCATGACCGTGCTATAATAGGTTTTGGCTCTATGTTCATGAGCTTAATGGGTCTTTGACCTTAAGACACATGCTCTTTCATGACATTTGGGGAGCTAGAATAGATTTTGGTTTCCTTAATCAATGAATGATTTGTAATAATAGATGATTTGGTTTCAGAACTCCTTAATAGTGAGAACGAGCCCATAACTTGAATTGGATGAATTTAATGCCTAACAATCAACTAGGTGTGCACTTATGTTTGGTGAACTAATAAGTATCTAGTATGACCACAATCCTACATCTCTCCTAGCCACTCTTTTATTATTTTTCTCTTTAAACACCATTCTCACTATTTCATATTCTTTTTGTTTTTATTTGCATTCTTTTCTTTACATTTCCACACACACCACACCGCAATATGCATACACCTCACACACACCATTCTCACCATATCTGCATTCTATTTACATGCTTCCAATAAATACTAGAACTAGATACGGTTGACAAACACCACCTCCTTATGGAACGATACCCTTGCTTATTGCTGTACTAGTCTCTAGTCACTTGCACTAACAAGGTAAACTATAAATATAAATGTTTTGACATGCAAAATGACACTTGTCATAAGTATTGTGATTAAGGTGGCTTAGTGCGCAAGCAAATTGATCTAGGTTCACTTTTAAAAGCCTGCGGGTAGTAGTGGTGGGTTAGTGACCGTGGATGGTTTGACGGTGGTCAACCTAGGTTGTAAACATCATTACAATTAGTGGATTTGAGTATGTTAAAGGTTTCCACATAAAAATCAAGTGTTATTTAATTTTTTCACTTTACACTTGATTTATTTATTTGTGTGTTTGGGGTTATTTTTGTAAAATTGACTAATCCAAAAAATTTGGTAATAACCGGATTAACAACTCATTCACCCCCCTCTAGGTTGTATTTAGAGACACACCGTTATATTTGTTTCAAAAACCCAACCCTACACCAGTCTCAAACACCTTAGTTAACTCCTTCTCTAAGATCCACGAAAACTTGAAATTATTTTTGAAATTCCTAGTTTTCATTCCATGACCCTTAACCGCAAGACTAAAGTTCTTAACACTACCATTCCACATCAGCAGAACAGTGCCCAGATTTGAAGCTATGTGCAACTCCATTGAAACCTCATATGGACAACCACCTTCCATAGGGCTTTGAAATTGCTCCTCTTCTAAATTAAGTTCACGGCCCAAACCCCCAACCTTAACCTAATAGTTGACAAGCCCATCACCCAAACCATTATAATTCGGTGGCTCAAGGCCTAACTGACCATCACTTTTAGCATTATAATATGGTCCAACAAACTTAAAACCCAACTTAGAATTTAGGCATTCTTTCACCACTTTGGGATTAATGTAAAATTCTGGTCCAACTTCATTTATCCTATTGACATTTCCACCCTTCAAAATCTGGAAATCAAAAAGCTGTCCTTCTATGCAATCCATTTCCTTTGAACAGACCATGACTCAACTTTCCTACCTTTCTCAGCATTGATACATTGGCTTTCCTTCAAGGACATCTTGTCATTGCAAGAGAAGCCATGCATAGGCTTTGTTTTCATTGAATGATGCCAATTGTTTTTGTCTTTATCTATCTTAGACAAAACATCAGCTACACTGCCTAAAATAAGCTTAAAAAAGCAACCAGAGACCGTCTTTCTCTTCCTATCCTTACCACTATTACCTTATATGCTAATCTTCTGACTTGCAACATGCCCTCTGTCTTCCACAATCCCCAAAACTATGTCTTTTTGGTATGTAAAAAAAAGATGAAATATTACATACCACCTTCTTAGCTAAGGAGTCAACACTTTCTATTTCTTATAAATTATTCAAACTTCCCAAAGAACAACTTGGTTTCAGCTCCAGGACCTCCTTCATCCACTAAAAATCGACTGGACATGGATCTTCGTTAAATCTCATCGAAAAAAATTCATCAACATTAAGATCTCCCCTCTATCCAATCTCCTCCTTTTCATAGTATCCTCATCTACATCTAAAGATTCTCCAAAACTCCTCCCAAACTCATTAAGAAAAAGGAATTTTAGACATTCAAATGATCACCAACAATATTGACCCACACTAACCTTCCTTTAGATATAAACGAATCACTCCACCTAGACATAGTGGAGAAGCAATCATCCCAATAGAATCTATTCATAATGAACTCTTCCCTCTCATTTTCTGAATTAAAACTCTATAAAACATTTTTATCTCCTAAGTAAGAAGATGTTAATGATAATCTCCTTGAACACAGTCTTTGATTCTTCTTAGTTCTTTTTTAAACCGTGGATTATATAAAGGCCAAACAAAGGCCAACAAAACAAAGAGAAATCGAGCACTACAACCGCCAAAAGAAAGACACCCCTAGAGCTAACACAAAAGGGCCATGAGAAAGCTCAGACAAGAACATAGCAAAACTGCCCAAAAAGCAACCCCAAAAAATAACAGGCAAAAATAGAGTAAGGTAAGGCCAAACTACCCTAGCTAAACAACAAAAGACAAATAAAGCTAAAACTCATCCAAAATCACTCAATTCTACAAAATCCCCCCTCATACTGGAGGCCATCTTAGCAAAGTTATCATCAAAAAAATTAGACACCCTATTGTGATGTGAAATGACAATACCACCATGAATATCCATATTGCTCAAAATATCAAAAATCTCTTTAACATGCTTAAGATTGCCGACACCTCCATTTTTAATCCAAGAAAGAGATCATTGTTAATTAATGTGCACTTTTGTATAATAAAGATCTACATGTACGTAAAAGAGTAACTACAAGTCTAGCCATGCAATAAGTTTACTTAAATTTATTGACGTGTCATTAACATGCACTTTACAAACATACGAATGACCATATCGAAGAATTTACAATAGCTAAAATGAACTTAATTTATAATCTAACATAAATATTATGTTATGTTCCAAATAACATTTGACAAGAGCGTGGAGGTAGGGACAGAAAAAAAGTAGAGATTGGAAGCTTGTTGGAAATATTAAATTGCATAAAACCTTATTCAAATCATTGCTGGCTTTTATAGAGTCCTTACAATACGAATGAGTACAACTGAAACAATATGACTTAAACAATGTGCAACAATTATAGGAAATAAAGAAAGTGGTAATGCATCACTCATGCGCATCTCTACATGATGGTCGCAAAACTAGGGCACAAACACCCACTTAACTGATCCTAACTAATTTATTTGATCTCTACATCTGACTTGGTCTCATGCTGATCCAACACACACTTGTAGGCATGTCATGGATTGCATGAGCATGGGCACATATCATTCCCCTCTACTCAAAAAATCCTTGTCCTCAATGATGAAATTGGTGGGTGATTGGCCCAGGGTCAGATAATCTTCAATCATGAAGAATTGCAGCTGACTGCATCGATGACCTGGTAGGAACTTGTCATCACAGTAATAACAAAGGCCTTTTTCCCTGTGTTCCCCTGCTTCTTGCCTTGTTATCTGACGGATGAAAGTTGGAGAATTTTGGGAAGTCAGTTTCTGGTTTGGTGGTGGACCAATGAGGCTAGCAGATGAATTAAGAGATGTCTGTTGTGGTGGTGTAGTCCCTTGAAAACTACCAAAGTTGTTAGTTTTCTACTGTAGCAGATTTTGTTCTTCGATTAAACGGGCTACTCTGATGGTGTCAGATAGCGTCCGCGATTGCTTGACCTTAACATCTAGCCTTATTTTGTCCCTTAAACCTGCAATAAAACACACAACTAGATAGTGCTCAGGTAAGTCATCGATACGTTGCGAAAGTTTTTCAAACTTCTCTTAGTAAGCTGTGACATAAATGGTTTGTTTGAGTCTTGTAAGGGCCTCGGAGGGATCTTCATAATTGGTTGGGCCAAAACAATGGAGAACCGCTTTAGTTAATTCGTTCTAGGATAAGGGTCTTTTGAATTTATTGAACCACCTATGCCACTGTAACGCAAGGCCTTCCAAGTGAAAGGAAGCAAGTTACATTTGGTGCTGTGCATCGATTTCTTTGAAATTGAAGTACTGTTTCGATTTGTAAATCCAACTAGTGGGGTTGGTTTCGTCGAACTTTGGGAAGGACAATTTCAATTAAGTGTGATATCGCTCTTGAGAAGTATAGGTGGAAGAGTTGGTGATTTCGGTTTGGTTTGGACGAGGAATATGAGAATTTTCTACAAAGGAGTTGACTTCTCTTTCAATTGTAGTATGGTTATATTTAGTTTCTAGGGTCTGCAAGTTTGTGATTATGTTCTATAGAGAAACACGGACTTGGTCGAAACTAGACTGACGACAAGCCAGTATCTCATGAATCTCGTTATGGAACTTGGCATTCGACTTGCCACGGGTTTCCATGAATGATGGCTCTGATACCAAAATGTTATGTTCCCAATAACATTTGATAGGAGAGTGGAGGAAGGGAGAGAAAAATAGTAGAGATTGGAAGCTTGTTGGAAATATTATATTGCATAAAACCTCATCCAAATCCTTGCTGGCTTTTATAGAGCCTTTACAATACGAATGAGTACAACTGAAACAACATGACTTAGAGAATGTGCAACAATTATAAGATATAAATGAGAGTGGCAATGCAGCACTCATGCACATCTCTGCATGATGGTCACAAAACCAGGGCGATCCTAACTAATTTATTTGATCCCTACATTCTGACTTGGTCTCATGCTAATCTAACGCACACTTGTAGGCATGTCATGGATTGCATGAGCTTGTGCACACATCATATTACCTATATATCATTTCTTATACCGTTAATTTAGGTCTCACTTTAATTCCTTATCTAAATTAAAATAAACTTATTTTGGCATATATAAAATAGATTCCACTGCCAAGATTTTTGATCTTCAATAGGAAGTAGGAACTTTGCAACAAGGATCAATCAGTGCCGTCTTCAGACATCTCGGAGCCTAATCTGTTTAAAGAAATTAACAAAAGTTGGAGTCCTATAAAAAATTATTATCATTAACATAAAATTAAATAAATAATTCTTCATTTACTAAATAAAATGTAATCCACATAAATTAAAACAAAAAATATTTATAGTATTTAAAAACATAAAAACAAAATATTGTTTAAATTTCTATTCTTCTTGTTTTATGAAGTGCAAATTTACTAATTATATTACTACCATCAAGATTAGCAAACCTTTTTTTTTTTTTTTTTTTGATAGATAACATATCCAATCAACTCAACTTATCTTGTGACATTGTTGACCGAAAATAATTTTTAATCAACTTCAACTTTAAAATAATTCTTCATTTGTTGTTGTTTTTTTAATTTTTCTGTTGTTTGTTTTCATTGTATCAAATATAGGGATGATCATTTATCCCCGGATACCCAAATTCCTATTTCCCCATCCCCCCCCATCCCCATTTGGGAGGAAATATCAGGGGGGAAATGGGAAAATGGGTGGGGATGGAGATGATTTTCATCCCCAAATTGAAATGGGGAAGTCCCCCCATCCCCATCCCCCCCACAAATGTATTGAATTGGGGATGGGGATGGGAGAACTCCCCCATCTCCATTTCCCTATTTCCCCTAACCTTATATATATATATTTCTTAATATTTTTTATTCTTTCAATTTTTTTAACTCTAACTTACTAAGTATGTATATATATATATATAAAATTCTTAATATTTTTTATTCTTTTTATTCTTAATATTTTTATGTAATGTATTTTTTTTTTTTTTTTTTAGTATGTAAGTTTTAGTAAAACAGGGGAAACGAGGAAAACGGGGAAATGAGGATAGAGATGGGAATACCTCCCCCTAAAACTCCCCCATCCCCATCATGGGCCGGCCCTAGCATGACCGGCCTTGAGATTTTCGAGGCCTGAGGTAAACTATAGAAAATGAGGCTCTCGATACTCTAAGTATGTTTACTTGTTATTTTTTTTTCTCTGGTAAATACTTGAAAAAATCAATATAATAACTTAAACTCAAGACTATAACACAACAAAATAGCAAATAAAAAGTTACCAAAATAAAATTTTTATAATTGCATCAAAGAATATATCATTTAAACCTTAGTCGTCGAACATTTTTAGCGGCAAAAGTACTAATTAAGCTTACATAAAAAACAAAAAGGGTTTTTGAAAAAGAAAAGAAGAAGAAGTGTATTTATTTAATTACCTTTGAAACAACGACTTCTGAATTTTTGTATCGAGAGAGTTTTGAGTTTTTTTTTGGAGAGATATAAATGACGATTATTTGTGACAAACACGAGAGTTACTAGGATTCAACCTACAGCCATCCTTGATCCAATGTTGTTGTTGTAAGAATGATAAATGGGTTTCATTGGTGGGCCTTTAAAAAAAAAAATTATGTGTATGGTGGACCATTTTAAAGTCATTTACGGATTGGGTTTCCATTGGTGGGTCTTTTAAAAAAAAATTATGTGTATGTGGGTTTTTTTTAAAGTCATTTATGGGCTTGTTTTATTTAAAATCTTATATGGACTATATTCTAAAATCATTTTTTTTTAACTACAATTTGGGGGCCTTTTACAATCCTGGGCCTTAGACGGTTATCTCACTGGGCTCGCCCTAGGGCTGGGTCTGTCCACAATCATAACTCAATAAAAAGAAAGTCTTCATTCAATATTCATGGAAAGTGTCCATCTTGGCCTTAGCTTAAATGTTTAGTTCATGCTTAAATAGATAAAATTACAATCTTGAAAAATAGCTCTAAACATGACTAAAACAAGAAAGTAGAGAGTAGAGAGAGAGAGAACTAAGTGATGGAAGTCTTCTCTTTTCTTGCTTGGATTCTCCTCTTCAATTTCTTCTTCAATCTCCTTTGCCAAATGATGATGGATGGTTGAGAATCTAAGGTGGGAAATGGTGGGTTTGTGTTTGGATGGAAGGTGAGAGAGTGTAAAAAAGTGTTCTCGGATGTTCTTAGGATAAAGAGTTGTAAGAGGTCTCAATAGTATCACATGAATTTGGGGCATAAAAATTGGAAAATTATAAAAATACCCCCGAAATTGAAAAATTATGAAACTACCCTCAGGCGTGTTGGGCGCAAATGTGCTATACACTAAGACGAAGCGTACATCTGATTTTCACTGGAAAAGATACACGGTACAAATGTGCTATACACTAACATGAATGTACATCGAATTTTCACTGGATAAGATGCGTGGTACAAATGCGATATACACTAAAACGAATGTACAACAAATTTTCATTGGAGAAGATGTGCGGTACAAATGTGCTATACACCGAGACAAACGTACACAGGATTTTCATTGAAATTTCTAAAATCCAACTTTTACCTCCAACAGATTTTCATTGGAGAAGATGCGCGGTACAAATGTGCTATACAATAAGACAAAGGTACACCGGATTTTCACTGAAATTTCTGAAATCCAACTTTTAGCTCCAATTTCTCCCAAAATTTGCTCAAATACCCCTGATTTTTTTAAAAAAGACATGCACATACTTATTTTAAGCATTAAACACCTGATTTTACTCGAGAAACCAAGTGAAACGACTTGAAAATGGGGGCTGAAATCACGAACGAAATGGCCTTAACAGTGCCACGTTTGTGGCAAAGTCTATCGGTCCTAGGAAGACCCTTTTCAACCATTTGAAGGCCCATCAAAAGTAGAAGGGTACGTGGTTTGGTCTCAACAAGTTTCTGCTGCTAGATTATGAGGAGGAAGATGACTATCATAATAAAGACAACAACAATATTGCTGCCAATTGATCAATTTAGGGTTATTTAGTTTTGTGTTTTTTTTTGTTCATAGTGTTTGTTTGTTTAATTGGTTTTAGTTTTTACTTTCTTGTGGGAAGATTCATGCATGTATTTGTATGATTTTTCCTCGACCTTTATTCAACTCGACTAATATATTTATGTTTTTAGTTTGAAAATACCAAAACAGAACCACTAGATAGTATTAGACTCATGAGTCATGAGCAAACCCATGAGAGAGCTATCCCGGCCTCTTGGATAGTGGTAGAGTCAGAAATACAAAAAAAAAAAAAAAAAAAAATTTGAGGGGCCAAAATGAAAAACTTTTAAAATATAAATACAATTTCATAATTTTTAAACTTTTGTACGGGTGGGGGCCCTTTCGGCCTATGGGCCCCTGGTCCCGGGTTACAATTCGGAAACCTTTCTTAAAATAATGTTATGTTCTTTAGTCTTATATTAGAATTTACCCTTATTTCAGACATGATTACTAAATTTCATCCGATAAAACATTATCAAGTTCATTATTATTATTATTATTTTTTGTTTTCTCACGTGTATATTCTATTTATATAATATGATATCTTATAGCATTTGAACTATTTGTTTTTTTTTTTTTGGTAAAGTTTAGTGAAATGTAAATATCTTTTATTGTTAATCAAAGTGAGTTTTAAAAACAATTATAATATTTATTATTTCTATAATTAAAGAAATAGGTTATTTACAAGTCTAAATGATTATTATGCATCCATTTTGCAATGTATTCCATGTTCTTGAATAGTTCATCGTTAAATCGGTGTCTATCATCTTATTATTAAACAAAAATAAAAATAATTTCTTTAAGACTTACTTAAAAATGCCAGTTTTTTAAAAAGAAATAAATATAAAGATGGCCTTAATTTAAAATTAGGACTAGATTTCAAAGCTATTGATTATACAAGAATAGATGGATATAAAAGCTAATAATTAAATAACTAAAATTAATAAAGTTAGTTTATCTCGACGAGAAAATATATATATATATATATAGTAATTTAAAATTAGGACTAGATTTCAAAGCTATTGATTATACAAGAATAGATGGATATAAAAACTAATAATTAAATAACTAAAATTAATAAAGTTAGTTTATCTCGACGAGATATATATATATAGTAATTTAAAATTAGGACTAGATTTCAAAGCTATTGATTATACAAGAATAGATGGACATGAACACCGTTCAACAAGCAAGAGGGAGAGAATCTAGGTCTTTCAAGATATCGGAGAACAAGGATCATAGAGTAGGATTAATTACAGTCTTTGTGGATAATCTTCATCCTTCGGTGGATCAAAGGTGTTTATGGGACATTTTCAAAGTCTTTGGAAGAGTTAGGGACATCTTTTTGTCGGCTAACCAGAGGAGGAGAAAATGCAATTTTGCTTTCGTTAGGTTTGCATCCATGGAAGAGGCGGAAAAAGTGAGTAGGCAGTCCAATGGGATGCATGTTTATGGGTGGCCCATTGTTGTTAAGGTGGCAACATATGGTTGGGACAAAAGGAGGATGGAGAAGAAGGTTTAGTCAGGAAGAGTTTTCAGGGACACAATAAAGAAAACCAAGGTGGTGGGGGATGATGTATGCAAGCTTGTCAAAGAATCTGAAGGTCCAATGGGAGGTTATTGTAGTGTGGGGAGAATGAGAACCTTTGCAGAAGTGTTAACTGGCGGAGGGCTCGGTGGTTCTTCAGGTGCTATGGTGGATAAAGAGGAATCCATTAAGGTGATGGAGACTAATTGGGATGGCACAAGGGACGATGCTTCGTGGCTGTCGAAATGTGCAATAGGCATTCTTAAAAGGTTCGATAAGGTGTCCAAAGTTAATCAGCATCTTGTAGACAGGGGGATTAATTTCAATTCATTATATATTGGAGAGAAGTACATCCTGTGGAGGTTTAAATCAGAGCAAGATTGTCAGTTTTTTATTAAGAACAGGTTTATATGGGAGGACAGTTTTTTATTAATGGAACAGTGGTCATCTTTAATGGTGGTTTCGTCCAGATTAGCTTGGATTAATATTATGGGTGTTCCTTTATGCCATTGGAATACTGAATTCTTTACTCAGATGGGCAATGAAATCGGTGAAACATTACTTATTGATGATGACACTCTTTTTAAAAGAAAATTATTCAATGGAAGAGTGTTGGTTCTTATTGGGCAGGGGAGTCCCTGTCCCAAATTTATCAACGTTAATGGCAAGGTTGGAAAGATCCGATTGACTGTGGAGGAGGAAAAAAGTCCGGTGGGTTTGCAATGGGTTGAGGAATTTTTGGAGCTCGTAGACGGGAAGATGAATAGTTGGAAGATTGACAGCGAAAAACAGGATAATGGGAATACTATTGGTCAGCCGCCTATATTAGCACAACAGGATGTGATAGAAGTTTGTGGAGATACCAATAAGGTTTGGCAGATAACTAGATACGACAAGAATAGATCTTTTGGTTTGTTGGACAGGTGTGGTAATAATAATAAAGGAAAAAGCAAGGTGGCTCTTTCCCCATTTCCCAAAAGGGTGTTTCCTATTGGTCCTTTTTCTAATTTAAACCATGCTTTAGTCCTGAGAAATCCAAAAACAGCTGGTGCATTTAAGGAAAAAGTCTCCTCGTCTTCTTCTGATTCTGATATTGAAGTGGGGCCATTTAAGAATTCAGTTATGTTCAAAGGGGAGTGCTCAGTTCAATATAAGGGTGGAAATGACGAGAATGGGGAGGGTAATGAGGTAAATGTAGCTCTCCAGGATTCTTTATCTAGGGACCCAGTTGGCGGACTGGGCTCTGTTTATTCAGGCCCGGTTCCAAGAATTGAGCCCAAGGGAGTTGGGTTTCACATTGACTTGTGTAATGGGTTTGATCCAAACCAAATAGGAAAGAAAAATAGAAGAAGAGGAGTTTTCAACGCAAGAATTCTGGGTAAGGAGGCTAAAAAAGTCCAACTAATGATGAAAAGGGGTTTGCTGATGTCCAATTTGGTTCTCAAAAGGAATGCTCGTCACTGTTCTTTGATAGCAGGTAGGAAAGAATCGTAGAAGAAAAAAGGGCTTCAGGAAACTTACAATTCAGGTCAACAATATGATCTAAGTGGTGGAATTTCATCGGAATTGGAGGAAGTGGATATGGCGGGAATGATAAAGGTGCAGGAGAGGGAATCTACAGGTAATAGAGAAAGATTAAACACAGATGAGCATGGAGGGGGGTCTCGCAATATGGAGGGTTTGAATGGGACCAGCTGTTGAAGAAAATTATGACAATTCAGTTGTTGGGAACCTAGAAAATGAGGTTTCGAAGATAATTGAGACTGGATATGCTTTAGGATGTAACTTTAGTGGGAGGGAGGAATCGATTAGGGAGGTTTTGAGGAAGAGGGAAGTGGAAGATGACAGGAAGTATAGGGAGGCTAATGATTGTTAGTCGGTCCCTGAGATATTGGGTGTGGGGTGTTGTTATCTTTCCAATGTTAATTATATCATGGAATGTAAGAGGCCTTGGTAAGGCTGAGAAAAAAAGGGCGGTTCGTGGTTTGGTTAACAAACATAAACCATATTTTCTGTTCTTGCAGGAAACCAAGCTTAAATGTTTCGATAATAGAGTTACTAGAGCGGTTGGGGGATCGTTTCTTACTAAGGGTGTCGGGGTTGATGCCGATGGGTTATCCGGTGGGCTGCTATCTTTATGGAATGAAGATCATTTCGTGGTATCGTCTTGTATTACAAACAATCGGTTTATTTTTGTTGTTGGGGAATTCTTGGCGTTGAATCAAAATGTTGAATTCTTTAATGTTTATGGGGCGTGTTTGGAATCCGAAAGAAAAGTTTTGTGGATGGAAATAGCAAATATGGTGAATTCATTCTCAGTACCGTTGGTTATTGGGGGTGACTTCAACATGGTTCTTGACGAGTCGGAAAGAATTGGAACGGGTCATAATTCAGGAGCTATGAGGAGCTTCAGCCATTTCCTATCCAGTGCAATGGTTGTAGATATTCCTATGCAAGGTACGCCTTTCACTTGGACAAATTCTAGAACTGATGCATCATGGTCGCGTCTAGATCGGTTCCTTATTTCTCCATCCCTTTTGCTTAATTTTTCGGATTTAAAACAATGGGGATTACCACGTAGTTTATCGGATCATAACCTTATTGTTTTGGGGGATAAAATGGAAGATTGGGGGCCACGACCCTTCCGTTTTTGTAGTGTCTAGATTGAGGATATTGGATTAATGAAAGAAGCTATGAATGGATGGAAAGAATCGGTTGGTAATGGTTCTAGGGGTTCAGTTCTTGTAGCCAAAGTGAGAGGCTCTAAAAGGAGAATGAAGGAGTGGCTAGGTAACAATAGGCAGAATTGCTCAAATGTGCAAAAGGCGGAGATGAGATTAATGATTTAGAAAAAGAAGCTTTGAGGATTGGGTGGACTGAGGATTGTAGAAAAGAACGTTTGTCACTCATTTCAGATATTTGGGATGGGTTAAAGAAGGAAGAGCAAGCTTGGAGACAGAAATCAAGGGTAAAATGGTTAAAAGAAGGGGATAGAAACTCCAAATTTTTTCATGTGGTGGCAGATAGTAGGAGGAGGAGGAATTTTATTGGGGACTTATGTTTGGAAGGTGTTGTTGTGCAAAAACCGACTTTGATCAAAGAGGGGGTTTTTAATTTTTTTCATAATCACTTTCAGAATGTTGAGTGGCCACGACCGAAAATTAATGGAGAAATCTTTAGCAAACTTAGTCCAGTTGAGATGGAAGGGCTGGAGGCTGATTTTTCTATGGAAGAGGTTTGGAATGCTATTAGCTCAAGTGATGGCAATAAGGCATCAGGGCCTGATGGGTTGAACTTAAATTTTGTTAAGAAAAATTGGGGTGAAATCAAAGATGATTTTATGGCTTTTGATGAATGAGTTTCATAAGGATGGATCGGTGGTTAGAAACCTAAATTCGACGTTCATTACCTTAATTCCGAAGGTAAAGCGACCGATGTTGTTGAGTGATTATAGGCCTATTAGCTTGGTGGGGTCAATGTACAAAGTCTTGGCTAAAGTTTTAGCTAATAGACTTAGAAGGGTTATGAACTCAGTAATTGGAGACTATCAGATGGCTTTTGTTGAGAGAAGACAAATTCTGGATAGTGTTGTTGTTGTAGAGGAAATAATTAATAAGTGGAAGCACGAGGAGGAGGGGGGTGTGATATTCAAAATTGATTTTAAAAAAGCATATGATTGTATTGATCATGTTTTTTTAGATGATGTTTTGAGTTATATGGGATTCGGGTCAAAATGGAGAGGCTGGATTAGGGAATGTGTGTCGTCGCCAATGTTGTCAATATTGATTAATGGTAGTCCTACGCCCCAATTTGGAATGAAGAGAGGCCTTAGACAAGGTGATCCTTTATCACCATTTTTGTTCAACATTGTGGCAGAAGGACTCAATCGACTGTTTGTCAAAGCATTGGATTTGGGTTTGTTTCAAGGGGAGGATTTTAATGGTAGCAGTATTCATGTGACTCATCTACAGTTTGCAGATGACACAATCATTTTTTCTAAACCAAAGTTGGAATACATTCTCAACATTAAACGGGTGCTTCGATGCTTTGATTTAGTATCAGGTCTGAAAATTAATTTTTCCAAGTCTTGTTGTGTGAGGATAAGCAAAAAGATGGAGAATGTGCTAGAGTGGGCGGCCTTATTGAAGTGCAAGAAGGCAGTGCTCCCAATAAATTACTTGGGCATCCCTCTGGGTGGAAGGCCTAATTCAAGAGAGTTTTGGAACCCAATTATTGATAGAATCAAGGAAAGATTAAGTCCCTGGAAGAGAAATTTTTTATCCAAAAGTGGGAGGATTGTTCTCATCAAGTCTGTGTTATCAAGTATTCCTACTTATTTTATGTCAATGTTTAAAATTCCGGTGGGGGTAGCACTAAACATAGAAAAATTTCAAAGAAGCTTTCTTTGGGGTGATGGGGTTGAAAAGCGGAAATTTCATACAGTCAATTGGGCAACGGTGTGTCGTAGCAAAGTTAATGGTGGACTGGGTATTGGGAGGGTAGAGATTAAAAATAAGGCACTACTAGCTAAGTGGGCATGGAGGTTCGGGATGGAGGATTCTTCTTTATGGAGGAAAGTTATCATTGCTAAGTATAGATTGAACAATGCTAACCTATTTTGGAGGGGCGTTGAGTGGAGGAATGCCTCTAATTTTGCTAAAGCTGTCGCCTATGTTTTCAGACCAGATTCCAAATCAGCAATAATTATGAAGGAGAACTTGGTACCTGTAATTGGGATTGGCAATAGGGTGAAGTTTTGGGATATTTGTTGTGGCGAGTCAAATGCTTTAAAAGATTCGTTCCCCAGAATTTATGCTCTGGCTGCAAATAAGGATGGTGTGATTAGGGAGTTTGGTGAGTGGAATGATTTCGTGTGGGTTTGGAACGTTCAGCTTCGTAGACAGGTATTCGGATGGGAGGAGGAGCAGTGGCTTTGCTTCCTGACTTTTATTCAGAGCATTGTGGTTCGGTCTTCTATTCCAGACACTCTGGCTTAGAAGCTGTCCACCAATGGATGTTTCTCTGTAAGTTCATTTGGTAAAGCGTATGAGGATAGGGTTATTGATCAAGGAGGAATTGACAAGTTCTGTTAGCAGAGGTTTTGTCCACCCAAGGTAGAGTTATTTATGTGGCAATTATTTAAAGGAAGAGTTTTAGTCAAAAAATTGCTGAATAAATATAGAGTGTTAGCAAATGATTGCTTGTTGTGCCCTTTGTGTTCGGAAGCTGAAGAAACTATTGATCACTTGTTTCTTCACTGTCGTTGGTCATGGAGAATATGGTTTTCTGGTTTGGGATGGTGGGGCATTCATGGTTGTGCTGCAAAATCTGTAACGGAATGGGCTGCTGGATGGAAGACTTTGTGTCCTGCTCGTGACAGTGCTAGAGTTTGGTCCACTTTGTTTTTTGCAGTGGTTTGGACAATTTGGGAAGTTAGGAATCGCAAGATTTTTAATGATATCGAACCAAATTTCTCAGTAGCTATGGACTCAGTTAAATTCCGTACTACTTGGTGGTTTAAGCATCATGGATGTGGATCCTTGGTGCCCCTTACATATCTTCTTCAAAATGTGAGTGAATTTTGTAAAGATCCTCTGAAATCCAAGAAACAAGCTTTTGCAGTATGGATGCCACCTGTAGCGGGGTCTCTTAAGTTCAATGTGGACGGTTCTTCTAGAGGTCAATCAGGATCAGCTGGTATTGGTGGGGTTCTGAGAAATAATACAGGTATGGTTCAGTGTTTGTTCTCATTTTATGTTGGGTGCCAAGACTCAATCACTGCAGAATTAATGGCCATTGATTATGTATGCTCACTGTATGCTGCGAACCCTTTGTTTCGAGGTGTTAATATGGAAATTGTTAGCGATTCATTACTGGCAGTCACTTGGGTAAATTCGGATCAGTTAGGGAGTTTGGCTTATGTGAATTTGGTGAATGGTATTAGGGATTACCTACGGAAGTATGAAGTTTTGTCTGTTCGTTTCTGCTCTAGAGCGTCAAATTCTTATGCCGACAGTCTGGCGAAGAAGGGGTCTAATCAAGAAGGCGATTTCATTCAATGGGGCAGCTTTGGTGTTTGAAGGGGTTTTTTGAGTTTCTAAGTTTCTCTTTGTGGTGATTTGCTCGTTTCTCTTCGTTTAAAGAAAGGTTCAAAACAGACTGGTGGCTAGCTTGGATGGAGTCTTTACTGATTAATGATCTTTGATTCTTTGTTTTGTTTTTCAGTTTTCTCTAGGCTGTTTGTATGCTGTTTGTTTTTGCCCTGTTTGTTCTCTGTTTTTGGAAGTCATGACTGATGTGTTTCTCTTGGTTCTCTTTGCCTAGTTGTTGGGTCTGGTTGACTGTTTTCCTCTGTGGACCTTTGCTTACTTATTTAATATACTTACCTTTTGCTGCTCAAACAAAAAAAAAAATAAAAAAAAAAAAAAAAAAAAAAAAATTAAATAACTAAAATTAATAAAGTTAGTTTATCTCAAGGAGAGAAAAAATATATATATATATATATAGTAATTTTTCAATAAGGACTTTTACAATGCACACTTTAAGCACTTTTGATAAAATTGCATGGAATATATTGAATATTGATTTGATTTGATTTTTTGTATGCATCTTAAGAAAATTAAAATACACATTTGGTAAAAATTTGGAATTTTATTTTTGATTTGACAACTATTTTTTCTTATATATATTTCCCTATTTTTAAATGTTTTATCTTCAAAAAAATTGGAAAAAATTAGTTCTTGCACCTGGAATTAAAATTTTTTTTTCCATAAATGTATTTCAATGTTTCACCATCCATACAAAAAATAAAATCAAGATTCAATATATTCCATACAATTTCATCAAATGTGCTTAAAGTGAAAAAGTCCTCATTAAAATATATATATATATATATATATACACACACGTAGGGGTAGAGACTCTTTTCTAGAAATTTTGTTTTATCGACCGAACCCTAAAACACACTCTATAAAACCTTAACAAAGTAAAGAAGTGGTTAATTTGATATGTCCAAATGAATGAAATCTTGAATCATAAGAAAATTACTGAATAAATGACTAGGAAGTTCTCCCAAACAAAAATTGATATAAGTTGGTATTTTATAATGTTTCATATATTGTCCAAATTAACGTTGTAAACTTTTGCATTGTTTTCATTGTGAACATCCTAATTTGTAATTGGGCCTCATACATAGTTGCCAAAAATATTTCCATTCAAATTAGATGTATGAATACAATTAATTCTCTCTCCAAAAAAAAGTACAATTAATTTAAATTTGAAAGAAAGAGATATAAGTGATCAACCCAAAATGTTAATGGTATGTATGGATATTTGCTCTAAAATTGTTAGGTGCTTACCAACATCCCATATTCCCATACGAGTCTTTGTTGCTATACAAGATAAAATTAATCCAATATTTTAAAGAAATTAAGAACTTTTTAAAATAAAATTTGAAGTTAAAAAAGTGAACACCTTTCTGTTGTGGGGACAAAGTTGAATTTACTTCAAAACCTTAATTTTACGTTTGTTATACGTTCTTTTCATATCACATTTCGTTAAGATACATTTTACAAACAAGCATACGAAGAAGAATGAATGTACCTAAATATTTTTAATTGCTAAAATGAACTTATATCATTTCTAATACCATATCCGCCATAGGTCTCATTTAAATTCTGTCTTGCCCAAATTAAAATAAATTTATTTTGGTATATTGCACCTTACTTATTTGGCATGAAAATAATCAAAAATATTTATCTCTTTAATTGGTACAATCAGCCCCTACATGTCACCAGGTGTATTACTAAATTATTCAAATAAAATTTTCAATGTTACCATACTTGATAATTGATATGATCAACAAACCATGGTGCCTCTTCGTGAAAATTGCCCATATATGGATCGGCGAAGAGAAATAAATCTTAGCCAAGCAAAACCTAAAATTTGAACTTTTTTCGTTTCATTAAATATACCCACCTAGGGTTTCCATTATCTCCTGCAAACACAACACACAAACACAGACAGTCTCTGATCATTTTCATATAATTTATTTATCAGTCCAACAATGGTGAATCCTAATGATAACAACAAATCGAAGGAGGCATCAAGAGAGGAAAATCTCCAGGATGTTTCCTCTGAACAGGAGGATATGCCCGTTTCTTCACCATCCTCTGCTCCGGTGGCTGATGATGATCAGGCCGGTGAAAAGGGGACTTCTTCGAGCACTACTCCGCAGAAGAAACCTAAGAAAAAAATGCCATTTAACAATCCAACGCGAACAGGAGGACACTCCTCCCAATATGGCTGATTATCAGGGAGGTAAAAAGGTGTCGGTGAAACGAGGGAGGAGACTGGCGGAGGGGATTTCTTTGAGCATGCCGAAGGGGAAGAAACAGCAGAGAAAGAAAGAGCTTGATATACTTGGAGTAGTCCCAAGCTGTCCACCAAGATGTTACATATGTAAAAAATTATTCAAGACCTGGAGGGCGGTCTTTGGACATATGAGAATACATAATAAGGTCGAGGAGGTCAGGGAGAACGGGGCGTTTCCTCCACCAGATTTCACTCCACCCGGCGGGGCTTCTCCGGAGGAGGAGATTGATTCCAATCTAGAGGAGTTGGCTCCGGTCCTCCTCAACATAGCACAAGTGATCTTGGAGTCTACAAGACCTGATGGTTTGATAATTGATCTCAACCAGCCCGGTCCAAGTTCTCCCAACCAAGAAGAATCAACAAGGCTTTTTGATCTCAACGAGCCTCCACTGCCAGAGGAGGATGAGGAGAAGGATCATAATGATGATCAGAACATAGACGGCGGCAGTGATGATTCTGCCAATTGATCAATTGTGGGGGTTGTCGGTCTGTTGTATATATATATTATACCCTCCAACTTGATACAAGTAACGACTAATGTATGAACATTATTTTTAAATATAATTAATCAGATGTATTCCAGTATTTGCCCTGATTTCAACTTGAATGATGTATATTATATTTGTATTAAAAGTGTTAGTTCATCCAATATTTTAAAGTAATTAAGAATTTGTTAAAATAAAATTTGAAGAAGATTAAAAAAAAAAAAAAAAAAAAACAGTGGGTAAGAAACAATCAGTCAAGAGTCCATTCCATACCCAAATTCCCATACCCAAATTCAGTTATCGATATCATCCTTAGAACAAAATATAACGGATATATATATATATATTAACAATTAAAGTTTATTAAGAGAGAAAGGCAGCAAGCCTACAACACAAGGCAAGGAACAGGGGAAACAGAGAACCCCTAGCAGTCCCCTGCAAAACGAAAAACATCCACCAAGCAAACCAAATAAAAACAGTTTATAACGGATATTATAAAGCTGGGATTTTAGAGTGTTTCATATGAAATCTTAATTTCTTTTTCATCTGTTTGATTTATTCGTAATTGTGCTGGTAAGGTTATGGCTTTCTTGTGATTCAAAGATAAGTAACGTTATTGTTTTGATTGTGCACAATATCCTATCATATTCGATCGATGTTATGGATTTCATTTTATAGTAGATACATTTTTGGTGTACCGGTACGTGATGTTAAGTTTTATGAACTTTTTGACCCTTACTTTGTTTATTAATAATTAATTATGAATACCAACTTAAAATAATGTAAGAAATTGATATTAGATTACAGACTTGAACAGTCATATGATAGTATATTAACTTTAGCATTACACGAGTCCCATTAACCAAAAGTACTGTATATTTAGGTTGCTTGTTTGAAAGAAAAAATCATTAGATATATAGCATTAGACTTGTATAACAACACGACTGATGTATATTGTTAATGTGCACTTCTGTATATATAATATAGCTCTACATGACTACATGTAAAAGAGTAACTTCAAGTGTAGCCATGCATTGGGCTGTCCGCTATGCAGCTGTGAGAGTGAGAGTGTGGACCATCTTTTTGTGTCTTGCTCTTGGGCGGGCTTTGGAACATGTGTATGGGCTGGTGGAGGGTGCAAAGTTGCGTGAGTAGAAGTATAAAGGACTGGTTCTCTGTTTGGCTTGATCTCTGTCCAAGACCGAGTCTGAAAAGAGCTTGGGAGACTCTCTTTAATGCAGTGGTTTGGTCGATTTGGGAAGCTCGTAACCAGAAGGTTTTTAATGGGAAGGAGGCTGATTTATTGGCATATGCAGATTTGGTTAGATGTAGGGTAGCGTGGTGGTTCAAATTTCACGGAAAGGGCTCGTTGGATTCGATTACGGTTATGATTGAGAACTTGGAAATCTGCTGTGATGAAGTTAAGACGAGAAGGAAGAAGTTTAAAAAGTGGATCCCCCCTCATAAGGAGGGGCTAAAATTCAATGTTGATGGTTCTTGTTATAGTGAGTGTAGGAGGGCGGGTATTGGGGGGGTCTTACGCGACTTCAAAGGTAATATTTTGTGCTCCTTTGCTGCTTCTGTCGGAGATGTTGATGCTGCCACTGCAGAGCTGTTAGCTATTCAAAAAACTTGTTTTCTTTGTCTCTCTAGAGACATTTGGGAGGGAAGATCGATAGTTATAGAAAGCGATTCTAATATGGTCGTTTCTTGGATTTTGGATGGTGCGTTCGATAATTTAGCCTTGTTTGATGTTGTTTATGATGTGCGTACGAAGATAGGCTCCAGCATTTTTTTAAAGCTTTGTTATGCTTCTAGAGATTCTAATGGAATGGCTGATGGTTTGGCTAAAAGAGGTGCCGCTTTACTTGGGGAGGAGGTGCGTTGGTTAGTGTAGTTTTTGCTGTGTTTTGGGGCTGTGTTTGTGTTTGTTTTGGTGCCCTTGTTGTTTTGTTCGGGGTTTGTGTTCTCTTTGTCTCTGGTCTGCGGTTTTGTGCTGTTTTTCCCCTGTTGTTTTAGGGAGCTGCTTCTCTTGTTTGTGTTGTGGGGGCTTGGGTGGCGTTTGGGGTTTTGTCCCTCTGTTGTTGGTTCTTTGTTTGGTTTGCTTTTGGGGCTTTGGCATGTTCTAATAAAGTTTGCTGTTTCAAAAAAAAAAAAAGAAAAAAAAAAGTGTAGCCATGCATTAAGTTTACGTAAATTTATTGAGTACTTGTCATGAACGTGTACTTTACAAATATATGAACGACCGTACCAAAGAATTTTAATAGCTAAAATGAATTTAATATATAATCTAACATAAAATATTACCCATGTATCATTTGCTATACGGCCGCTAGTTTAGGTCTCACTTTAATTCCTTGTATAAAATAAAGGGTAAGTATCAATTTTTATATTTTGCCCTATTAGTACATCTTCCCTCTGTATTTTCATTTATGTCCACTTTCCCTTTTGAAATTGAAAGTATTCGCCATTTAACGCCTTCCCATTAGCTTTTTCTGTTAAAATGTCTTGTTGATTGCAAGGGTAATATGGTAACTTTAACATTAAATCATTAATACACATTTATTTATGGTTTAAAAAAACTAAAAAAAAAATAAAGTAAAAAACTAAAAAAATAAAGTAAAAAATAAAAAATAAAAAAAGGGTGGAGATCCATCTTTTTATTCATCAAAATTCCAGAAACCATTCCTTTTTCAAACCCACCAAAATCATCGATCAATCAAACCCAAAAGTCATCAAACCTAGAAAAATAATTTCAAAGGGGGAGATGATTTTCCAATGTCAAACCTAGAAAAATAAAAAGCAAAATTAAATCATCAATCAATCATCTATGCTTATCATAATCACCATAAGAATCCAAAATCCTCCCATATTAGAAACCCAAAACACAAACACCAAAAACCTATAAAACTAGTTCCCTCCCACCATCAATTTTTTTTCTCCATCATCATCATCACTGCTCAAGGCCGCACAATCGTTCACTAAAACCTATGGAGCCGTTCACACCGTTGGCTTTGCCAAAGAAGAGCAAATGAGGAGACCATTAGTGAGGAGATCAACGCTATTGAGGAGACTGTTAGTGAGGATATCGTCAGCGAGGAGATTAGTGCTGATAAGGAGACTACAGACGAGGAGAAATGGAGAGATACAAGAGATAGATGAGGGATGTGAAGAGAGAGAGCTGAAGAGATAGATGGGGGTGGTGGTTGATTTTGATTTAGGGTTTTCGATTGGGCGGTCAGTGGTTTGATGATGGTACTTAATGGATTGGGTGTTTTTTTTTTTTTTTTTTTTTTTTGAATAGCAGAACTTTATTCATCGAGCCAAGAAGGCCAGAAGAAAACCAGGCCACTAGGCCAACATATAACAGAAATCAAGCCAGGAGACCAGGCAAGGCCTAACAAAACCCAATCTATCCGGGACCTAAAAAGAAGCAAAACAGAATCTAAGAAACAGACTTGATGCTAAACACAAACTCAAAAGACAATCAGACCTGAAGCAAAATACACAACATACATGACTAGCCTATGACATCTTTTTTTCCTCTAGCAAGATGGTTCGCCAACTCTTCTTCAAACACACTGAAATTGCAACCACGAGCCCCACTTCGAGTCTTCATCCTATGGTTTCTTGAAGGAAAAAAAAATCTTTTTCCCCTCCTTATATCAGAAGGATACGGAGACGCAATATTTTCCCCCATCTTCCTCTTCCGAAAAAGAGGTTCCAAATCCCTAAGATCTACATAAAGATCAATTGCTAGATCACCCAAATCTCCCCCATAGAACTCAAATCGGACCCTAACAAACCTCCACACTTATCAAAATTAATATAAACCACTTGGTCTCCAGTAATTGAGGTTTGGGTGTTGGTGACTAGAATTTGATGATAGTGGTTTGGTGATCGATGGTAATGGAGGTTTGATGTTGATGATGATTTTGGCTATGTTCTGGGTTTGATATTTTTGGTTGTTTGAATGTGATTTTCTAATCACTATCATTTCCATATTCAATCACCATGGTGGAGATTGAATCTGGAGATTTTTTTTTTGTTTTTGTTTTTGTTTTTTTTTTTCATTTTTGCTTTGCAAATTATCTTTTAATCTCCACCATCCATCTCAGAGATAGATGGTGGGGATCCATTTAAGAAAAATACATATATTTTTATTAAATTTTCTTTCTCAAACTCATTTATTCACAATTATTTTGATGGTCAAAATGTCTTTTAACATGAATTTTAACTTTTTGGATGGAAAAGCTAACAGGAAGGCGTCAAGTGAAGAATATTTTAGATTTTTTGGGGGAAAGCGACCATAAATAAAAATATAGGGGGAGATTTAATAGAGAAATATATAGGGGGAAAATGATACTTTTCCTAAAATAAACTTATTTTGGCATATATAAGATAGATTCCCCCGCCAAAATTTTCAATCTTCTGTAAGGCCCCTAGGGGATAGGGACTCTACAACCAGGATCAGTGAACTGGTTGAATGAACTGCATGTGTGTTTTGTCAATTTATATATCTTAAAATTGCATCTCTTTCCTTCTTTGTTTATATACATGTCCATTTTTTTTTTTTTCATGTGGACAGTGACACTAATTACTATGAAATTTTGTTCTATCGAACCCTAAAACACACTCTATAAAACATCAAAGTAAAGAAGTGATAAATTTGATGTCCAATGAATGAAATCTTGAATACCTAAGAAAATTATTGAATAAATGACTAGGAAGTTGTCCTAAACAAAAATTGATATTTCATTGTTGTCCTACTTCATGATATTATAAGTTGGTATTTTATAATGTTTTATTTTCCAAACATAGTAAACTTTTGCATTGTTTTTATATTGTGCACGGATTTGGATCTTCTGATGATTTGATCTTTTTTCTAACCTTTCTAAAACATGTGATTGATTGTTTATAAAGTGGTTATAGAAATCAACCATATCTTAACCACACATTCATTGTAATGATTATGTGTTATGAGATTAAATAAAATTAGGAAAAAAATTAGATTAGTAGAAGATCCAAATTCATTTTACACATCTTGATTTGTAATTTGGACTCGTCGGTATACATGCAAAAAAAAGCTCCACTCGAATTAGATGTATAAATTCAATTAATTCATAATTTGGAAGAAAGGGTCAAACTCATCTATGAATTATCATATGGATATTACTTTATTTGCACTATAATTGGTGCTTAATTACCAACATCTCATATGAGTCTTTGTTGCTATACAAGATACAATTAATACAATGTATTTAAGAAATTAAGAATTTTTTAAAATAAAATTTGAAGAAGTTAAAAAAGTTAACTTTCTGTGAACTTTGTTGCAGGGACAAAATTGGATTTACATTTTTTTTTTTTTGAAACCTTAATTTTACTTAAAGTTGCTACGCGTTTTTATAATACATTTCATTAAGACATATTTTACAAACAAATAGACAAACCAATGAACATACCTAAATATTTTTAATTGCTAAAATGAACTTAATTTATATCATTTCTTTTTTGAACTGCAAATTTTATTAAACAGGCCACAAAGGACCAAAACAGGGGCAGAACAGAGCAAAAACCAAACAAAGAAGGCTAAAACAAAAAACACCCCAGAAACCCAACGGGACCAAAAAGAAACAGAAAAAAACGCAAAGACAACAGAAGCTGAAGCGGGAACCAACCAAACAGCCTTAATGAAAATCCCAAATAAGATTAATTCCCAACTGGCTCGCTCCTTTTTTGGCCAAAGAGTCTGCAAAAGAATTGGAAGACCTTGGATGAAAGGTGATCCGAGCATTCACCATCAACTGGATATGAACTCTTATATCAGAGATAAGCTGCATGTGACTCACACTTCCAACACCATCAGAGTTAACCCAATCTACAGCTATTTTGGAGTCACTAACAAAATCCACTTCCTTGTCATACAAAGCAATAGTGTTAGCAACTAAAGAAACAGCTCTGTGAATAGCAAGTAATTCAGCTGAAATGGCATCCTGAATTCCCACAGAATCGGAAAACATCCCAAGAACTTTGCCTGAACTGTCCCTCAAAACACCACCAATCCCTGCTGCTCCTGGATTGCCCCTCGAAGAACCGTCCACATTGAATTTCAAAGCGAAACCCATTGGAGGCGTCCAGATTTGACCTCTTAAATTCTTGTCCTTCTTGACATCAGTGCAGCTGTCCCGAAGGTTTAGAAGAATGGTGGAAATGGGAATCTTTGATCCTTTGCCATGAAACTTAAACCACCACGCGATTCTAAACTTCACGGTGTCTGAAACTTGGTCCGTTGAAATGTACGCCTCTTTAAAAATTCTTTGATTCCTAATCTCCCACACCAACCACATCATTGCAACAAACAAAGTGTTCCAAGCACGCCTGAATTTCGATTCTGGACACAAACCTGGCCAACCCAAAAACCAATCCATCAGAGATTGATTTAGGCAAAACACCACTCCCCACCAATTCATACAAGAAGCCCATAAATTCCAAGTCTAAGAACAGTGAAGGAACAAATGATTTATGGTCTCCTGCTCATTGTTGCAGAAAGGACAGAGAAGAGAAGAAGAAGGATCAGCAACTCCAAAATTCTGCAGCACTTGACCAACTATAACCCTTCCTTTTAAGGCTTGCCAAATGAAAATTTCAATTTTAGGCGGACTAATTCCTTGCCAAATAGCCATAAGATCTTGAGAGCTGTCTTGAGGAGGGATTTCTAAACAAAAACGAAAAGACCCCACAGAAAATTTTCCATCTGGACGAAACGACCACACCAAAGTGTCCACCACCTGCCTCATAACCAGAACATTTTCCAGCAAGCTCATACAAATGTCCCACTGACTTCTCTCCCAGTCAAAGAGAGGTCTACGTAAAGCAATATGCCACTTCCATTGATTCCTTTGCCAATGCCCAAAATCCTAGATGACACCCTCTTTCTTGATTGCTAGAGCGAAAATGCGAGGACAAGCTAGCCTGAGATTCGCCGTTTCACCACTTGGCAGCTACCAAAACGCAGCCCTAGCTCCATTGCCAACCACCACCTTCATTCCCTCCTTGATGACTTTGGACACTATAGTATCTCCTTCATACAGGCTAGCAATTGCCTTAACAAAAAGAGAAGAATCAGAGGAGACCTTCCAGTTCCACCCCAAACATTTTTTAGAGACCCCGTAACGAGCACACAAAACCCTCCTCCAAAGCTCATTTTCCTCAACTCCGAAACGCCATACCCATTTGGCAAGAAATCACCTATTCTTATCCAACATTTTACCAATTCCTAAACCCCCATTTTTCTTCCTTCGGCACAAAGTATCCCAATCGACAGCATGTATTTTCCGTTTCACAGGACCATCTCCCCAAAAGAAAGATCTTTGAATCTTCTCAATGGCTTTGGCAACCCTAATAGGAACTTTGAAAATCGAAAAGAAATAAGAAGGTAAACTCGAAATAACTGACTTGATTAGCACTAATCTTCCTCCTTTACTGATAAATTTTCGTTTCCATGGAGCCAGTCTTTTCTGAATTCGGTTCATCAACAGATCCCAGAAGCTTTGAAGCCGAGACTTAGCCCCGAGAGGCAACCCAAGATAAGTTATTGGTAATGTAGCTCTCTTACCTTTGAAAGCTGTTGCCCACCAATGTTCCCTACTACCATTTTTGGCCACTCTAACCACACAAGACTTGTGGAAATTTATCCCCAACCCGGACGCCAATTCAAAACAGCGAAGGATTCTTCTAGCATTGCACAAGTACTCAACCTTTGGCTGAAGAAATAATATAGTATCGTCAGCAAATTGAAGATGAGAAACTTGTACCTCATTGTCACCAAAGCTAGCTCCTCTCATCAATCCTATGTCGCAGGCTTTCCTGAAGAGGCTGCTCAAACCTTCTGTGACGATATTGAAAAGAAAAGGTGAAAGCAGATCACCCTGCCGAAGACCTCTCTCCATCCTAAATTGGGAAGTCGGGCTACCATTGACCAACACTGAGAGCCTAGGAGTGGAAACACAACACATCATCCATTTCCTCCACCTTTCGCCAAAACCCATGTTCTTCATCATATCATCTAGAAAGCTATGATCTACACTATCATACGCTTTCTCGAAGTCCAGCTTAACTAAAATACCTCCAGACTTATCAGATTTCCACATGTAAATGATCTCCTCTGCTATGACAAAACTGTCCAAAATTTGACGGTTCTTAACGAATGCCATCTGAACTTCACCAATGACTGTGTCCATAACCAATTTGATGCGATTGGCCAAGACCTTGGCTAACACCTTGTACATTGAACCAACCAAACTGATTGGTCTGTAATTTTTCATTGACTCCGGTTTGCCACACTTAGGAATGAGAGCAATGAAGTTTGATTTAAGTCCTTAACCAGCAACCCATCTTCGTAGAAACCATGCATAAAATTTATAAAGTCAACCTTTATAATTTCCCAGTTAGCTTTAACAAAATTTAAATTCAAACCATCAGGGCCTGGAGACTTGCTCCCATCACAACTTTTCACTGCGTCCCACACCTCTTCCTCCGAGAACGCCCTTTCCAAATTTTCCTTGTCGAACTCCGAAAGGGTTTTGAGATCTAAATCAGTTATTTCCGATCTCTTCCAAGACACATTTTGGAATTGTTTTGCGAAATGGCTGCGAACTCCCTCCTTTACCATACTCGGTTCCGAAATACGCACCCCCTCAATTTCAATGTCTCCTAAAAAATTGCTCCTCCTCCTCCCATTAGCCAAAATGTGGAAAAATTTGGAGTTCCTATCTCCCTCCTTTAACCACTTTACCCTGGATTTCTGTCTCCACATCTGCTCCTCTTTTCTAATGCCTTTCCATAGCTCCATAAGAATAACAGCCCTTTCAGCTCTCATGCCTTCCGACCACCCTTCAGATATAGCTCGACTATCCAGAATCTCTAATCTCTTCTGAAGATCCTCAGAACCAGTAGAGACTTTTTTACTTGAGACTCTTCTCTTGATGATGTCTTTAACCATTTTTGTCTTGGCAGCTAACACAACATCTGCAGGCCCTTTCACCCTATGATTTAGCCACCCATCCCTAGCATCTTTCATTAACTCCGAATCCTCCAGCCAACTGTCATAGAAACGGAAAGGGCAAGGGCCCCATTCCTCCCTAGGCTCTCCTATCATAACCATACTATGATCCGAAACACTTCTCGGGAAACCCCTTTGAATCAAATTTGGGAACCAAGACAATATCCAAGGCAATATTAGAAACCTATCCAACCGCGCCCAAGAAGCCAAAATTCTGTTATTGGACCAAGTAAAGTTTAAACCCTGAGTAGGAATGTCAATCACTTTTGTTTGAAATACAAAAGAGCTGAAATTTCTCATAGAAACTTTATTAATCTCTCCCCCTTTTCTTTCCTCTTCTTTAAGAACTGTGTTAAAATCCCCAGCTAAACACCATGGGAAAGGGAAAGAAGCTTGAGAATTGACAATGAACTCCCACAACTCAACTCTCTCTCTTTCGGAATTTGGCGCGTAAACAATGCAAAAAACAACATCCTTCGCAATCTTTAGCAACTCCCCCGCTATAATGATGCACCGGTCATTTTTAATACAGGCTTTGGCAAGAAAAAAATCGTCATTCCACAATGTTAATAAACCACCAGCAGCCCCAATAGAATCCACACTCAAACCTCTATTTAACCACGACCCCCCAATGAAGCTTAACACACTACTGTCAAAACTGCACAACTTTGTCTCTTGTAAGAAAAAAATCTGAGGCCTGTGTTTGTAAACCAAGGACTTCACAAACCTCCTTTTTTCACACCTTCCCAAACCTCTAATGTTCCAAGTGATAGCTAACATCAAAGAAAAGGAACCCAAAAGGAAAAGAACAAGAGAATCAAACCTCATGAGTTCGGCTCCTGTCATCATCTTCCTCTTCCCTTGTGGCAACAAATATCGCTATTTCTTCCTCTCTGCTATTGAAATTAAAGCCCAAAGCTTTGCCAGTTTCTATGACTTTAGCAACTTCATCTTTCAAATTCCACTTGCCAACTTCTCCTGATGACTCAAAATCCCTCTCTGCATTGAAATTAACTCCAAGTGTCACTCCATTTTCAATAACTTTTGTTAACTCTTCCGCCAAATTCCACTTCGTTGTGACTCCAACTTCCTCTTCTGTACTGTTTTGTTTTTCACTCCCCTACTCCGCTTCCTTGGAATTTCTCGTTCTCATTCTATGAGTTTTGGTTGTCCCTCCTTTCTTCGCCCCTTTTCTCTGCTTCACAGATTTTACTGGAGTTTTCACACCTGCTGCTGAAAAGTCATTATTTTGTTGGTCCTCTTCCTTGTCTTCTGCTTGGGCTTCGGCCTGCTCACTTGAGCTGGTTTGAGCTTGGGCTCCAGTGAGATCTTCAGCTTGGGCTCCAGTGAGATCTACCACAATGTTTGAACAAATCTTTTGGGCTTCCCCTGAAGCATCTGCTCCTTTATCCATTTGTTGCACCATCCTCTTTTCCGGCCCACTTACCAAAGGCCCAATATAATTCAGTTTTGAAGAGCACTCGCCTTTCAGATAAGGAGATTTGAAAAACTCACCCCTGCTGCTGTCTGACTCTGTTGACGATGAGCTGTATTGAGCCTGCCCTTCTCCTCTTCTGTCTCCTATCGATAGCTTAGCATTTCCATAATAAGTAGGCCTCCTTTTGAGCTTAGATTGCCACACCCACACCTTTTTGCCCTTGTCAACTTCTGTCAGTCCACCCTCAAACTCCACATTTCGAATTATAGTCTGCTTTGGGGAGAAACAATTGACTTCCGAAATTTTTTCTGAATTTCTCATACCTTTCCTATGACAAAACTGGCGGGAGTGGTTGCCTTTAGGCCTGCTGCTACTGTCATTGTTCAGGTTCCTGTCAACCTCAGCTGTCACACTTCTTCTTTCCAGAAGCAAAAGTTTTGAATTTAGCCGCCGATCCTTCTCCGGTGAACTGGTTTGAGGAGCGTTAGATTGAAACTCAGACAATCCTAAGCGCTGTACCAACCATCCAAAGGGTACTGGTTCTGGATCAATTTCTGCTTGAACATAAAAGATCTTCTCCTCCAGGGTAATTTGGATCCGAGCCTTATTATTCCAATCTTGATGCAGCAGTACCAGTATTCTTCCTATGTCAAGTCTTTTTCTCGTGCAGGTGTCTTCCTCCACATAAACTGACGTACCAATCTGGTTTCCGAGCTTCATGAAAAAGGATTCTCCCCAGCAACTTATTGGAACTCCATAAATCTTCATCCAAACTAGTTTTCTTTTAGTAGACCACGAATCCGACCACCTTGACATGGAAGAAAAGCAATCTTCCTAAAAGAACCTATTCTTGAGGAATCCTTCCATTTCTAAAGTTGAATCAAAGCACCATAGGATATTTTTATCTCCCAAATATGAAGAAGAGAAGGAATACTCCCTGCTGATAAGTCTCTTGTTAACACTGGAAACTGAGGAAAAATCCTTAAGAACTCCAATGGCACATCTAGATAGCCAATCTTTATTGTCTGGTTGTCTCGCCCAATGCATTGAAAGAATTCTCCCATTTCTATCCTCACCCACTACCTTACTGTGAGCCTTATCCCCATTGACAACCTCTGCGTAAGATCGCTGTTGATTCATATCTTCTTTAACTTCGAAACCTCTTCCATCCTTACTCTGTTGTCCATGGAAACCTCTCTTGTCTCTTGTCTGTCTTTCCCCTGATGTTTTCCTCTTATTCCAGTCATAATCCGCTACTTTAGCACTAATGGGCTATCCATAAACATGCATCCCATCCACCTTAACAGCCACCTTGCTTGCCTCCTCCCTAGAATCAAATCTGATAAAGGCATATCTACTCTTTCTTGACGATGTTTTCATAGAAAGGAAGATGTCCTTAACTCTCCCAAACACTTTAAAGACTTTCCACAAGCATTCCACATCCACGTTGGCATTCAAATTGTCTATGAATACAGAAAACAAATTCGCCCTAAAGTCCTTCCTTGAGTCTGAATGTCTTCTAGCTCCATGCTCGTACTGCTCCTTTGGCCATCCATGTCCATGAAAGTTTCTCTTGTTAGCATTCTCTCTCCTCATGGTTTGATTCATGAAAATCTGACAAACTACATAGGGTCACCTCTCTCCAAATTGTGACTAGAAGAACCTTTTTTAATTTATATCATTTCTAATATCAATATAGGTTCCATTTCAATTATGGCTTGCCTAAACTAAAATAAATTTATTTCATTCCAATGATGATTTTCTCCCATATTGGGAGCTTCATTCTCTTTGAATGGATTGTAAGTTCAGGTTACATAACATGCGTGCAGGTTAAGTTTTCTCACACTTTTCGTGAAGGTAATCGGGTTGTGGATCGTTTGACTAATCTTAGTTTGCAATCAACATAGTTTATTTTTTGGGATCACCCTTCTGTTGAGATTCAATCTTTTTTGTTTGCTGATCTATAGAGATTTCCTTGTTATCGTTTTTCATGATGTATTTCCTGTAAGGGGCAATGTTTTTACGTCCCCTGTTTTGTTGTGTTTTTCTTTTCTTTTCTTTGAATAAATTTTCCCTCGTTTCTTTGGGTTTTATTTTTATAAAAAAACCTTACTTATTTTCTATATATGAAATTAATCAATATTTCTTTCTCTCTCTCCTTTTTTTTTTTTTTCCTCTTTAATTAGTACAATCAGCCCCAGCATCTGCATGTCGCCAGTTGTATTACTAATTAATTATATTCAAATAAAATTTACAATGTAACCATACTAGTATGATATCACCAAACCATTGTGTCTCTACATGAAATTTTTTTCATATATATATATCGGTGAAGAGATGTAATTCTTGGCGAAGCAAAACGTTAACCGAATTTGATCTTTTTTCATTTCATTATATAAACCAATCTAGGGTTTCCATCTTCTCCTGCGCGCAACACAACCCAACACACACAGAGTCGAAAACAATAAACACAGACAAGTACAGTCTCTCATTTCGATAAAATATTTTATCAGACCAACAATGGTGAATCCTAATGATGCCAACAAATCGAAGGAGGCAGTAAAAGAGGAACACCTCCAGGATGTTTCCTCTGAACAGGAAAATATACAGATAGTATCTCCTGCTTCATCAGCAACCTCCGCTCCAACACAACGACGTCGACAGGAGGACGCTCCCGTGGCTGATAATCAGGAGGATGAGGACACTCTCGCGGCCAAACGAGGGAAGAGACCAGCGGCTGAGGGCACTTCTTCCATCAGTACTACTCTACAGATCAAGAAGCCGAAGGAGGAGAAAGGTCATCTAACAATCCAACTCCACCAGGAGGATGCTTCAACCGTTGATCTGGGCGGTGGTGGTAAAGAGGAGGGCAAAGTAGGGAAGAGACCGGTGGCAGAGGGAACTTCTTCGAGCAATAGTTCTCTGTTGAAGATGGCAAGGAAAAAAGGTGAACTTCATGAAGTCCCTAGCGGTTCACCGAAATGTTACCTTTGTAAGAAAATGTTCAAGTCCTGGAAAGGCGTCTTTGGCCATATGAGAAAACACAAGGTGGGGGAGGCGAGGAAGTTGCGCGGGGCATTTCCTCCACCGGATTTCACACCACCCGGTGGGGCTTCTCCGGAGAGGGGTACCGCCATTGAAGAGGAATTGGCACCGGTACTCCTCAATTTAGCCCAACAAGTTCTCTCGCAGTCGACTAGGCCAGATGGTTTGATCATCGATCTGAACCAGCCTGGTACAGGTTCTCATTACCAAGAAGAACCAACAGGGCCTTTTGATCTCAACGAGCCTCCGCCGCTGAAGGAGGAGGAGAAAGATAATGATGATGGGCGGAACATGGACGGAGGCAGTGATGCTGCCAATTGATCAATTTTGGGGGTTGTTATATATGTTATACCTGCCAACTTTAATACAAGTTCGACTATGACTAATGTATGAACATTCATTTTAAAAATCGTTAATTAGATGTCGATTTCAGCTTTACTAATGTATGATATTTGCATTAAAAGTGTTAAGAGTCCATTCCATACCCAAATGCAGTTATCGACATCCTTTTGTGGTCTGATGCTCTCTCTGTGGTTGATTGTATAAATTCTAGAGCTCCTCCTCGATCTATCGGAATTAGGCATAATTATTTGATTTATTTCTGATATTTTATTCTAATCAAAATTGGCCCTCTTTTTGGATGATGAATCAAATTTGGCTTGAGGGGTCTCCCTTAGTGGTGGAGCCTTGGGTTTTGGTAAATATGCCTAAACATTTGTAATCTTCGCTCAGTTTTCTTAATGGTATAATGGATTTTTTTTTAAAATATAAATAAGGTAATTGTTTTCATTGTGGATATTATTTTACAGATACATGTGTTGAGTACTAGTATGTGAGATAAAGTTTAATGATAATAAAACCAAATTATTGCCATCTAAAATTTTTATTATCAAACAAGATAAGATAAGGTTGGTCTAATGATTTACCTCTCACACCGACACTATTAAGAGTAAATTGTGTTTCAACAAAGAATTATAGAATTACGAGACCCCACAATCTTTTATATCTTAGAGAAATTGTTTTTTTTTTTAATTTTAAATAATCATTTGATAATAACCAATCGATATCGGTATTGGACTTGTATATTAATTAACTTTACCCTTATATGAGTTACATTAAATCTAGTATATTTTTGCTTCTTCAACATATATTTAGGGTTTTTTTATTTTTTATTTTTATATTTTTATATTTTTAAAATACATATATTTACGTTGCTAGATTGAAAAAAACGAAAATCAATAAAACAAAGTAATTTAGGTCTCACCATGATTCGCTTACTAAACGTCATCAGATTGGTAATCGTTGATTTTAAACTTCCCTAGTACTAGTATAAATACATGTAATATTTGTTTATTGAGAGTGTGTAGCAAAAAGAAACACCTATAACATTCAAGAGCGGGTTTGATCCATGGGGAGACCCCGTGGAAATATCCGGGGAGGGATTCAAGGAATATCTAGGGGTCAAGAGGGAGATCCATGGGTGATATTTAGGGGAGACCTATGGAGATATTCAAGGGGTGTACTCAAAGGAGGACCCAATAAGCGTTGTGAGCTGAGAGCTAGGATGTAAGCTCGGCTGTGAGCTTGGGGGCTCGGTAAGGCTCGGTTGTTTGGGGTTTGGGTTGTGAGAGAGAGAATCCTAGAGTGTTTGGTTGTATAAATTTACTATATAGTTGATTATTTCTCTGTCGTCCTAACAACCAGTGGTTTTTCCCTGATTTAGGGTTTTTACATATATCTTGTGTTTGTGTGATTGGTTTATTTTTCTCTCATCTTATTTTTCCACTAATAGATGTTATTTGTTATGTGTGAATATTAGGTATGTCGCTTCTGTGTTCATTAGTTCAATTCCCAACAACTAGTATTAGAGCTATGGTTGGTGATGGCGGTGTCAAGTCTTTACGGGATATCGTATGGAGGACTTGGTGGTATTGGGATAATGATTCATGGTTGCATAGTATGGATTTAGCAAATGAGATACGTCTTGAAAATGGTTTCAATCTCGGTAGGGTTTGATGGAGGAGAATTTTGGCTTGTAGTGGTAAGTATGAGTTATAGAGATTCAATCTGGGTTGCATAAGGCGATAAAAAAAAAAAAAAAACTCATGAAGCTCAGTAGACTTTGGTGTGGTGTGGAGCTTATCCAGCAAAGCACTACCACTACTAACATCAAATCTTTCATCGGGTTGGGTGATGCATGGACATGTTTATCCTTTTGGTAGGTTTCTCCATTGTCATGGAAGATGATATGTTGCTGCTAGTGGGTCCACAAATTTGCACATGGGCATCAGTCAGGAAGAAATCTTAGGATGGTTTTTTCCTAAGTAGTTATACCTTGTGGTGGGGTATGGCGATTCTCGGTATAAAGAGTCGTGGCTATGGATAAAGGCCTTAGGAATTCTCATCGAAGGGGAGAATTGTTAGGTTTTGACTTGTATTCTTAAGTGAACCCAATGTTAACCAAACGAGACTTAACTAATTTGAAACTTCCTAGAGATGTGGGAACGTTTAGAAGTCAGAGATGGTGTTTGAGGAAGGCTTGAAAACCGAAAAAAAACTAAAAAATCAAATTCCAAAAGGAACCGCAGTGCATAGACAGCGGTGTGGACCGTTGTCAATTTCAGTAAGATTAGCGCGGTATAGATCACGGCAGAGGCAAGAGACGTAGACCACGATATTTAGAGAGATCGTTTCCAGTGGTATTCCGCGATATAGGGTGCGGGTGGCCAACCACGACCCAGACCGCGATGACGATGTATTTTGCATAGATCAAGAAAGATGCATGGAATAAGAAAGGTTTTCTTCTGGAAGTTCTTGTGCTTAAAGGAAAGGAGTTTCTCTTTGTGCTGAACAGGAAAGTCTTGAGTGTAAAGGAGTAGGACATCGCGTGGAACAAGAAGACTTGTGCATGAAGGAGAAAATTTCCTTGTTGGTTTTGAACTTCCATAGTACTCTAGTATAAATACAAGTAATATTTGTTTAATGAAAGCGTGGAGCAAAAAGAAACACATGTAACATCAGAGAGTGGGTTTGATCTGGGGGGATTGATCGGAACGATTTATACACCTTTTGAGGTCCCCATTTTCTATCGTTTGTTCTCGTTTTCAAGCGTTTTTGTGAATATAATATGTTTTGTGAACCCTGTGTAGGTTCATTTTATTTTGGTAAGTCATTGTATGGAAACAGGGCATTTCCGGGCCAAAACGTAACGAGAAAGAATGAAAGAATTTTCATTGAAATTTTCTAGATTTCGTTAGAGTGTACCTGGAAAGGCAAAAATGCATATCACGTTCTGTACTACGACTTTCAGCAGAATGTGTTCATCAGACAGGTCGTTAAAGCGTACTACAAGACGTACCGCGATATTCATTAGAGTTGCATTTTTAATAGCATTTTTTAGGGGTATTCATGTCTTTTCACCCCTATTTTTGTACCCTAACTTCCCCTACTATAAATATCCTTTATTCTCTCTATTTTAAGAAGGATCCCTAAGCTCACATATCTCTCTTCTCCTCTCTCACGCCCAAACTCCATTTTCTTCTATCTTCTTCATTTTCTCCACCTTTTTCACCCAATAAAGAAGAGACCCACACTCCTATGGAAGTTCTTCCTCTATGGGAGCTCCCCATATACCTCTACAACATCATTTCACACTTCCTCCATCCATCTTAGAGCAAATTGCAAGGAATTAGGAGCCAATTTTGAGTTAGGAAGGTTATGAGCATCTTTGGAGGACTTGTCTTCAAGGGTTTACTTTTAATTACTCATTTCCTTGTATTTCTTGCTTCTTTGATGTGTAACCCCAATTTGGGGAATATTATAAACCTTCAAATGTGCTATATATATGTATTTTGTTCATAAATTCATTTGGGTTTTGTTTTGATATTTGATTTATGCATGTTTCATCTCTTGTTGTGAAATTCATGTTTGTGGAGGTTATAAATTGATATGTATGCATGATTGGGATTAGGAGTAGAGTAATTTAGCTTCCCATGATTGTTTGTATGTTAATGGATGACCAAAATATCATGTTTAGAGTAATTTGAGTGTCAGAGATTTTATCTCCAAAGAGTAGAAAATGTTAGTTTATGCATTTAGTTGCTAAATTGGCTTTGGTTCACATCCTTGTACTTAATAGGCATTTTTAAGACACATTTGCCCATCCTTGGCCGGAATGGGAGATGAATTGATTTAGGAAAAATTCTCAAGTCAAGAGAAGAACTGATCAAGCCATTATAATACTAGATTTTGGCCCATTTTCCTTTGCTTTTGTTCTGTTCTCTGGTGAAATCGAGTGTCTAATGGCTTGATTGAGGCTTGTGCAGGTTTTTATTGATAGTAAGGGTGTTTTGGTGCAAGAGAGAATATTTTGGGGCACAAAGTGCAATTTTGGAGTCTTGGAGTAGTGCGCCGTTGTGTCAAACCGCGGCGTAATTACGGCAGTCAAGCGAAAGTTTTTTCCACGGTGGAAGTGCCACCGCTGTGCCGCGTCCCGCGTCAAGAGCCCAAGCCATGCCGCGGTTGAGTCAACCGCGGCACCCAAGCGACAGTGTTTTCCGCGGCCAACTGTCGTCTTCGCCAACTGCGGCAAGCTACGACCGCGGCAATCCGTTAGCTCGTCTTCTAGAAGGAATCTTGCCCTATTTTGGAACCATATAAATACCTCTCTTTATTTTCGTTTAGAGGGATCATCACCAAACTCACGAAAATCATCCAAGCTGCTACCTTTCTACCTTCCTTCATCACTCTTTCCACATATCTTCACACATTCCCTTCACATAACCATTTCTCATTCATCTTTGGAAGTTTTGCAAGCAAGAAGAAGAGGAGTCTCAAGAGGAAGCTCTCAAGACCCGTGGGTTTTCTTTACTCTCTTGTTTTCTTCTTTCTTTTTCCTTTGATGTGTAACTAATTTCTTAGCTCGAGGATTGATGTAACCACATTGGACTACTCTATGTAATTAATTAGTCTATTCTCTAATTCAATTCGATTTTAGTCTCAATTATTGAATCAATTGCTCTAATTTCTCTCCTTATGTTTTATTGTGACCACAAAGGATTTGGGTTTGAGAATTGGTTTATTTAAGGTGTTGAGAGTAGATGTGGGTGACCATCCCATCTAATTCTCTCACAAGCTTAGTAATTGGGAGAGTTGGTTTATGCATGACTATGCTAGACCAACTTGGCTTAGAGTTTTAAGGATAAATAGAGGGATTGACCATTGCCTATTACATGACTATGTATGGGTAATGGAAAAACCTAGAGCTTAATGGATTTATCTTAAAACCAATCCTAAAATTGGATTGAAGTGCTTAATGAGACTAAGTGATAACATTGAGTGGTCTAAGAAGGTTGCATTGATTCCCTAGTGCTTTCTCCATATCATTTCACTACTTGTGTGTTAATTATTGTGTTTAGCTTAGTTTTTAGTTGCAAGATTACATTTTTATTTCTCAAGTTTGCATCTTTAGTTTCAAGTTTGCATTTTTATTTTACAAGTTTACATTTTTAAGCAATTTCAAGCAACCAAATGATTTTCCAAACCCCAAAGCATTATGCAATTTATTTTTCACGCACTTAGAGTAGATTTTTCCTATGCTAATTAGTTTTCAACCTATTGAATCACCGATCCCAGTGAACGAACTTTGAATTAAAATTGAAAGTAACACTTTTACTACATCAAGAACCCTTAATTCATTTGAATGTTCTTAATGTTTAACAATTGCATTGATTCACATTAGTGTTAGGTGAACTTGTTTCCCATATCTAGCCATCCTAGAGAGATTGATAAAACCGAATCCATATCTAGAATAAAGACAAACTAAATTCCTTTTGTGCTCGTATAGTTATAGGGGTATTTCATTGCTTAATGCTCTTACTCAGTTAGCCACATTATGAATGATGTAAGGATTCCCATTGTTGATTGGCTTATTTCGTAGACAAACCACATATTGGGGGTTTGAATTGTAAGGGTAGTTAGGTGATTGAAGATCATGCTCAAAGGCCCTTTTCAAGACCTCAAGGGAAGAAGCACTCCAAAGGTATAATAATTAGTGTTTCTTACAATGAAGAGAAATAGATGCACACACACACAACACTTGCATAATTCTTATTCTTGAATGTGTTGTGTCTTTATTGTGTGTATGCATGAATTGCTCATTTAATCTCTCTTCATTCTTGTCCATATGGGTGCATCTTGCTTGGAATTACACATCATATTTTTCTTTTTAGGAAACACCATCAGGTGCAATTTTGCGCCCTGTTCTGCGGCCAAGGCCGCAGAAATAAGGCCGCAGAATAAGGATCAGAATTCATACTCTCTGTCCTCTTTTCTGCGCCCTTGGTTTTTGCGTTTAGGGGCCGCAAAATCTGTCAGGTGCATTTCTGCGCCCTTGTGTTCTGCGGTCAAGGCCGCAGAACAGGGCGCAAAATGGGCGTTCTTTTGCAAATTTTTTCAAAACGACGTCATTTCATCTAGGGGTCCTATATAAGTATCATCTTCTTCCTTGCTCGTTTTTGTGAGCTCAAAATCAGACCTTAGAGTGAGAAACTCAAACCCTAGAGAGAGAAAGCTTCAATCTTGCTTCTTTAACTCTCCAAACCCAAAACCCATGTGCATCTAACATGTTTCATGCATCAATCTTCCATGGGTCTTCTTCATTTATGACTTGGTAAGTAGAACAAACTCAACATCTTCATTTATTGTTCTATCTTAGTCAAGACATGTCTTTTATTGCTTAGTTTAGCAAATCTTCACTCTTATTGCATATTTAGTGAAGTTATGACATGATTGGGTTTTGTTTGTGGTAGCTTACATGATTAGGATGATTTTCCCTAAATAGCTAACCCTAGAACATTCTTGTACAATTGGTTGATGATTAGGTTGATAGATTAATGTTTATTTATCTAGTCAAGCTTAATTGAATGTTCTTGTGGATTTAATTGACAATTATGTTGTTCGAAATTCTCTACAACTAATTGAGTTCACATGTTTGGACATGTTGACATTGTTTGATAGCTAGGATTGTTTTGTGATTGATAACATCTAGCTAAGCTTTATGATATGTCATTTAGCTTTTGATATCTAGGATTGATTTCATTGATATATCATCATTCTAGGTAAGCATATAGAGTTGCCTTGCTCTTGTTGCATTTTGAGTATTTCATATATTCACTTAGGTTGTTTTCTCTTCATTGAGAACTAAGTCTTGTGTTGCTTCCGGGATTAGGTTGCATAAATCACAAGCATTGGGACTAGGTTCACTTATACCGGGAGTAGGTAGGTGTGTGATTACTTCCGGGATTAGGTTGTAATCGTTTTACACATTTAGTGGATTCGAGGTTCAAGTGTGGCTCACTTACATAGCCCGTGGTTTTTCCCGTGAGGGTTTCCACGTAAATATCAAGTGTCTTTTAATTTCCGCACCATATTACACTTGCTATTGTATTTTGACTAGTGGAGGGTATTTTCGTAATCTTGACCATTAACGAAAATTTGGTAAAATCGGATAAAATCTATTCACCCCCCCTCTAGATTAATATTGAACACACCATAATTTGTTTCAATTGGTATCAGAGCGGGTTCCTAGATATACATAGGTGATCCTTGCTCATTTTGGTGTGTTTTGCATTTGTGTGATTTTTGTTCATTCATACATTGTGCATTCATTTCATTTCATTCATAAACACAATGAGTGGAAACGGTGGTAGCAACGAGGGGGCTTCTAGCACACGTCCTCCTCTTCTCACCGGATTGAATTACTCCTCATGGAAAGGGAAGATGGAATCCTACATATGTCAACTTCATGACCGAGCATGGATGTCGGTTGAAGATGGATATGATCTTCCCATGATGACTCCTACGGGTGGAGGAGAAGAAGTTTTGAAGCCTAAGGCACAATGGAGTGCACAAGAATTTGAGGCGTCAAAATGGAATAGGAAGGCTATGCATGCCATCCTATGTGCCATGGATGAGAATCAATACAAGTTGATTCAAAACACTAGGGTTGCTAAGGAGGCATGGACAATCCTAGAAGTTGCTCATGAGGGAACCGAAGTTGTGAAGGACTCCAAGCTTCAAGTTCTCCAAACTCAATTTGAGATGCTCAAGATGGAGGAGAATGAGTGCTTCAACGACTTCGAGATCAAGTTGATGGACATAGTCAACCAAAGTCATCAACTTGGTGATCCTTATTCGGATAGGAGGATTAAACAAAAGATTATGAGATCCTTACCGGATAGGTTTGAGTCAAAGGTGACGGCTTTAGAAGAAAATAGTGGATATAAGGATATGAAGCCGAGTGAAGTCATTGGAAGACTTCTAGCCTATGAGTCTAGGAAGGGTCCTAGCACTACTCCTCCTAAAAAGCAAAAGGGTATTGCTTTGAAAGCTTCTAAGGATGAAAAGGAGGTGAAGAATGACTCGGATGAAGACATGGCCTTGTTTGTAAAAAGATTCAACAAGGTTATGAAGTTTGGAAAGAAGGGATTTGGTTTTAGAGGCCAAGACAAGAAAAAGGTTCCCTTCAAGAAGTTTGAACCAAGGCAAGAGAGGACCGAAAGGAAAGGGGTCCGTTGCTTTGAGTGTGGCGGGATTGGTCACTTTGCTCCCGAATGTGCTAATCACAAGGAAAAGAAGAAGGGAAAAGTGATGGCCGCCACTTTGAGTGGAAGTAGTGATGACTCCAATGAAGAAGATGATTCTTCGGATGATGAAGACATCATGGCTAACTTCCTAGCTTTTGCCTCTTCTCACAAGAGCAAAAGTGGTAGTGAAAAAGAGGAAGAGAGTCAAAGGGAAAGTGACTCTAGTGAAGATGACTCCGATGCTAACTCCACTAATGGATATGTGGAGAAAGAAGTGTTAGTTGAATATCTTAAGGAGTTTAGGAGCTTAGAGATGAAAACCACTAAGAAGATCAAGATGTTGAGAGAAGAAAATCTTGAGCTTTCATCTCACAATGATCTCTTAAGTGAAGAAGTGGAAAGACTTAAGAAGAGAGAAGATAAGCTAAAAGAGGAGTTAGCTTTATCTAGGAGGAATGAAGAAGGTTTGAAGAGGGAGCTTGTTGAAGCTAAGAAGTCACTTACTAGGATGGACTCTAGCACCAAAAAATTAGATCACATGCTTGGTGTTGGAAAGAGTCCATGTGACAAGAGAGGTCTTGGGTTTGAAGATTGTCAAGAGACCACCTCCTCTAAGAAGACCGTGTTTGTTAAGAGCTTGGGCAACATAGATGCTTCTCCGGTGCACACTCCTAGGAAGAAAATAGATCTAGGACAAAGCTCAAAAAGTGCACAAGTGAAGGTTGCACCAAGGAGACAACCTCAAGCCAACATTCCTCATCTATTGGCTCAAAAAGGGAAGCAAGATAGACCGGTTCAACAAAGAAGATGGATTGAACCCTCTCAACCACAAAGACATAGGAAGACTTCCATGCAAGCTCAAAGACAAGGTATGATTCCTCAATTCATTCCAATTTGTCACTTTTGTGGTTTTAATGGTCACATAAGACCAAATTGCTTTCGATATATTAAAATGTGTAGAACTAGAAGCATGATTGAGAAGAGAAAGACTAGAGCCAAGATGCATGTTCCTAGGAATGATATGACTAATTTGCATGATCCTAGGACATCTAGAGCCCATGTACCAAAGACCATTAAGAAAGAAAATGTTGTTCTTAAATGGATTAGGAAGAATGAAAATGTTTACCATGTTGCACAAATTGCCTTGAAGGCAAATTCTTCTAATCTTTGGTATCTTGATAGTGGGTGCTCTAGGCACATGACGGGAAACAAGAGTTTCTTTGAGACTCTTGTTATGGAGGAAGGAGGAAATGTCACTTTTGGTGATGGATCCAAAAAGAAAGTCATAGGGAAAGGAACCATTTCCGTTCCCGGATTGTCCTCTTTATCCAATGCTTTACTTGTTGATGGCTTGAAAGCCAATTTGATTAGCATTTCTCATCTTAGTGATGAAGGATATTCCGTCTTGTTTAGCAAAGAGAATTGCTCTATCTTAAAGCTCGATGGACAAACCTTATTGAAAGGTATGAGATCTAGCGACAATTGCTATTGTCTTGAAGCTAGAATAGTCTCAAACAATGTGTCCAAGGATGAGCAAATTGAGTTGTGGCATGAAAGACTTGGCCACATGAACTTTCGGGATCTACGGACCCTTGGAAAGTTTGAATGTGTGCGTGGCCTCCCTAAGCTTGGGAAGAAAGCCAATGGTATTTGTGGACCCTGTCAACAAGGAAAACAAACTAAAAGCATGCATAAAAAGGGCAAGTATCTCTCCACCAAGGAGCCTCTAGAGCTTCTCCATATGGATCTTATGGGTCCTATGCAAACCGAGAGCTTGGGTGGAAAGAGATACATTTTTGTTTGTGTAGATGATTTCTCTAGGTTCACATGGACATATTTTCTTAGAGAAAAATCCGAAACTTTTGATAAGTTTAAAATGCTTTGTACTAAACTTCAAAATGAAATGAATTCTAACATTAAAAGCATAAAACGGATTAGAAGTGACCATGGGAGGGAATTTGAGAATGCTTCTTTTGAAACCTATTGTGATAGTATAGGTATCTCCCATGAGTTTTCGGCTCCTAGAACACCTCAACAAAATGGAGTTGTTGAGAGGAAAAATAGGGTCCTTCAAGAGATGGCCCGTGTGATGTTGCTTAGCAACAATGTGTCTAGGAATTTATGGGCCGAAGCCATCAACACGGCTTGCTACATAGGAAATAGAGTTTTCCTAAGGCCCGGTACTAGGAATACCTCCTATGAGTTATGGAAAGGCAAGAGGCCAAATGTTAGCTACTTCCACACATTTGGAAGCAAATGCTACATTTTAAATGACCGAGATCAACTTGGCAAATTTGATGCTAAGAGTGATGAAGGTATCTTTATTGGCTATGCCTTGAATAGTAGAGCCTATAGAGTTTTCAATAAGAAAACTCTAAGTGTTATGGAATCATCTAATGTTGTATTTGATGATGAAAGGCTCAAGTGTAGTAATCATGAGGAGGAGGTTATTCTTAGTGATGATTCTCATTTGGAGAAGGTTGTTGTGACTCCTAATGTGGGGACATCCAATGTTGTTGAAAATGACACACAACCTATTGATAGAGTTCCTAACTTGGACTCTAATGAACCCGCTCCATGGGTTAGAAGACTCCATAACAAAGAGGATGTTATTGGAGATGTGAATGAGGGTGTTAGGACTAGAAGGCAAATAGCTAATCGTATTAGCTTCACATGCTACACCTCTCAAATAGAACCCAAAAAGATTGATGAAGCTCTAAATGATGAGTTTTGGGTTCTTGCCATGCAAGAAGAGCTTAACCAATTCGAAAGGAATGAGGTTTGGACTCTAGTTCCTAGGCCTAAGACCACTAATGTCATAGGCACAAAATGGATATATAGGAACAAATCCGATGAGGATGGCAACGTAGTGCGTAACAAGGCAAGACTTGTTGCACAAGGGTACTCTCAAATTGAGGGTATCGACTTTGAGGAGACTTTTGCTCCCGTTGCCCGCCTAGAGTCCATTAGGCTTCTCTTGTCCATCTCTTGTGTGCACAAGTTCAAATTGCACCAAATGGATGTTAAGAGTGCCTTCCTCAATGGCTTCTTGCAAGAGGAAGTGTTTGTTGAGCAACCTAAGGGGTTTGTGGATGCACACCACCCCAACCATGTCTATCGCCTCAAGAAGGCTCTTTATGGGTTGAAACAAGCACCGAGGGCTTGGTATGAGCGCCTCACTCAATTTCTTGTCAACAATGACTACACAAGAGGTAGTGTTGACAAGACACTATTCATCAAGAAAGACAATGATGAGCTTTTTATAGCTCAAATATATGTTGATGATATAGTGTTTGGATCCACCAACAACACCAAAGTCCAACAATTTGTTGATGTTATGTCTCATGAATTTGAGATGAGTCTTGTTGGTGAGCTTAGTTACTTCCTAGGTTTGCAAATTAGGCAATTAAGTGATGGGATCTTCATATCCCAAGCCAAATATGCCAAAAACCTAGTGAAGAAGTTTGGTCTTGAGAAAGCCAAACATTGTAACACACCCATGAGCACCACTTTGAAACTAAGCAAAGATGCTAGTGGTAAAAGTGTAGAACAAACACTTTATAGGGGTATGATAGGAAGCTTGCTTTATTTGACCGCAAGTAGGCCCGACATATCCTTTAGTGTGGGTGTGTGTGCTAGGTACCAATCCGATCCCAAGGAGTCCCATCTCTCTTGCGTCAAGAGAATCATTCGATATGTGAATGGGACTTCTAACTATGGGATTTGGTACTCTTTTGACACTAATGCTAGTCTTGTAGGCTTTAGTGACGCGGATTGGGCCGGAAATTGTGATGATAGGAAAAGCACATCGGGCGGTTGCTTTTTCCTTGGAAACAATCTTGTTTCTTGGTTTTGCAAGAAGCAAAACTCAATCTCCTTGTCCACGGCGGAGGCCGAGTACATAGCCGCGGGGAGTGGATGCACACAACTCCTATGGATGAAGCAAATGCTAGTAGACTACGGATTCAACCAAGGTACACTCACTCTCTTTTGTGATAACATGAGTGCTATTAATATTTCCAAGAATCCGGTTCAACATTCTAGAACTAAGCATATTGACATCCGTCATCATTTCATTAGAGACCTAGTTGAAAATAAATGCATTGTACTTGAGCATGTAGGTACAAATGATCAACTAGCCGACTTGTTTACAAAACCTCTAGATGCTACTCGATTTAAAACTCTTAGTAGATCTATTGGAATATGTCTTGTGGAGTGATGAGTTCTAGTATTTGACCCCAATAAGGGGAGCTCAAGCAAAGAGAGCAAACTTGCATGAATTGTCATATGCAAAAAGTTAACTTCTTTTATGCTCTTTTATGATTGTTTGAGAATGCTTGGTGAATAACATTGATTAATGCTTTAATAATGTTTTTAATAACACCTTGCACGGTTGCCTAGCATGTACTGCATGATTTCTATTTTTGCTTGAGTGTGCTTATCCATTTGAGGAATGTTCTACTTGTTAGTACATGTGATTGACCTCAAATTATTCTCCATGTTCATGATTCTTTGATATGCATTCTTAAGCTCTCTCTTGAAAAAGGGCTACTGGCAATATGACGTGCAGCCGCCCAATGTAGGAAATGGCTACTCATTTGAAACCGAGTGAAAGCCTTCAAGAGAGTTACATTAGCATGATAAACAGAAATACATGCTTTCTAGGATAAAGGAGAAAAACAGAAAAGTTGAAATGTGTTTGATGATGTGTGTGATGCATTGCTTAATAAAGACCTCAAAATTGTTGATTGATGATGTGTCTTGCAATGTAGAAAAGATGATATATTTTTTGATGTGATTAGTACACTCTGCACACAAATGCTTGGATATATATCTTCTTGTCATAACAACAGGGCTCTAATTGGTTTGACTTCATTTGGAAAACCTGTTGATTGTTGCTTTGATTGATTCTTATGCATGAGCTCAATAGTGCTTGTATTACATGCTAAGCAATTTTTACACACACACACTTTTCTGTGAATAAAATCTCCTTGAATCTCTCTCAATTCTTGAATTGCATAAAGATCGTTTATATGATTATGCAAATGCCTTTTGTGCAAATAGCTCTCTTTGCTAAAGCAACCCAATAGGGGGAGCTCCTTTGCCTATCTCATGACAAAAAGGGGGAGAAGTCTTGAGAGATATAGGGGGAGCATTGCGTATGCTTTGGGGAGAAGTTTGAGAGAGAGTAACCCTTTGGGGGGAGCATTGCATACTCATACATTGCATGATATTGTGGTTAAAAGATTCATATGCAAATGCTTGTTTTTCTTTCACTTGATCATCTCACATACACTTGCTTTGGAAGTGTAATCTAATTGTTTTGAAGGTTTGGTTATTCTACAAGAGATTGAAGACTTGAAGTTTTATTTTCTTATCTCTTTGTACTTTGTAATGTAGAATTTCCCGAAGTTCTTTTGTCTTGTGAGGATCAATGTGAGTGGTGGTTTTGTCACGAAATAGCCAAAGGGGGAGATTGTAAGGATTCCCATTGTTGATTGGCTTATTTCGTAGACAAACCACATATTGGGGGTTTGAATTGTAAGGGTAGTTAGGTGATTGAAGATCATGCTCAAAGGCCCTTTTCAAGACCTCAAGGGAAGAAGCACTCCAAAGGTATAATAATTAGTGTTTCTTACAATGAAGAGAAATAGATGCACACACACACAACACTTGCATAATTCTTATTCTTGAATGTGTTGTGTCTTTATTGTGTGTATGCATGAATTGCTCATTTAATCTCTCTTCATTCTTGTCCATATGGGTGCATCTTGCTTGGAATTACACATCATATTTTTCTTTTTAGGAAACACCATCAGGTGCAATTTTGCGCCCTGTTCTGCGGCCAAGGCCGCAGAAATAAGGCCGCAGAATAAGGATCAGAATTCATACTCTCTGTCCTCTTTTCTGCGCCCTTGGTTTTTGCGTTTAGGGGCCGCAAAATCTGTCAGGTGCATTTCTGCGCCCTTGTGTTCTGCGGTCAAGGCCGCAGAACAGGGCGCAAAATGGGCGTTCTTTTGCAAATTTTTTCAAAACGACGTCATTTCATCTAGGGGTCCTATATAAGTATCATCTTCTTCCTTGCTCGTTTTTGTGAGCTCAAAATCAGACCTTAGAGTGAGAAACTCAAACCCTAGAGAGAGAAAGCTTCAATCTTGCTTCTTTAACTCTCCAAACCCAAAACCCATGTGCATCTAACATGTTTCATGCATCAATCTTCCATGGGTCTTCTTCATTTATGACTTGGTAAGTAGAACAAACTCAACATCTTCATTTATTGTTCTATCTTAGTCAAGACATGTCTTTTATTGCTTAGTTTAGCAAATCTTCACTCTTATTGCATATTTAGTGAAGTTATGACATGATTGGGTTTTGTTTGTGGTAGCTTACATGATTAGGATGATTTTCCCTAAATAGCTAACCCTTGAACATTCTTGTACAATTGGTTGATGATTAGGTTGATAGATTAATGTTTATTTATCTAGTCAAGCTTAATTGAATGTTCTTGTGGATTTAATTGACAATTATGTTGTTAGAAATTCTCTACAACTAATTGAGTTCACATGTTTGGACATGTTGACATTGTTTGATAGCTAGGATTGTTTTGTGATTGATAACATCTAGCTAAGCTTTATGATATGTCATTTAGCTTTTGATATCTAGGATTGATTTCATTGATATATCATCATTCTAGGTAAGCATATAGAGTTGCCTTGCTCTTGTTGCATTTTGAGTATTTCATATATTCACTTAGGTTGTTTTCTCTTCATTGAGAACTAAGTCTTGTGTTGCTTCCGGGATTAGGTTGCATAAATCACAAGCATTGGGACTAGGTTCACTTATACCGGGAGTAGGTAGGTGTGTGATTACTTCCGGGATTAGGTTGTAATCGTTTTACACATTTAGTGGATTCGAGGTTCAAGTGTGGCTCACTTACATAGCCCGTGGTTTTTCCCGTGAGGGTTTCCACGTAAATATCAAGTGTCTTTTAATTTCCGCACCATATTACACTTGCTATTGTATTTTGACTAGTGGAGGGTATTTTCGTAATCTTGACCATTAACGAAAATTTGGTAAAATTGAGTAAAATCTATTCACCCCCCCCTCTAGATTAATATTGAACACACCATAATTTGTTTCAAATGATATTTAGGTTGTGTGTTATATATCGTGTGATTTGTATTAACATACATAGTGTGATATCCTCTACATTTGACCAGTAAGTTGAGAGATCACTAGACTGGTGTGTAGAGCTTGTGTGTGTGTCTCACAGTCCTCAATGAATCCAAGCATGGATGTAATCTCTATGTCACTCGAGAGAGGGTAGAGATTAATTAAGGGGACACGAGCATATAACATACGTGTTGTATGAGTATCTCGTATTCTTAACACTTTCATTTGGTTGCTATCCCGTATTTAGTTAGCCTCGTGGATGAATTATTGGCTATAGTATGGTTTACGCAGTTGCGCATTACATGCCCAACGAAATAACCAATGTATTTGACCGGAAAGTTGAGAGATCATTAGACCGACATACATGGCTCATACGTGTGTCCCACGGTATTTAATGAATCCATACGTATGTGTGGATGTGATTTCTAAGACTCGAGAGAGATTAGAGATCAATTAAGGGGATACGAGTCTATTATATATTTGCACATTGAGGGACTATGTGAGTCTAGCACTTAATTAGGAGGATTGTTGCGGTTGAATCGTTTCCTTAGTGTAACCACATTTCATGCATCTCTCCATTCCATTCTATCCATGTAAATATTATAGTAGTTAATTAATTAATTTATATTATTATTTACTTTTCCACAAACACAACACACGAGTTCTCTCATAGTGTTGTAATAATAGCTAGAACCGGTAACGGTCGATGAATTCTATCTATCTCCCTGTGGAACGATACTCTCACTTGCCATTGCGCTAGTCTTTGTGACTCACGTGCTAGCGAGGTCGAACTTAATTGTTCATCTTTTGACCAACATTGCAATGACGTGTCGTTAGGGAGACCCCATGGGAATATCTGGGGAGGGATCCAGGAGTATATGGGGATCAAGAGAGAGATCCGTGGATGATATTTAGGGGAGACCAAAGGAGGACCCAATGAGCGTTGTGAGTTGGAAGCTAGGATGTAAGCTCGGTTGTGAGCTTGAGAGCTTGGTAATGCTTGGTTGTTTAGGGTTTGGGTTGTGAGAGAGAGAATCCTAGAGTGTGTGATTGTACAAATTTACTACATAGTGGATTATTTCTCTGTCGTTCTGACGACCCGTGGTTTTTTCCCTGATTTAGGGTTTCCACGTATATCTTGTGTTTGTGTGATTAGTTTATTTTTCTGCTAGTAGACATTATTTGTTATGTGAATATTTGATATGTCGCTTTTGTGTTTATCGGTTCAATTCCCAACAGTATTGACATGCATGGCATGTCATCATATTGTTGGAGCGAGAAAAGTTTGTTTAGGCGTAGGGGAAAAGTAAAAAAAAATAAAAAATTAATTGACATGTATTACTTGGTCGAACTCATTTAAGTGGTTATTACTTGACTAATATATATGGATATTTGCACTAAAATTCTTTGGTGCTTACTGCTTACCAACATTCCATATGAGTCTTTGTTGCTATACAAGATACAATTAATTCAATGTTTTAAAGAAATTAATAATTTTTTAAAATTTGAAGAAGTTAAAAAAGTTAACACCTTTCTATTAACCGTATATGTTGCAGGGACGAAGTTCGATTTATTTTTGGGATATTATCATTTGGGTCCCTATATATATATATATTTTTAAATTATTTGATTTTTACTCACTTATTCATTTTTCACTAGATTGGTCCTTATGTTTTTAAAAACCACTCAATTTCATCCTTTTGTGAGTCAACCATTAGTCAAATTAAACAGTTCTAAGGGGTATTTTTGTCTCTAAACAATGATATGCCATGTGTCAACACAAATAAATAGATATATATATATATAATAAAAATTAAATTTAAATACGGAGAGGATCTCCACCGTACATCTTATTCAAACGAACAGTAGAGATCCAATCAGGATCAACACTTAATCAAAAAATAAAAATAAAAAAACAAAAAAAAAACAAAAAAATTATTAAATTTAAAGATTTTTTTTTTATTAGGTGGAGATCCAAAATTGGATCTCACCTAAAATCTTATGTGATGGACAGTGGAGATCTGATATAGTGAAAATTAGAAGTTTCAAGCCAAATCCATGACTTATGGGAATAAACCCAAAAGAACACCAAGTCTGATAATAGTATATCAAAAATCAAAAGATTCAACTCCCTTTTACAATAGCTATAGACCAGTATATAAAGTCATCTCACAAACCTAATATAATTAAAGCCCAAACCCAAATATGAAAAACTAAAACTCCTACTAAATCTTCCTACATTAGTTCACCCATTCTTTGAAACAAACTCGACTTCGAGTGTAGTTGAAGTATACGGAAAATGAACATCTTGTAACAAGCAACACAACCAGCGAAAATGAGGAATGAAGCTCTGAAAAGTCAACGAAGAGAAGACCCTTATTCGTTTGTAGAAGTGATAGACCCCAACCGAAAATTCTCTTCGTAGCTCGTCCCAAATCCAAAGTGGCACCAAGATAATCATCCAACGGAAAGCGAAAAATGACCAAACTATTCGCCATTGGCATTGTCTTGCCCCTTTGGACTTGAAATTCTCAAATCCAATTCCCAGTATACTAACAATTTGACCTACAAGAACATGAGACATCAATACAAAATCTTCAAAAATAATGTTCTTTATTGTTTTTTTTTTTTTTTTTTTTTTTTTTGGAAATTCAACAAGAAACAAAGGGGGAGGACTGCATCAAAGAGAAGCGATAGGAAAAACAAAAAACCTGTCGCTGCACTTTGACAGCAACAAACCAAGCACCCCAAAACACAGACAACAAAACAGGGGAGCAGAAACAAAAACAAAACAAATGCTTCAAGTTGTTGGCTCTTCAAGTTGCACTTTAATTGTATTAATTCCTTCACCAACTTGATTTGTAGGTTCACTGTGAACTTTCGTGACTACTTTAAGATCAAATGCTTCTGTCATTGGTTGGATAAAATTCTCAGAAATTGAAAACTCAATTTTATCATTCTCCTCCACATTTTTAACAACATCAAAATGATCCACAAGCTTTTCTTGAACACTATTCCCTCACTCAACAACTCTGTCTCCCCATGCATCATAAAAAGCATTTTCATTTTCCTTAAAATCAAACCACTCGGCTACAAATTGCATCATATTTACAAATGTTGTGGGCTGGTTTCTATACAAAGTGGGTCTAGGTTTAGAATTGGAATTGGTCCCTACCAAATTCTCATGGGTTAGACCCATTTGAATTTTAAGATTGTCAATGGGTGCAGAGCAACTAGATATGCTCTTAGCAAAATCAAACAACAAAGAAGTAATTTGTTTGTTATTGTTTACCTCACTTGATGCAACGACTGAAAACTGGGAATCACAAACGCCTCTATTTTTGATTGCAAGAGTTTTCGACTGCCATTTGATCTTAAAATTGGTTGAAGCCATGTTCTGTAGTTGAAGATGGATTTCGGTGGAATAAGACTCTGTTTTGGTGATTGAATCGTGGTGGTCATGAAATCGATTTGGTAGGTTGAAACGAGAGTAGGTTTTAGTGGTTTCGAATTGATTTTCATGGGTATTGATTTTCATGGGTATTGATTTGGTGGTTTTGAAATTGATTTGGTATGTGTGAATAGGTGTGTGAATTAGTTGATGGGGGATGAAGGTTGATGATGATAGAGACGGATTGTTGATGGGTTTAAGATATTTTTAGGTCTCTGATTGTTGTAGATAAATGAATTCAATGGGTTGATGGGTATGTGGTTGGTGGTGTAAGTGTAGGGTGAATCAGATATTGGATTTGAGTGTTGGTCACGGTGATGAGATTTTTGATAGTGGTGGATCTGTGGTGTTAGGTGAAGGATCTGGTCTTGGTTGTGATGTTGGTTACAGATATGATGGTAGTGGTACAGTGAAGAAGATGAAGATGGAGATGGGTGAAGGTGATACCTATGCACAAATGTTGGGGAACGGGACCGTTGATAAGCACTCCACCTTCGAGATCTGCGTTCTCTGTCGCTTCGACCGCTAAACAGCGGTGTCGGAGGAAAGCTTCAGCCACCATCAGTTGTCACCGAGGTCTAGACACAACCAGCGCTTTTCACGATTGCCGCTACTTGTCTGATAGCACCCTTGATCTTCATCAAAGGATGTTCACCTTCCTTCGTAACCGGTGGCAGTCATCGGAATGCAATCGTGGCTCTGATACCACTTTGATGCAGCGAAAATTAGAAGTTTCAAGCCAAATCCATGGCTTATGGGAATAAACCCAAAAGAACACCAAGTCTGATAATAGTATATCAATAGATCAACATATAAAGTCATCTCATAAACCTAACATAAAGCCCAAACCCAAATATGAAAAACTAAAACTCCTACTAAATCTCCTACATCGAGATCCAATTTGGATCTCCACCTAATAATAATAATAAAAAAAACTTAATCATCTTCATCTTCCACACCAAACTTCATCTTCTTCATGAAACCCACCGTCGTCCAGATCCATTGCTCTCTCGCGCTCTCTTTTCTCTCTAAATCCACCTCCAAAAACAAAAACAAAAACAAAAAACTTATATCTTCTTCATCTTTCAGACCACACTTCATCTTATTCATAAAACCAACCCCTTAACTTCATCTTCTTCATCTTCTAGACCAAACTTCATCTTCTTCATAAAACCCACTTGCTAACTTCATCTTCTTTATAGAGCCCACCCCATAATCTATAACACCAAACCCTAGGCGCCCTCCCATCACCAAATCGAACCCCACCAACCCTCGTCGCCCTATGATTTTTATTGTTTGTTTTGTTAGATATTTGCCATTCTATTGGTTTTTTTGCTCAAAATTGTGATCTGGGTATGTCTTAGATCTTCTTCTTTTTATTAGGTTTTTGCTTGAGATTGTCATTCTATTAAATTTTCTTTTTATTGGGTTTTGATCAAAATAGTGATATGGATCTTGCTTTGTTTCTTTGATTTGGGGCTGTGAGTTTGGTTTGTATGACGAGATTGGAGTTGGGGTTTGGATTTTGGATGTGGTGGCTGTGTGTTTGGATGATTTTGATTGGGGAGGTTTTTGGGTTAGATGAAGCTAGGTTGGGCGATGGCGGCAGAGCTGGGTTGGTCGGCGGTGGGTTTGAGTCAGTGGTGGGTTATGGGGTGGGTTTCAATGACGGATTAGGGTGGTGGCGGGTTTGGGTGGCAGTGATTTGAGTGGATAGGGTTTGGTAATGTTGATGTGGGAGATAAATGTTGTTGAATTTTTTTTATTTTATTTTATATAATTAAGATCTGGTGGGAACCTAGATTAGATCTCCACCAGATCTTAATTTTGATGATTAGATGACAAAAAAAAAATAAAACTAAGAAAATAATTTTTATATTTCTTTCCTTTTAAAAAAAATTTAAATTAATATATAATTATAAATAAAATTAAGAAATGTCAAGGGTAAAAATGTTATTTAGCAATTTCTGTGACGGTTGACCGTCAAAATTCTGGTCAGAGGGATCAAATTAAGTGGATTTTGAAAACATTGGGACCTATCCAGTAAAAAATGAATAAGTGAGTAAATAAATAAATAATTAAAAAAACATAGGGACTCAAATGATAATATCCCATTTATTCTTAAAACCTTAACTTTTCGTAAAGTTATTACACGTTTTCATGGTACATTCTTACATGTCATTAAGGCACACTAAATATTTTTAATAGCTAAAATGAAATTTATATCATTTCAAATACCATAAGTCTCACTTCAATTCTGGCATGTCTATTCTAAAATATTTTTTTATTTTTTTTGGTTATACGGAACCTTACTTATACTAGATATTAAATAATAAATTTCTCTCTCTTTCGTGTTCGTTGAGGTTTTAATAACAGTTTTGTTTTTTTCCAATAAATAAATAAATACTATCAGCCCCTGGAGTCACTAGGTTGTATTACTACATTATTCAAATAAAATTTACTGTGTTACCATATACTAGATATAACATCAAATAATATATGGTGCTCTTCACGGAAATTGTTCATATTTTATGGATTGGTGAAAAGATGTAAATCTTGGTGAAGCAAAAAGTTTACCTAATTCGATCTTTTTTGTTTCATTGTATAAACCCACCTAGGGTTTCTATCACATCCTGCAAACACAACACACAGACACAGTCAAAAACAATAAGTACAGACAGTACAGTCGATCTGATCATTTTCATATAATTAATTTATCAAACGAATTATAAATGGTGAATCCTAATGATAATAACAAATCGAAGCAGGCAGCAAAAGAGGAACATCTCCAGGATTTTTCCTCTGAACATGAGGAGAATATTCCAATCATAATATCACATGTTTCTTCATTTCTTTCATTGTGCACATCCTAATTTGTTATTTGGTCTCATATGTGCATATGCCAAAAAAGTTCCACTCAAATCAGATGAATGAATACAATTAATTCAGAATTTGAAAGAAAGGGACAGGACTCAACCGCGGGTCATGGATGTTACTTGACTAACATATATGGATATTTGCACTAAAATTTTAGGTGCTTATAAGCACTCTTTTTGAGTCTTTCTTAACTAATCCAATTTAATTTTAAAGAAATTAAGATTTTTTTTAAAATAAAATTTGAAGAAGTTAAAAAAGTTAATCAACACCTTCCGTTAACTATGCTGGGACATCAAAGTTTGATTTACTTTTAAAAACTTAATTTTACGTAAAGTTGTGACATGTTTCATATTACATATCGTTAATGTACATTTTACAAACATACGAACGAATGACTGTATGTACCTATATATATTTTTAATTGCTAAAATGAACTTTATATCATTTCAAATACCATAGGTCTCACTTCAATATTTCTGCCTGCCTAATCTAAAATAAATTTATATATTTTGGTATATGGCACCTTATTTATTTGGCATGAAATAATAAATTTCTTTCTCTTTAATTAGTATATACAATCAGCACCTGTATGTCACCAGGTTGTATCACTAAATTATGGATCTGGATCATCTTCTCACATTAATTGTCTTCACATTGTCATTACTTTCATAATCTATTGCCACGTGAATAAAATTTACAAAGTTTTATTTTTTTATTTTATTTTATTTTATTTTATTTTTTTTATAGGAAAATTTACAATGTTACCATACTTGATATAATCACCAAACAATGGTGCTCTTCACGAAAATTGTTCATATATGGATCGGTGAAGAGATGTAAATCTTGGCGAAGTAAAACTTTTGCATAGTTCGATCTTTTTTCGTTTCATTATATAAACCAACCTAGGGTTTCTATCATCTCCTGCAAACACAACACACACAGTCAAAAACACAATAAACACAGACAGTAGTCTCTGATCATTTTCATATAATTAATTTACCAGACGGATTAAAAATGGTGAGTCCTAATGATAACAACAAATCGAAGGAGGCAGCAAAAGAGGAACATCTCAAGGATGTTTCCTCTGAACATGAGGAGAATATGACGATCACAACATCTCTTGTTTCTTCTGCAACCTCCGCTCCATCAATCCGATGTCGCCAGGAGGACGCTCATGTGGCTGATAATCAGAGCGGTACTGCAAAGAAGCCGAAGCCGAATAAGCCGAAAAAGAGACTAGCGGTTGTGGGCACTTCTTCCAACAGTTCTACTCTGCAGATCAAGAAGTCAAAGAAGAAAAAAGGCCATATTCTTACAATCCAACTCTGCCAGGAGGACGCTCCTTCGAATATGGCTGATCGGAGCGGTAGTGGTGGTGGTAAAGAGGTGGCGAAACGAGGGAAGAGACTGGCAGCTAAGGAAACTTATTCGAGCAGTAGTGCTCCGCTGAAGAAACCGAAGAAAAAAGACCATCTTCTTGAAGTCCAAAGCGGTCCACCGAGATGTGACCTTTGTAAGAATAAAATGTTCAAGACCTGGCAAGGAGTCGCTATACACATGAAAAAACATAAGTTAGTGGACGCGAGGAAGCTGCGCGGGGCGTTTCCTCCACTGGTTTTCACGCCACCTGACAGGCCTTCTCCAAAGAGGGGTACCACCATTGAAGAGGAATTGGCTCCGGTCCTCCTCAACATAGCCCAACAAGTGCTTTTGGAGTCTACTAGGCCTGATGGTTTGTTCATTGATCTCAACCGGCTGCCCGACCCAAGTTATCTTAACCAAGAAGAACCAAGGCTTTTTGATCTCAAAAAGCTTCCGCCGCCGGAGGAGAAGGAGGAGGTTGAGGATAAAGATCATGATGATGATCAGAACATCGATGGTAGCAATGATGATGCTGCCAATTGAACAATTGTGGGTTTGTTGCTGTTATATTAATTATACCTTACAATTTTATACAAGTATTGACTAATGTATGAACATTCAATTTAAAAATAGTTAATTTTTTTTGAACAGTATATCAATAAACAGGATATCCTTAGAAAAAAAATAACAGATGTTAGTATTTCATGTTAAATCTTAATTTCTTTTCATCTGTTTTATTCGTGATTGTGCTGTTTTATTTGTGATTGTGTTGACAAGGTTATGGCTTCTTGTGCATCAAAGATTAAGCTATCACTTGCAAGCGGAAGCTTTTGTTTTTTTCGTTGACTTCGTTAGGCGGTTGATTCTAGTTTGTGTACTGTTGTGATGGAGGTCTGATGCTCTCTGTTGTTGATAGTATAAATCCTAGAGCTCACCCGCTATCACAATTAGCTAGGCATAATTATTTTTGATATTATTGTAATGATTAATTCATTTGCTTTTGTTAAAGTTTCTTTTGTTCCGCATACAGTTAATCATATGGCTCACTTCTTAGCCAAAATGGCCCTCTTGTTGGATGTTTCAAGTTGAACACCGATGCTTCGGTTTTACTTATGGAGGGCTTGTTGGTCTAGGGGCTACGTTTCATAATGAAGATGTCTAGTTACAATGGCTAGTATTGTTAGGTTTGTGAAGCCTGAAATCAGTCGAAGAAAGGAGATCTAGAGACAACCATGGTGTAGACCTCAGTGCACAGACTGCGATATTTTGAGCAGTCAATTCTAGAGGAGTCACGTGGTAGAGTACAATACGACAAATCATGGGTTTCTGAGCGATCGATTCCAGAGGTTTACGTGGTACAAAACGCGGGATGCAGACCGTGATTTTGACCGCGGTAAAGACAAAATCTATATGCGAGGAGGAATCTTGGGTGGAAAGAAAAGGGTTTCCTTGTGGGTTTTGGCTTTCTCTAGTGCTATGATATAAATACTTTGCAACCCTATATTATTGGGTGTGTAGAAAATAGCAAGAGAGGCTGAGAGCAACTTGTAGAGAGACAAAAAGATTGTAATCAAACTTTGATAGTGGATTTGAGTGCGGGTGTGTTCTATGGATGTAGGCTTTTATTGAACCACATAAAATCTCTTGTGTTCTTCCTTTCTTCTTTTATTGCTTTCATTATCTACATGCCATTTAGATTTGTGTGTGTTTGTGATTGCAGATTTTCTATAACAAGTACTGCTCAAAAGCTGGAGACCCCGGCTGTTTTAGTCTCAGAACTTTGCAATTTGGAAGCTGGATCATGGCCTCTTTATATAAAAGTTGATGCTTTGGGGTGATACAACTCATTGAAGCCTGAAACCATACTTTGTCATATGTTGGGGTGTGACACGCCTAAAGTGGTTTCTAAATATGAGCGTGTATGTTTATCCCGCAAGTGTATGGATCGTTAAATGATCACATAACAATAAGTACGGGTTCGTTCCACAGAGAGATGTCATCGTTATACCATTTCTAGGTAGAGATTATTGAAAGCAATGTAAATAAGAAAATAGAAATTGTGAGAATAGTGTGTGTGAAGTGTAAGCATATTGCGGTTGTTGTGAGCATGTGAATGAAAGCAAGGAAGCATGAAAGAATGTAAAATGGGGGTGTTGTTGTGAGTGTGCGTGAGAGGTAATTGGGAGCTTGCCTTTCTACGTTAAACTACTGCTAAACTAAATTAAACTACTCCTAAAGGCAAAGCACCCTAATTACACACACCACAGATAGCTTGGGCGGATTGGAGAGATGCAAGATAATGTTTACACTAGGTACATAAGTTCACCAAACAAATATACTTAACATGTGGATTAAACATTTAAGCATAGTCAATTGCATTCGAGGGTTCGCTCTCTTAATTAAAGAAATTACCAAAATTAATTCATCACTCTCCAAAAGTCATGGTATGGGCAATTATGTCTTTAAGTCAAAGACCTATTAAGCATAAGAACAACAAACCAAAGCCTACTCTTTGGCATAATGATTTATAAAACAAGGCCTTTCCATTCGATGGAGCTAATTAGTCATATTGTGTCTAGAAAGACTCCAAAAGCACAATTCTTAATTCTCATGAAGTCAAATCATACAATGCGTGTCAATTTAGAATCATCCACCAACATACATACAAGAATAAGATATTATATTATACTACTCCTAAATTAAATTATACTACTCCTAATCTCATTCATGTAGAATATCAATTTCCAATCCTCCATCCACATGCATGTAGAGATAAGACATGGATTTATCAAGAACACAAATAATAGAACAAGAATCAATTCAACAAATATCAATCCAATACATGAAAGAGCACAAATGTAGGTTTACAAACTTCCCTAATGGGGATACTCATCAAAGAAGAAAATAAAACAAAGAGAAGAGTAAAAGATAGAGAAAACCCAATAAGCCATAGTCATGATCTCCTCCGAGAAGTCTCCATCTTGTCGTGATTGTGTTTGGTTCCTCATAGACAAGAAAGAACCCTCTTTTCTCTATACATCTTCCTCTAAGATGGATGGTAGAAGGTTTGGTGATGGTGAATGGTGAGTTCCCATGGATGAAAAACCTCCATGGGAGCTTTGGAGCTTCTCACTCTCTCTTGATTGGAGTTAGGTCTCAAAGAATGTTAGAAGATTAGATGGTTGCTGCTTCTAGTGCTCAAATGGGATATAAACAGGCTAGGCACGAAATTTGGGCTTCAAAAATAGTGAAATGATGAAGTTGGACCATCAAAATTGCGGTTGACTTTTCAGTACTAACCAGGGGCGAAGCCAAGACTTATTGTCCGAGTGGGCTAAGTATAATTTTTTTTAGGTATACAGCTAGGTTTGTGCGGCGACCCATACATAAGATATTATTAGGTTGAATTAACATAATTTCCTAACCAAGCCACACAATAGTACAAAGATTTATTTATTATTTATTTATTTTATTTTTATTTTATTTTATTTTTTTTTAGCAAACCTTACAATAAAAATTTTCTAATTAAAAAGTATGTACTTAGATAACAAAAATATAATGATCTTTTCCCCTAAAAACATTTAAAATGATTAAACTAGAAAATAGAGAAAAAAAATAGCAAGCAAAATAAACTTTAATGTGTTTGAGTGTCAATACAATATTGAGGATATCACTCTTATGAATTTATTGATATTATCTCAATTATATTAAAACTAGACTATTTTTATAAATTATCAAGCATTTGTAATTTTCTTTCATCTGTATTCTTACCCTTTTTTTTTAAAGACACTTGAAAAATAAAAAATTCCAATTTTTGTTCTCATTTTAGAAAAGCTAGCCTAGCCTAAAGTTTCCAAATGCCTCCTCCCCTAGTACTGACCATTAGTCACTAAAATGTACATAACTCCCTTTAGAAAATTCGGACTCGCAAATCATAAATGTTTCAGGAAACTAGATATCTGAGGCTTTCTAAATATATGTAGTATGAAACCCGGTTCAATTTGTGGAGAGAGTTATGGACTCCATAAGTTGGTCGTTTTTCACAAGCCCTTACAATTGTAGCCATTTTTCCACTTTTTTTGCCTCCAAACTCTCCAAATAAGTTCAAACCCTTTATTTAGGGATAATTACCTATACAAGGCTTACAAAAACACATTAAAATACCAAAAATACTCAAGAAATGAGTGTAAAATATAGGAAACGGGGGCCTAAAATAAGTATATAAATGACATCATCAAGTTGATTATTGATGATACTCTTGATATTCTTGATATGTGTTGTGTGGTCAAAGTAGGGCCGGCCTTGGGCTTATACAAGAGGTGCACCTGCCCTGGGCCCATAAAAAAATGTCCCAAGTTTTTTTTTTTTGTTTTTTAACAAACAAGATTATTTTCTTAGATTAGAATATGGTTTTAGACCCATAAGTTTATGTTTTACACAAAAGGGCTCAAATATTATTTTGAAAAATGGGCCCAAAATTACTTGGTATTAGTTATTATATTAGATTTTAGTTTTTAAGTCCGTAAGTTTGTGTCTTATATAATGGGGTCCAATTTTTATTTATTTATTTATTTATATTTTATTTTTAAAGATAGACCCAATGACAATAAAACATGCTTTAAAAATATATATAGGCCCAAGTTAAAAGCACCCTTTGTACCGAGGGAGGCCAATAAAGTGGTTTATGTCTTTCACACTTATATCATGAGGTTGAGGGTTCAAGACTTCAAGTCTATCCCCCTCCTCCAAAATCATGAATTATTGTATTATTTCAAAAATATAATAATAATATTAGGTTGCTTTGTTTCTGGTCTCTTAGACTGGACGGAAGAGTTTCCTTCTTGTATTAACAATCTTGTACGGGAAGACATTTAGTGACTTTTGTGATTTAATATGATTTCCATTTTTTTTAAGAAAAAAATTAATAATCACTTTAGCTTGGAAATGTCTCATGTTCGAGTTCGAGTTCGGGTTACTGCACTGCTTGTGGTATATATATATATATAAATAAATTGATCACCACATGATTATAAATTTTTTGGCACTTAATTTGTTTATTAATGATGGATAAAAAAAGATGTTATTGTTTTCTGAAATTCCTCGCAAGAGTACGAATCGGAGAACCGTATAACACTAAGCAAGGGTCTTCAACAAAGATTAGGAAGAATATTGGCCAAAACTAACAATTCTATAACTAATCTACTCTAAGTGCATGAAAAGTAAAGTGCATATCACATTTGGTTGAGAACAAGTGATCTTTAAAAGAGTTTTAAGTAAAATTAAGCAATTAAAAAGAAAAGTAAACCACTAACACACGAGAATGAAACGTATGCGAGAAACCATTAGGGAATCAATGCAACATTTCTAAGACCACTCAGGCACCATTTGGTGTGCGAGATTGGATTGGACTATTTTATGAGATTTGATTGGATTGAGATGAGACTGAGATTATATGTGATTGGATTGGACTGTATTGGACTAAATTAATATTATACTGTGTTTGGAAAAACATGGGACTGGACTGAATTAATACTATGTTTAATTTGTTTGGTGAAACATAGGATCAGACTAAATATAATAAAAAAAATTTTGGAAAATTGCAATCCCCGTTATTAAAGAAAAAGAAAATTAAAAAAAAAATTAAAGAACATTTGTTTTGGGAGATTTGGCATCTCCATCTTTGGCAAGAGACAAAATTAAAGAATTTTCAGATTTCCATCTTTTTTTAAGGGACCAGATCTCCATCTCCATCTTTTGCAAGAGACAAAATTAGAGGGAAAATAATTAAATCATAAACTTTTCTTCTTTAATCATCATTAACAACATCAAGTCCATATTTTTTTTTTTGGACTTTTTATTTTCTCAATCATCATCTACATTTTTTTTCTTAATCAACATCGTTAGTTAAAGAAAAATAATACAAATTTTTTTCTTTTTTGGATCATCTGGATTTGATTTCCATCTTCTTCAATCACCACCCATTTTGTTTTTTTTTCTCAATCAACATCATCAGTTAAAGAAAAAAAAAAATTCTACTTTGGAAGATCTGGGTTTGATTTACATCTTTTTCTTCAATCTTCAATCATCATCACCATTATATATATATTTTTCACAATCAAAGTCATCAGTTAAAGAACTAAATCAAATTGATTTGGAGATTTGGTAGAGAGGAAAGTGCTTTGTGGAGGAGAGTGATTTGTTCCAAATACAAAATTAATAGTGGTTTGCTATTCTGAAATTGGAAGGGCACTACAGTTGTGTCTTTCTTTGTTAAGTCCATTGAGAGTTTGATGTGTGGGGGCTCACAGACAGCTAGTGTGATCAATCGTTATTTCTTATTAGTGATTGGCAATGGTGAAAGAGCGGATTTTTGGTCTGACTTAGGTGTGGATGATAAACCTTTGAAGGAGGCATTCCCAAGAATTTATCTCTTGCTGTCAAAAGGAGTGGTGTTGTTGCAGACTTTGGTAGGTGGATTAGTGATGGTTGGGTTTGGTCCGTCCTTACAAGAAGAGTGCTATTTGATTGGGAAAAAGACCAATAAAACTGTTTTATTGCTTTTTTGGCCTGTATTCCCATTCGTAGAGCATTGCTGGATACAATTGCTTGGCGAGCACGAATGGGATGTTCATTGTCAAGTCATTTCGTAAAGAGTTAGAGGTCTGTGTGTTGTTCTCTAAGTCAGTTCCTAATCTGATGTGGCAGGGGTGTTGTCCTCCTAAGATAGAGATTTTTATGTGGCAATTATGGAAAGGAAAGATTTTTGTGAAAGAAGTGTTGTGTCGTTTTGGGATGAATCAAATGGTGGAGCTAGAATGCTTTCTTTACGTTGAGGAAATAGAGTCTATTGATCATATCTTTCTCAACTGTGTGTGGGCTAAATCGTTGTGGCTGGTTAGCATGTCATGGTAGGGGGTCTCTTTCTGTGCTAACTTGACGATCAATGATTGGATGGATAGCTGGACTGAGCTTTGTCTGACTGCAAAGAATGAGAGAGTGTGGTCTTCGTTGTTCTGTGCAATTGTATGGACCATTTGGGAGTCAAGAAATCAGCTCTTGTTCAAAGGAAAGCAGTTGGAGATTGGGCAAGCAGTTGAGATGGTAAAATTCTGTATTGCGTGGTGGTTTAAACACCTTGGTAAGGGTTCGGGTTCGAATGAGTCTGTGGAAACTTTGATGCGTAATATGAGTGAATTTTGTGTGGAGACAAAGGTGTTAAAAAAGTTAAAAGTTAAAGACTGGATTCCTCCTCTATAAGACTCCCTAAAGTTCAACGTTAATGGCTCATTTAGAGGCAAACCAGGGCATGCGGGCATTGGCGGGGTCTTAAAGGATTCGAATGGGAAAGTTCTATGCTTTTTTTCATATTATATGGGGATTTAGACTCAAATGCTGTTGAGCTATGGGCTATCCGGAGAGCGATCGAACTATGTCAATTGAACCTGTCTTTTCAAGGTCGGACCATTTCGATGGTTAGTGATTTGAAGGTAGTTGTATCTTGGGTAAACAATAGGGACTTTGGGAACATGGAGCATATCAAGACAATTATGGACATCCGAAGCCTGATTAACTCAAGTGGCGAAATGAAGGTGGTTTTTGATTCCAGAATCTATAACTACTTTGCATACAGTTTGGCAAAGATGGGTTCAAGCATATTTGAGGATTTTGTTAAATGGGAAGACTCTTAATTTTGCTTTGGGTCAGGGTTGTGGTTTTGTTTTTGCTTCGTTTTGCTATTTTGTTTCTTTTTTCAGGCTGTTGTTTTGTTCTTACTTTGCCTCTGTGTTAGGTTGTGGTCTGGCTGTGGTGTTTGGTTTTTGCTGTGTGTGTTCTTGTCATCTTTTGTCATTCTTCTAATAAATTGCTTTTTCAAAAAAAAAAAAAAAAAAAGTTAAAGAACCAAAAAAAAAAAAAAAATGGAAAGATCTGGGTTCTATTTTCATCTTCTTCTTCAACCATCATTCTCATTCATTTTTATTTTCTCAATCAACACAAACAATTAAAGAAGACAAAATTAAATAAAGTTGTGGTTGTGCAACTCCAAAAGCTCGAAAAAAAAAATGGTTCTTCTTTAGCCTATTCTGCACAATCACCACCATAAAAAAAAAAAAATTTAAATAATTTTTCATACCTTCGATCGAGAGTTTGATCGAGAGTTTGAAATAAAGATGATACACAAAAAAGAGAAATTTTGAAAAAGAAGAGCATCGAGATTTAATGGGTGCCGTTATGAGAATTAATGAAAGAGAATTGATGAAAAAGAAGATTCAATGGGATGAATAATGGGTGCCATTCTGAGATTCAATGACAGAAGGAGTTGAAATTTGATGAGAGAGGAACGGTGGGATGAATAAATGAGTGGGGCCCATGAGTAAAAATAATCCTAGGATAAATAGAGATAGGATTGGGGGTGGGTATATTTAATCCCACTATTATGGGATTATTTTGCTGGTGGAACTAATAATCTCATGTCATAAAACATCACCAAACATGGGATTAGGACTAAAATAGTCCAATCCCAGATGCCAAACACGCCCTCAATGTACTAAACTAGTCTCATTAAGCACTTCAATCCAATTTTAGGGCTTGTTTTTAAGATATTATCAATTAAGATCTAGGGTTCTTCCTATTACCCACTTAAGGTCATGTGACAAGAAATAGTTAAAACCCCTATTTTCACACAAAACTCTAAGCCAAGTTAATATAGCAAGGTAATGCATACATCAACTTTTCCATCTACTAAGCTTGTAATCAAGACTCAAATGGAAAGGTCATTCTCACCTAAATCCCGATTTCATCAATAATCTAAACCACCAACCCATATTAATTGAGGTCACAAAATAACATGAGTAAGTGGAGAAGAACAATTAATTTAGTAAATGAGACTAAAACTAAATTGATTATAGAAAAAAAAGACTAGTTAATTATAATGAATAGTCAAATAGGGTTACACCAATCCCCTAGCAAAATGTTTAGTTACACAGCAATGGAAGTCTAGAAAACAAAGAAGAGATGCAGCTAAAACCCATAGTGGTCACCGTTAGTCTCCTCTTGCTCGTTGTAGTTCTTGAGATCTTCTTGGTCAAGATGAATCTCCTCTTCTAGCTCCAAGAAAATCCAATATATGGGGTGGATTTGGTGATGTAAGGTGAGAAAGATGTAGGATGATGATGAAATATGGTACCAAGAAGGAATCTTGGGTGTGGCTGTTCATGGATGATGTAAGAGACCAAAAAAGAGAGGTATTTATATGGGTTTCTATTTTTAGAGCTGGATTTCATCATTTGTTGAGCTAGCACTGTGTCGCTACCCGTATGTCGTAGCCCACCATGACGGCAACTAGACTGCAAGATTTACTAGAAATATTGTCACGGCAGGTTTGTTGCGGTCCACCATGATGGCGTTTGGACAGCGAAAACCACTGGAGAAATAGTCGTGGGGAAGAGCTCAGAATTGTCACACCTGTGCTCAACGACAGTTGCTCCGCGAAATCCACTGGTAAAATTGCCACGGCCTCTTCTTGCTAAAGTTCGCGTCCACCAAGACGGTAGTTGGACCGCGAATATCATTGAAGAACTTTTCATTGGCTTAGCTTGATCATAGAGTCACGGTCCACCATAACAGCAACTGGACCATGAATATCATTGGAAAACTTGCCGCGGTTCTACCAAACGACAACATGGCCGCGAATTCCTCTTTTGAAGCCCAAATCTCCTTCTTACTTCTCTTTTGGCCCATTTTTTCTGAATTCTCTCTTAAATACCCATGATTGACTAAAGTACCTGCACATGCTTACATAGAACCATTAGACACCCGATCTTACCCAAGAATCGACCAAAAGCATGGAAAATAGGACCAAAATTTGATATTGTAATGACTCGATCAATTAATAATTAATTATGAATACCAACTCAAAATAGTGTATAAAAATATATAAAATTGACATTAGATTATTTGCTCATGGAGATGGAGATAAATTACGAACTTCAGATAATATAAATATATTATATAAGATAATAAAGTGTGTTTTTATAAACAATTTATAGAAATACGACTATATACAGGAGCCCACAATCTTTTATATCTTAAAGAAATTGTCTTTTTAATTTAAATAATCATTTGATAGTAACCATATCCAATACTGGACTTGTTTATTAACTTAACCCTAATTATATGAGTCACATTCAATAAATATAAATATATAGTAAATATATATTGCATCTTACTTATTTGGCATGAAATAGTAAATATATTTTTCTCTTTAATTTGTAGAATCAGCTCCTGCATGTCACCAGATGTATTACTAAATTATTCAAATAAAATTTACAATGTTACCATATTTGACACGATACCAAACAATGGTGCCTCTTCACCAAAATTGTTCATATATGGATTGGTGGAGATGTAAATCTCGGCGATGCAAAACGTTAACCTAATTCGATCTTTTTTGATTCATTATATAAACTCACCTAGGGTTTAATTTCCATCATCTCTTGCAAACACAACACACAGACAGTCAAAAAAACAATAAACATATGTAGACACAGTCTCTGATCATTTTCATATAATTAATTTATCAGACCAACTATGGTGAATCCTAATGATAACAACAAACCGAACGAGGCAGCAAGAGATCAGGAAAATCTCCAAGAAGTTTCCTCTGCAGAGGAGAATAGTACTCCTGTTTCTTCACCATCCTCCGGTGTGACAATCCAACTCTGCCTGGAGGATGCTCCGTTCGCTGCTGATAAGGGTGGCAGTATTAATCAGGCCGGTGGAAAGGTGGTCACGAAACGAGTGACGAATAAGAAACTGGAAGAGGGGGAATGTTCGTGCACTACTCCGTTGAAGATCATCATCAACCCTAAGAAAAAAGGCCATGCTCCTCCCAATATGGCTGATTATCAGGGAGGTAAAAAGGTTGCGGTGAAAAAAGGGAAGAGACCAGCGACAGGGTGGATTTGTCCGAGCTGTAGTGTTGCTCCGGCAAAGAAGAAGAAGCAGCAGAAGAAGAATGGAGGGGATCTTCTTGAAGCCATCCCAAGCCATCCACCAAGATGTTACGTATGTAACAAATTGTTCAAGACCTGGAGGGCGGTCTTTGGACATATGAGGAAGCACGAGGCGACGGAGCGCTGGGCGGTTTGTCCACCGGCTGCTTCTCCGGAGGAGATTGATCCCATTCTAGAGGAGTTGGCTCCGGTACTCCTCAGCTTAGCACAACAAGTACTTTTAGAGTCCACTAGGCTGGATGGTTTGGCAATTGATCTCAACCAGCCTGGTCCTAGTTCTCTTTACCAAGAAGGATCAACTACGGATTTTGATCTCAACAAACTTCCACAGCCAGAGGAAGAGGAGAAGGAGGAGGAGAAAGACGGTGATGATGATGACCAGAACATGGACAGTGATGCTGCCAGTTGATTGATAATTTGTGGGGTTATTGTTGTTATGTGATTGTAATGATTTAAGTTTTCAATTAATAAAACTATAGAATGTACTTTTGTGTTGTATTTCTTGTTCGATCAATATATGGGGTTAATTTGTTTGTTTTTATTTATGTGATTGTAATGATTTTTTAGTTTTCAATTAATAAAACTGTTGAATGTTTTGTGTTGCATATTGTGTTGTATTTCTTGTTCGATCGATATATCCTCCACATATGAACACAAGTTCTCTCCTCTAAATGAGATTATGAACCAGATACGTTAGTTTGGTTGTCTCAAATTCGGTGTTGATCGATGTTTTGTTCATTCAAAAATCTTCATTTTGGATGTTGAAAGGATTTGATCATTCTCTTCGTTTCATCAACTTTTCCCTAGGTAAACCATTGGAAATTGGCGCGTAAAATAAAATTACCGTTAACAATTCAGCCTGTCAATATTCGAGGTTCGAATTTTAAAAACAATATCACTGTTAATAATGTGGACATTTCAAAATTTGCTAACTATATTAACCTAAGAATTTTTCTATATTTCATATTTAGTATGCAAGGATAAAATTACTTCGTGCGTAAAATAAAATCATCGTACACTAATAATTCAGTTTGCCAATATTCGAGGTCTGAGTTTAAAAAAAAAATAAAAAATGATATAACATGCGGACATTTCAAAATTTGCTAATCATCTTAACCTAAGAATTTTTCTATATTTCATATTTATTATACAAGGATAAGATTACTGTTGATGCGCACACATTCCATCTTAACCTGATATGATAAATAAAAATAATCTAATAATAAACAAGCAATAATTCTAATTATAGTATAACTTTTGATTTTTTTCAAAATAATAAATAATAATAACCTAAATATTTATTTTTAGTTAATTTTTTATTATATTGATACATTAATAGGTAAATATTTGTTAAATCTTGGCTGTCTTGTGCATTACCAAATTAATCATATATGTTCATATTTGATATTTCTGTAAGGGTAACTTTACAATAATATGCATGCATTTTTGATATACCACAGATATAATATATGCAGCGACTCGAACATAAAATATTATCAAACTAAATAAGTGTTATTTATTATGAAAACATACACATGTATCTTAAAATATGATACCAACGGTAATTCTATACACATAGAGTTTTTTTTTTTATTTTTTTATTTTTATTTTTTTATATTTCATATTTTTGTTAGTGTGGTAAGATTACCGTTAATCCGCGCGCATTTTAAAATATGATTACCATCTTAACCTAAGAATTTCTTTGTATACTAAAGACCAACAGTAATTCTACATGTGTATATATATATACCCATTTCATATCCCCGTTACTATAAAATTATCGGTAATTCATCTGCATTAATTCAAAACATTTATATCCATTTTATATTTCTATTAGCGTTAATTTACCCTCGTTTTCAAAATATACCAACCGACCTAACCTAACAATTTCCATAACCACTCATCAATATAATATAAGGTATTTGTGTGATTTTTTTTAGAACAAACTTTTTTTTTTTTAAAGGAAAAATAAAAGTTTGTTCTAAAAAAAAAAAAATTACAAAAAAAAAAAAAAGTTGAATGTAGCTACATTGATTATTAAAAGGTAGCTGTAATATTGTTAAATGTTCTCTGTCTAGTGCATTGTCAAATTATCATATATTCATTGTCAAGTGTTATAGACTTCCACCCCTTATACTAACATTTGTAGATGGAATTGTTTCACATTTTATGTTTAAACAAATAGTTTTACTTGCAATTCATATGTAAATAGAATGTAGCTAGGGATCTTATCTTGATCTAATGTTTTTCATAAACATACATGATAAATATTTAATGCATTTTCTAAACTTATATATTCGAATTACTTAATTTAATTTATTGATTAACTATTGAATTGCATTTATGAATACTATCTAATAATTTTTTTATTATTATTTAAAAAAAAAATCAGTATTATTAGAGATTAATTATGGATAAAAGTTTTATCGAAAAGTAGTAGTTTGATAATCTAATACACCTATATTTATTTGGATTTCTTAAAAGTTTGAATATACACCTAGAGTTATTTGGATTTTAATGAAATCTTTACAAATATGAATTGAATACACTTTGACTTTGATAGACTCTTAGCAAATCTAGATTGAATACACCCACATTTTTAAAATCTTTAAATTACAACAAATTTTAGATTGAATACACCCTTTAAAAAAATTTCACTCCCACCACACCCTCTATCTCTATTTCATTTTTCTTTTCATTTTTTTTTTTAAAAAAAAATCTCTATCTCTAAATGAAAATTTATTAAATAAAAATATTATTAATAAATATTTAATAGTAGTCTTATTTTAAGGATCTATATTTCTAAGGGTATAATTTATTAATTTTTATGATAATATGATTTATAAATTAAAATTTATTATATATTAATTGAATTGAATTTAATTAAAAAGGTAAAAATAATTTAAATGTCAAATATTTGTTTATAAATGGTCAAAAAGTAAATTTACAGCATTTCCAATCACAAATCTTTATCTCCATGCAGACTGTATTTGTAAATTAGAGTTCAAAAGGAATATTACCTCTATATTTCATCTATAATTTTTTTTCTTTCCCACCATATTTTGGATATCTACTCCGTAATGGGAGATAACTACTTGTACAAATCGGATAGAAAACTCTTAATATATACTTGTAAAATGCGTATGGTGGTATTTGAATCCCTCGCTAGTCACCATTAATGTGGAAGGGAGGTACATTACCACTTATGATAAGAAGTGATGTGTTAGATGAGATATTTATAATAATATAATTTTTATGATAATACGATTATAAAATTAAAATTTATTATATATTAACTGAATTTAATTAAAAATAATATAAATAATATAAATGTCACATATTTGATTATAACTTTAGACATGAGGGTAGAGATAGAGTTTGAGAGCAATTTAGAGTATATTGGGAACATGTGATACTCTTATCCGGATATTACTTAAACTCAAGTTCAAACTCAAATCCTAATTTTATTGTTTTTATATATAAAATTCAAATGGTAATTAAATTACTCAAAAATCTTAATAACAAATCTTACCCGTCAGATCGGGAGGTTGTCAAAACATGGTGAGGTCAACAATTACAAGCACGACTCATACACTATGGAGAATGAGTTTTAATTTCCTTTTTTATTTATCTTTCTTTTTCTTTTATAATAAATTTTGAATTATTTTATTTTTCCAATTATGTGCTTTCCCAATGAATAATTTTAGCTTATCACTGCCTACCCTGTAACAACAAATTTTTTATTATTAATTTTTTAAATCTGACACCATCAAAAAATATTAAAAGGTAAAAATTATAAACATAATTAGAATTAAATAGCTAATAATTTTTTTTTTTTTTAAATTATTAGAATAATTCAAGGTTTTTTCGGGGGGAGAAGGAGGGATTCGAACCTGTAAATGACTTCGTGATGTAGGTGCGAAGGACATAACACCGGACCAACCTTCTATTGTCATAATTAAATTGTTTATAAACAGGAAAATCCTATTTATTTATTTTTAATTTTTTAGAAACATATTGAAAATCCAATTATAAATTTATAATCATGAAATTTTGTAATAACCAGAGTATGTACACGTGGAGGGCGGTTAGTGGTGAGTGGGAGACCAGTAAGAGGGCACCGCGAATGCATATAAAAGAACCCGAGACGCGGGCAAAGTCGTCCTCCTCCGGCAAAGTTTCAGCGATTTCGTTAAAATATAAACGTTTCCGCCCAAAAAATCTCGTTAACAGTTTTTGAATAAACTAAAAAAACACCTTCAGATCCCGATCGATCACAAACTACAATTCGCTAACTCATTCTCTCTCTGACTCTCTCGCTTCACGTAAGTAATCCAAACTCTCTCTCTCTCAGCCGTCTGTTTGGTTTCCGAGAAAATTTTGAAAATTTGAATTGTTTTTGTATGAGTTAGGTTTGTTTGTGATAATAATAACAATGATGGAGAGGGCGGAGTCCGGACAGAAGCTGTACACGCGCATGCGTCTTTGGGAGTTTCCTGATCAGTACGTGGTGGAGCCCACCGACGGCTCCACCGGTTCGTCACTGGCGATTAGTCGCGTTGATGGTTCGATGAATCTTATCGAGAAAGTTCCTGAGTGTTCGGATCTTCGTGTTCCCAAAATCCGGTCCATTTTCGGTGTGGTTGGGATGCTCAAGCTCGTGGCCGGTAAGTAAAAAATTGAACTTGATATGTTGTTGAACTCTGAATTGTTGATTTTGATTCTTTTGTCGAGTACTGAAAAGGACTACTGTGATGTAATTAAAAAGGCAAAAGTTCTCTGAATTTGTGGTTATCTGATTTGATGGTGACCGATTATGTGGTTTTGTAGTTTGAGATTGCGTTTGATGTGTTATTGTTCTATTTTGATTGTGTGTGTTTTTAGGGTCGTATTTGATAGTGATAGCTGAGCGTGAATGTGTTGGAACGTATTGGGGGCATCCGATCTACAAGGTTTCATCTTTGAAGGTTTTTCCTTGTGATCATTCTCTCAGTAAATCTTCCGCGGAACAGGTAAATTTGCTGCTGATACTGCTGCTTCATGGTTGCTTTTGCGTGTTTAGTTTGCTTGAACTCTGAATTGTTGTACCATCGTTTACAGAAAAAGGTGGAGAGCGAGTTTTCTCAGCTGTTAAATGTTGCGGAGCAGACTTGCGGTCTCTATTTCTCATACGATACCAATTTAACGCTGAGGTGATTTGTTTTCCCGGATGTAATGGGATTTATCCATTTCCTCTGTTGTAGTGTGATTAGCTAACAGTTTCTTTCTTGAATTTTATTTTAATGTCACAATTTTTAGTTTTCTTCGTCTGATTGTTGTATCATGTATGCTACAGTACACAGCGGTTGCACGATTTGGGTGACGAATCGAAATTACTTCCCCTTTGGAGACAAGTAAGCCTTTACATTTTGAGTGAACAATATTCTTATCTGGCCCATTGGTTTTCTATTTACTCTTTATATAATGATACTGTTAGCTTGTAAAATTAAAGTTGCTTTTCTTCCACCGGTCCTGCTTTCAATAATGTATAAACAATGTCAATTTTTCACGTTGTATATGGTCAAGTTCTCAATGTTTTCCTATGATTTTAATTATCAACAAAGAAGAAGTTCTGCTCATTTATCCTGCCATTGTTTGCAACAGGCAGAACCTAGATTTCTCTGGAACAACTATATGTTGGAACAGGCCATAGATAATAAGGTCAGATTCATAAGTTATTTTCACTATTACATTATCATTTCTCCCTTTCTTGATACCTTTGTCACCTACTGCTTTCCTTTATTTTTTTTCATGTACAGCTGGATCCATACTTACTACCTATTATCCAAGGGAGTATCCTTATCACATCCCTGGCCAGTTTTATGCCAGATATAGAGTTTTAAGTTTTTAACTATTGCAAGGCTGATATAACTTTGTTTATCCCTATTCTCTTCTGATCATCTTTATACTTGAAGTGTTTCCTTAACTAGTCATCAGGCTTTCATCACTTTCAAACAGCCATTGGAAGAGACATTGTTGATGTTACCCTGATTGCTAGGAGATGCACCAGAAGAAATGGTATCAAAAGCTTGTACTGCACTACTACATCTTAACTGTTATTAACTTGTGGCTCTCATCCATTCATTTCATACTATCATTATCTTTATATAGCAAATACTAGTCCCAGGTACATATTTCCTGTCGGGGAATCAAATGATCTTGGAAGCACCTAATTAATGGTTTAACTTGAAGCTCTCATACTGTTGCTGCCTTGTTGCCCAATAAATTCAAATTAGTTGATTAGTTTTTAACTTTAGCATCAAATGTTGGGTTTACTCTGTCATACTAATGTAGTGTAATTTGCATAACTTGGCAGGAACCCGGATGTGGAGAAGAGGTGCTGATTCTGATGGGTATGTTGCCAATTTTGTGGAAACTGAACAAATTGTACAGATGAATAGCTACACAACATCGTTTGTTCAGGTAATGTTTGATATACTCTTTGATATACAAATGCATGATCTCTCATGTTTAGGAAGTACTCTACAAGAATAAAGAATCCCAAATTATAAAGAGACAGTAATTATAGAATTCAGATATGCCAAGTATATTCCTGACTGGAGATGTTTTGAACTAGCCTCTGAGATGAGCTTGAAATTTGTTCTGTATTGTTAGCACCTAAAGGAATTTAGTTTGAAACTACTGCATGTGGACACCACCCTATATCTGGTTGATGTAGCTATTAGAATTAATTATACACCAGTCTATAAGATGCTTCATCCTCCTTTATTTATTTATTTTTTCGATTTTTAATCCTCAATAATTTTTTATATTTCTTTGTTCATGAAATCATGGGTTCTAAAATGGGGGTAAGTGGTTCCAAGGGGATTTGAATTTTGAGTCCCTTACCTCTTGGTTGGAAATCAAGGTCTTAGGACTCAATCAACCCTTAAGAAGATCTTCATCAGTTCATGATTTGAACTCTTGCATTTTCTTTTCTTTTTTTAAGAAAAAGGGGGCTTTACAACATTTTTTGGTCTAAAATGAGTGCTAGGGTTGAACAAAGGAAAATGATCCGATAACAACTGATGTAAAAATTGAAAAGCCAGGATAAGTATGTATATTGATGCTTGGGATCCATGTTATGAAATGAATGATAATGACGTTTTTGATCGGCCAAAGATAAAAATGATTTTAATTGTCAAGTATACTCACATATGGGTATACATCAGTAGTTGCCTCATCTTATTTGTCCTCTTGGTTGCATTTTGCAGGTTCGAGGGTCGATGCCATTTCTTTGGGAGCAAGTTGTGGATTTGACGTATAAGCCTAAATTTGAGATTGTGAGACCTGAGGAAGCTGTGAGTGCCATTTTTGTTCGTTTTGTGGCACTGTTTAATGGTAAACATTATTGATTCCTACCTTTAAGTGACTGTTGATATACTGCTTATTGTGCAGCCTCGAGTAGCTGAACGGCATTTTCTTGATTTAAGAAAAAAATATGGAAATGTGTTGGCTGTTGATCTTGTCAACAAGGTGCATATTCTTCTCTTCACGTGATTATGATATTCTAGCTATTATTTACTACAATTATTGCTTCCAATATATTAGTTAGTTTTTAATATGTGATTAGATATCTTTGCAGTCCATTTATATGTATAAGTTATATGTTTTGCATGTGATTGTGTGTTATGAATAAGTACTTATTTGCACTACAATTGAGTTATTCTTTATTTTGCCATTTTATTTATTATCAGCATGGAGGTGAGGGACGCTTATGTGAAAAATATGCAAATGCAATGCAGAATGTCACTAATGATGATGTAAGGTAGAGTTTCCTTTCATTTAACCCAACCTTCTTTTAATGAATTTATTTTCTATATAGTGCAAAGACTTACTCTCATTGCAGATATCTGCACTTCGATTTTCATAAAATCTGTGGGCACATTCACTTTGAGCGGCTCTCTATCCTCTATGAGCAAATGGAGGATTTCCTAGACAAAAATGGGTATGATTTTTCTTTCTTTTACAAATTATCATAGGTTTCATTTTTTTTCTTGTATATTTTTCGTTTCATTTTTTCCTGTGGACACCATTCAGGTTTCTCCAATATATACTTAGTTATATAGAGGCAATTTGTCCATAATTATTTTCTTGTAGACATCTGTATTTTCCTTTTCACTTTGTTTGAAATTGGTAGGTACCTTTTGTTGAATGAAAAGGGTGAGAAAATGAAGGAGCAACTTGGAGTTGTGAGGACCAACTGTATTGATTGCTTAGACCGTACGAACGTTACCCAGGTAGGTTAACTTTGAACAGAACACATGTATTATATTTATTTTAATATATGTATGGTGGTTAAAAAAAAAAAAAAAAAACGCATGTACAAGTGTGTAGATAGAAATCTTGTGATTGCTTCTGTCTTACTGTTTTAGTACTCTTTGGTCCTTGTGCTATGGTTGCAGAGCATGATTGGTCGAAAAATGTTAGAAATCCAGCTTCGAAGGATTGGAGTTTTTGGTGCTGAAGAAACTATCAACTCACATACAAATTTTGATGATAACTTCAAAATATGTGAGTGATTTTTCTTATTTAAATTATAGTTGTTTTCAGTGAATGATGACACTTACTATGTTACTGCTGGTTATTGTATTATTAAATTCTGCTTTAAACTGTTATTTATCTTCAGTGTGGGCTAATCATGGGGACGACATTAGCATTCAATATTCTGGTACTCCTGCTCTCAAAGGAGATTTTGTCAGGTACTTTGTGGATCTACTCTGAAGTGTGTTGTATAGGCATTTACAGGTCTTCTTAGGGTAGAGGATCTCAGCTTTGTTGAAGAAATTTATAGGATGCATAGCATAAATAACTGTGCTACTGCATGCGTGAAATGTTTTTAGCCTTATGCAGCCATCTAACACCAAATGGAATAGTCTGTGGCCATGTCATACTTTTGGTTGAATAATTTCATTATGATATTGATAACTATATTTGTGACGGTAAGATAAGAAGGTATTGATTTTTTCAAAACTTCCACTTTGCTGTACTGACTTTGTTTTTATTTGGATTACAGATATGGCCAACGGACAATGCAAGGGATTTTTAATGATGGATGGAATGCCCTTGCACGCTATTATTTGAATAACTTCCGTGATGGAACCAAACAGGTCAGTAGTATGCTTCATACCTTTATTAAACTTATGGATACTCAATCATGATGAGGAAATGATAAAGGACCTCAAGGTTTTGTGGCATAACAGTTCGTGACAATTTCTTTGTGAATACCAACTTTTAGTCCCGTCGTTTATAACTTTATGCTGGCATTTTTCTTATCTCTTTGTCACTTTTAATTATTTTTATCAACAGTTCTTTTTAACGATTTTTCATTTCATATGAATGTTCATTAGTTGTAATTGATCTTGCTTGTATGTGTGTTCATTTCTGTATTTGATATATATGATAATAATAGATATTTCTTCTATTTTTATTTTTAAGCTTTCTAAAGAAACATGTTTTCACCACTATGAAGAGCTTGCCATTAATCAATAGCGGTTAATCAATAACGATTCTGACTTTCTCTATGTGCTTGGTGTTCATGTGAAGGATGCAATCGATCTTCTGCAAGGACATTATATTGTTTCTGTCAGCCGTGATTCGACCCCACCATCTCAAAGTGGAGGTCTTGAGTCTATCGCTGTAAGTACAGGCTTAGTTTTTTAGATATGTCGTCTATGATTTTTAATGCTTACCTGAGATAAAATCGTATATTTGCCTCCCTACTCAATATCTATCTCAGACCGTAGTTTAACATCATACGCTCTCCGTTTGCAGTCCTTTCCACTGGCTTTATCATTTGTCTTGATTGGGTTATTTTTTACAACCCTCTCTCTGAGGCAAGGTGAGTCTAGTTTACTTGTTTCGTTATTTAGAATTAGAGTGCGGAATGGTCCTAGAATTTCATCTAACACTCTTATTATCATTTTCCCCCTGCAGTTCGATATGATTTTAAGCACCTATTCTTTTCATTTATGTGGGCAAGCATTAGTATCGGAGTGGCAGCCGTTGTGAGGGCTAATGGCCGGATATTCTGCAACCGGCCTCGCCTGCACAAGCCACGAAATTGATTGTGTAGAGCAAATCCAATTTTTTTAGTGAAGTTATCGGCTTGCTGACGATTATATTTATTTTTTGTAGCTCACGTAGTTTTAATTCTTTAATTAGGCTTATATATTTCATTTGAATGCTACGGAAATGCCTTTGAAAAAAACTTTCCTCAAAATTACCTCCTTGTAACTTGAAGCTTTTTGTATTATTGGCATACAATTGGCAAACTGTGTTCAATCGGTGTGTTATTAAATCTTTATAGCCAACATTCTTGTAACTGATGGCGATTAACAAAATCAATTTTACACCTACTATAAACCAATTATTACAATTATAGCTTGAACTTAATGGTGGGAGGTTTCGTTTATGGCTGCTTCTTCTTGTCTAAATAAGAGTGGTTTCATTGAAAGCTCAACGCGGCATATACCAGGTGTCTCAAACCGATTGCTGGCCACAATGCTGCCGGAGAAGGAAATTGCTCAGTTACACATGCTTCTTGATATCTACTAAATTCATCACCATTGTCAATTCTCTAGCCTTTGCTGGTGATGATAATGTTTGAGTTTCCTTACAGGAATTGAATCCATCCAATTCATCCAATCTATCTTTGCAGGATATTTCAACATCAGGCATGATCATATTGATCTTCTCAACATTGGAAACTTTATCAGCATTTGCTATTTTGCTGCTTGAATTTTTCTTTCATTTTTAGTTCACAGGAGTATTGAATCGCACAATCTCATCGCCTGAAATATAGGTCACACATACCAAAAGCACCACCTTGGTGTTTTTCCCGGCAACAATCATCACTTTCTCTCCTGCAACCCTGACAGGCTCACTCAAAAGTTTCAAGTTCCCTACAAAATATACTCTTAACGCCATACTGGTTCACAACACTTTCTTCCTCAAGAAGCCTGCAAATTTTCTTCCTCAAGCTACTCAAACTTGCAGACAACTGATGAGCAGCAGTACTACTAATATTGTTGCCACATCTTTCCATTTTGAAAACCTAAACTAATCAACTAATAAAGTATAATATCAGTTGGCATTGATTTATAATGATTGATATCCGATCATGATCTGATCGAAATAAAATCAAATAGGATGAAAAATAAATAGTATCGGAAGCATGAACTTAATGTGAACAACGTTCACAAGGAAACATTAAAGCGATCTACTTGATCTCAAAATAACGAATTACATGTATTCAAATTAATTATATCAAACAACCCCCTCTATACAATATAAGAAGAGCATAATTGTAAAGTAAACAAACCTGCATGCCACTGTCAATAAGACCAGTTGTCCTTAATTTTTCTTAGCTTTACAGCAGAAAGGAACTGAAAACCAGACAAAATGACCATAACAGTTTAGAGGCAGAAATGGAAGCCATGATTTTGTGTCAAAACTTTAAAGGTTGGGGTTCAAAATACTTCCACTTCTCCTTGTGCCTTGAGTGAAGTCGATTGGGGAATGATGATGTATAATGTATGGGGGATTTGGCCATGGAAAATGTGGAGGTCTAAACTTTGGAGTTGTTTGTTTCTTCCTCCATTGCTTCAATTTCTTTCAACACCTCCACAACTTCTTTTATGGAGGGCCGGTTTTCAGGATTCAAGTCCAAGCATTTTTGAGTAAGCTCTGCTACTTGAAATGCTGCCGTAGCTGGATACTGGCCTTCCATGCGCACATCCATTATGGTTCCCAGCTTCTTTTTCTGACAGAGCTTTGGCTTCAACCAATTAACCAATATCTGTTTCCCGTGAGGGCGATTCTCATCAACTGCCCTTAAACCCGTCAATAATTCAAGTAGCACAACGCCAAAGCCATAAACATCACTCTTTATATATAAATTACCTGTTACATAACAATGAATAGCAAGTTAGGTGATTTATGTAGCCAAAGAAATTTAATTGTTCCTACCTTCACTGTGAAAGTTAATTGTTACCTGTAGCAACGTATTCTGGAGCAGCATAACCATATGTGCCCATAACGCTTGTGATGACATGCGACTCTTCGTCACGAGGCCCTCTCATTGCTAGGCCAAAATTTGATAGTTTTACATTGTAGTTCTAGGAAAGAAGATAACACGATATGAAAACGCAGTTATGGTATATATCCTATAAGCAAGATAGACATTTAATGAGTATCATTAATCAATTATACAATTCTGAAAGAGCTACACAGTTTCCAAATGTAATAATAATCCCACAATCTTGCAAATAGAGCTCAGTGCTTGAATAAAGATACAAACATAATAATCAAGTAAAAACAAACCTCATCAAGCAATATATCCGAAGTTTGAAGATCTCTGTAAACGACTTTATTTTCTAAAGTATGTAAAAAAGCAAGACCTCGAGCTGCTCCAATAGCAATTTTAAGTCGTATATCCCAAGATAGTGGTTTAATGGCACCTAAGTAACCAAATTGTTCAACAATCAATACAAAATATGTCAATATCGATGAACACACATTTTTTTCCCCTTTTATTTTGGCATTGCTAGATTTCTTACTTTGAAAAAGATGTTTATCCAAGCTTCCTTCCTGCAAGAACTCAAACACGATGGCCAGCATTTCAGCCTCCCAACAATATCCTACGATTCCAATTACATTGGGATGATAATGTCTTCCGAGAAAGTCCACCTCAGACTGCTCAAAGAATCAAAGTAAGACTGCTAGCACTTCCCTTTTCCCTTTTTTTTTTTTTAGTTTCTTTTACAATTCTTTTCTAGATGATATATAATTCTAATGTTAGATAATAATAATAATAGAGTTAAAGTGAATACCTGCCATTCATCAAAACCTTGGGGGCCATCAGGGTTCAATATCTTGATAGCAACTGCCATTCCAGTTCCCCTTTTAGAAGAAGGAGCTAGTGTCTTCTCATAAATCCAACCTTTGTAAACTCTCCCGAAACCTACCTCACATAACAAGCTGTCAGGACTGAAGTTGTTAGTTGCAATCTTCAAATCTGCAACACTAAACTCTTTCAAGCCCGGTGTCCTTGATATCTGCATATTTGGATCCTGAACACCTGAAATTGGACTTTTGCCTGCACTGCAGCTGCTAGCACCTGAAAATTCTATGATGTTGTCATAATTACTTGATGTTTTCTATGTAATTCAGCAAATAGAAAGATGTAATAATAAAATCTTAAGAATCCTGAAATGACAGTCAAAACAGTTTAAAGATAGAAAACAAGAAATTGAGATGGTCAAGCATAGTACCAGGTGTACTATGTTTCCCCCATAAGGCCCATGGGGTTATGGCAGCAAATTTTACCCCCAAATGGATTTTGGGGGTGGGGATAGACTTGGCCCCCATTTTTTAAATGGAGGAGGTGGTGGGGGGACCCTTCCCCACAAACCCATTCCCCTATTTCCCTCCAAATATATATATATATATAATTAAAAAAAAAAAAACTAATATATTATAATATTAACTTGAGTTAGTAGTTACTAGGTAGTATTTAGTACATGAATATTGATCGAATATATAAATTTTAAAATTGATTTGTTGTGTAATACTTTATTAGAAGTATTTTTATTTATTTTGGATTTCTTTAAACCAATTATATATTTTAGAACGAATATTTTGATTACTTTTTTGGATTGAATATTTTAATAGGGTCAAATTAGAGATTGAAATGACCGGATTCTAAAATCCAAATTCCGATTATCGAATTGAAAATTGAAAATTTAGAATTGAAAATGAAAATAAATGGAGGAAATGGGGTTTGGAGATGGGAGAGGGGGAACCTCCCCCCAAAACGCCCCCACCCCCAATCCCCCAAAATGGGTTTCGGGGGAGGTGATGGGGGAAGGGTCGAGGAATGGAGGTGGAGGTGGGGGGACCCTCCCCCACCCCATTGGGCCCCCATGCCCATCCCTATTTGGGGTCTTACCGTGTTAAATATAAGGTTGAGGGAAAACCTGGAAAGAGCAGAAAAGGAGGACCCTTATTTCCCTTCATAAATTCATAACTTGAATTGTATTCTTAATAATTCTTAAGATATTTTGTATCATTTATTGTAAAATCTAAGAGAAAATAAAAATTATATTTAGATTCTATATTGAACACCAATACCATACAAGCCTTGGATGACTATTTTTTTCCTCTACATTGCACCATAAAGAACTGATGACCAATTGATATTTGCTCACTACATTTACATTTGCATCAGAACTAACACCTAGTCATCCATAAAGGTTTTAAAGCTTTCCTGAGTGAATCCTGGAATAATATTTTGGGTTAATAGCACCAATGTCCCCTAAATTATATCCGAAGTAGCGATGTGTACCACAAGTTTTTTTTCCTGACATTAAACCCCTGAACTATCGTTTATTGATAAAACCTAACTGTAGATGCACCCTCACAGGGGGTGTTGAATTAAAATTTGTCTCAGAGACTCCAAAGCTATTGTTGATTCTGTTAGATGCAAGCTCCTGACTGGAAAGCTTGCTGCTGTCTATGTTTCTGTTTTGTTTTTTGTTATGGTCTATGTGTAATGCTTAGTTATGTTTGATGTGTATTTTAGTTACTTTTCAATGGTATGAGATGTATTAGTTTAGTTTAGTTAAGTTGTACCTAAGTTCTATGATTAGTGGTGTTAGATGAGGTTTGGTGGTTCTTACATTGTCAAGGTATGGGCTGCTGTACTCGTTTTTGACAGCTCTTCTTAGCTGTTCTGCACTTTGTACCTGTTACTTTTTTTTTTGTTTTAAAATGAAATCTACAGAAAGAGAAGCATGTTGCTTCAAATGGTTTTATGTATGTGCAATGTTTATGGTATGGTAAGTTGAGTGAATCTCTTCTTGTTTCATGTGTATGAAACTAGTTAAGCTAGAGTGAAAATTTTAACAGGGGGAATAAACCCAACTATTTGTTAATAAATGATAGTTCAGGGGGTTTAATGTTAGGAAAATAAGTTTATGAACCATCGTGATTAATTATATAATTATTTTTCATTTCTCTTTGACATTTGAATTTACTAGCTAATACTAATACACCGGTTTGTAAATGGTAACGTGAATTATTAAAAAAAAAAAAAAAAAATAGACATTTTATTTTTGTCTTTTTCGTTGACATTTGAAGATTAAATATTAGTTTGATAGTAATCAGAAATTAATACATTTCAATTCTTAGTTCGATATATTAGTTTGATAGCTAGAGAGAAGGTTTTATTGGTCGACTGGAATAATTCTTATGAAAAAAACAGGGCTAGACTACAATTGTGGCCTGGTCCTCAATCTCTTTCAACACCTCCACAACTTCTTTCATGGAGGGGCGGCTTCGAGGATCCAACTCAAGGCACCTCAGACTGAGTCGCGCTGCTTGTAATGCTGCCACGGACGGATATTGGCCCTCCATCTGCACATCCATTATGGTTTTCAGCTTCGTTTCCTGAGAGAGAATTGGCTTCAACCAATCAACTAAATTTTGTTCCCTGCAAGGGTGCTCTGGATCATTTACTCTTAAACCCATCAACAATTCAAGTAGCACAACGCCAAAGCTATACACATCACTCTTCAAGTACAAGTTACCTATTATACAATGATGAAATGACAAGTTATGTGATTAATTTTTACCAAAGAGAGTTTCCCAAATATAAAGCAAATTTCGATTAACTAATATATCTTAACTGTGAAATTGCTTTAATTCTTAAAACAATATTGACTTCACTTTAAACAAACATGTATTACGTTTCGAAATTCAGTAAGGATATAATTACCGGTTGTAAAGCACTCTGGAGCAATATAATAAGATGTGCTTGCAATAACAGTTGACACAGGTACCTCTTCACAAGAAGGCCCCAATCTTGCCAAACTAAAATTTGAAAGTTTCGCATTGTAGTTCTGTAAAACAAAATTAGACAAAGGAATAAGAGCCAACATAGAACAAAAAGATAAAGAGAAACAAGAAAATCGACATGGGGCCGGGGCTACCTCAAAAGAATACAGTCAGAATATAGACATACTAGAAAAATCCATGAATATATCACTAATAGAGAACGAACCTCATCAAGCAGTATATTGTATGTCTTGAAATCTCTGTAAATGACTTTCTTCTCTAAATTATGTAGAAAAGTTAAAACTCGAGCAGCTCCAATGGCGATTTTAAGCCGTATAGCCCAAGACAGTGGTTCAATCGCACAACCTCCTGTGTATCCAAACCATCCGGTAATTAACACAAAATATCAAAGCAAGCAGATTTTCTTTTTATCCTTATGCTTCCTTACTTGATTTCTTACTTTTGAAAAGATGAGCATTCAAACCTCCCTTTGGCATGTACTCAGATACAAGGAGTAGCTTTTCATCCTCCCAGCAATATCCCAATAGCCCAACCAAGTTGGGATGATAGTTTCTTCCCAAAAAGTTCACATCTGACTGCCCAAACAATCCAGTTTAGAAGGAAACAAATCACATTAACAGGAATTGTAAAAACCATTGGCTTTATATCTATTGGGGTCTGGAGAGCATCCAAACCAGAAAAACTAGCTTATTGGTTTTATATCTATTGGGCTGTGGTTTCCATATCTATATAAAGTTTATAAACCCCTTTCACTTATTTCATTTTGTCGATATGAGATATACTCCCCACCTTCTCTAACGCACACACGTGGAAGATCTCCCAATCTTCCACACTTACCTCACGTGTGAGCCTGGGTTGGCTTAATCTACCATTTTTCCCCTTAGCTCACTGAGTGATCTCCAACAAAAATCTTACGAAAAGTCGAAAACAACTCTCATTATTTATTAGCCTTGAAATTTTAGTAAATGCAATAGCATTTTTCTTTGTTATTTTCATATGCTCCCTTAGACGATTGAAATTTTCTAATTTATAAAAATAGATACAGTTAAAATGAAATACCTGCCAGAGTTCAAAATGTTTCTCCTTTTTAGTGTTATAATCCTTGACAGCAACTACCATACCCTCTCCACTTTTAGAAGGGGCCAGTGTCTTCTCATCCAACCAACCTTTGTAAACTTTCCACGAATCTCCATCACCTAACCAGACATAAAGACTGAAGTTCCCAGTTGCCATCTTCAATTCTTTAAAACTGAACTCTTTTAAGCTTGATGCTGTCAACATCTTGTCAATTATTCAATCTACCAAAGCAACATCAAAACAAATTGAAAATTTTACCAACCAGCAATAAAAATGATCTCATAAAAAGTTCAAGGAATCCTAAAATGATAGTAAAAAAGAATCGAAACAAGAAAATAAAATGACTAAGAGGGTTGGTTGGTAGGTAGTATCAATTAATACAAGATTCAGATGCTCAACCAAAATCCATGTAAAGCTTTAGATTCTAAATAGTTGATACTATTTGAAGAAAAAATAGCAGCAAGAATTTGGGTCAAACCTGGAAAGAGCAGAAGGAGGCACCTGTTTTCTTCTTTCTATCTTACTTCATAATTTGTCTCTCTTTGTGGTCCAATTTATAGGCAGAGTCACTTCTTTTGAAACTGACAACTCAGTGTTGATTTTACTGTTCTGGTCAACTTTTTTTTTTTCCTTAAATTATTACAAATAAAAGTTGATATTTTCTCGCTCCATTCACACTTACATCGACAATAGTTAGATGATGTCTCCATAACTTGACGCCAGTGTCCTGTCTTTTCCGAGGCCCCGGGCGAAATCTAATAAATGGGCCCCTTGTGTATATTCATAGTTTTTTCGCACTAGTCCCGCAAGCCACAATGCCGCAAGATTGATTTTTTTTTTTTTTTTTTTTTACTGAAAATACAATCAAATCATATATCAGTTAATAATTATATGTATGAGATTGACACCAAAGAATAATTAAAAAAAAACAGTAAGTGTTTGTCCTATAATTTATAAGATCGTATAGTAATGTATTAATGCAAACAAAAGACTTTATTCTATTTAAATTTCTTGGACCCCTTGTACATATTTATGGCAAATAATAAATACAAACTTGCTATACAACAACAACTGATTAAACACATTATGTGATTAGTGATTAACAGATACCTTAAGATTTGAGTCAGTGACACTATCAATTTTATCATCAGACCCTCCTTGGCATCATCTTCTAACTACAATTCTTGGCTTTCATGTCTCCAAGTCAGCTCAAATCAATAATTGTTCACATTATAAAAGCATATAAAATAACAAAATACCAAATTACCAATTAAAATATCCAAAAATATCATATCTTTAAACTAGAAAGTAGAAACTAAAGTTCCATAATATCTCTCAATTAACTCAAACGGACAAACACAGTATGACGATTGACGAACAAACTGAATATGACAACGAACACAAATTGGTAAACATAGATGTTTTCTGAACATTAAATAGAACAACAGAACATAAACATAAAAATTACAAACAAAAATGAAATTATAAATTACCTAGGCAGTGAGAGTGTGAGACCTGAGGTAGAAAAAGAATAGAGACTTGAGAGAGAAAGATTAAAAGTTGAGAGTCTGAATGTCTGATTGACTGATTGTCTGAGATGAAACCCTAACAAATGACTAATGTTTAGGAGAGCAAGAAGGCAAGAAGCAATGAAACCCTAACAAAATTGGATATGGTCTGAAAAAAAAAAAAATCAATAAAACGAATTGGGCATCAGAACCATCATTTCTTTGTTTTTGTAATGCTTGGGCTTTTTAAAAACAAGGCCCTTTTTTCTGCAGCAAATTATTTCTATTGGGCCATTTTTTTTTTCAGAATTCAACCCATCTACAAACACTCAAAAAGGGGCCCTGGCCGGGCGCCCCTGGTGCCCTGGCCCACGGCCGCCCCTGCTTGACCCGAATACTGACCAGGCCCTGTTGTTAACATAATCAAATCAAATTTTCAAGTTATCAGAATCCAAGAATCATGTATAACTAGCTCTAAATATGTTACTATGTAATGTAATCCATAGTAAAGTTCAAAGAACCTTGAAATGATAGTCGAACAAGAAATTAAGATGGATAAGCAGCATATATGATACCTTTACTGATGGTGCTGCTAGGATCTTCAGTGAGAACCCATGTCAAGTTTCTGCTACTTGTTGATGATAATGTCAGACTACTGTTTTAATATAAGGTTTTATCAACTTCTTTTTAATTTTCAATGTGGCGTTAACGAAACTTAGATCAAGTCAACTGCAAAAATCAACAAATGTGACCTCTTCAAGAGGTAATCAGAGTAAATGGCATAAGATTTTCTTTTCATACTTATGCTTCCATACTTGATTTCTTACTTTTGAAAAGATTAGCATGCAAACTTCCCTTCTGCATGAACTCATATACAAGGAGTAGCTTTTCATCCTCCCAGCAATATCCCAATAGCCCAATCAAGTTGGGATGATAATGTCTTCCTGAAAAGTTCACCTCTGCCTGCTCAAAAAATCCAGTTTAAAGGCAGGTCAGGTCATGCTAGATTGCTAGATGATTGAAATATCTAATTTAGGACAATAGATAGAGTTAAAATGAAATACCTGCCAGAGTTCAAAATGTTGCTCCCTTTAAGGGTATTCCTTGATAGCAACTACCATACCATCTCCAGTTTTAGAAGCAGCCAGTGTCTTCTCATCCATCCAACCTTCATAACTTTACACGAAACTCCATCACCTAACCATGCGTCTTCATAAACTTTACATGAATCTCCATCACCTAATCAGGAATCAGGACAGAAGTTCCCAGTTGCCATCTTCAATTCTTTAAAACTGAACTCTTTTAAGTTTGATGTTGCCACCATCTTGTACGTCAATTATTCAATCTACCAAAGTACGAATTAACCAATCAGCAATAAAAAGATTTCATAAAAAGCTCGAATAATCCTAAACTGATAGTAACAAAGAAACAAGATATTAAAATGGCTATGAGGATTGGTAGTATCAATTAAGACAAGATTCAGATTCTACTTGACTAAAAGAACAAATAAAAGCAAACTATCGGTCAAATCTGGAAAGAGAGGAAAAGGTGGCACTTGTTTTCTTTTTACCTATTCAAGTCTTCTTTTCGTTCTTAATTTGCAGTTTCCATGAATCCTCTTTCTTGCTTCAGTGCTCAACTGCCCCCATCCACAATTAAACAAATATTTTTTTGACCTTTGTTATATTATAAGTAACATTCTAAAATACTTAATTGCATATTATAATCCCTTCTCTATTGTTTTGTTTCTGGTGATTGTGATCCATTCATAAACAACAAAGAACAGAAAATGATAGAATAGTAAACGACCTGTCATTGCAAGCACAACAAACCATTCATACTACTAATGTTATGCTGTGCATCTCCACAAATTTAAGGTTGTATGGTTGTCTCTTTGCGATTTTAAAGATAAAGGCCACATGGTTTCTGATTTCTAATTGAAATTTTTTGTTTGACCAAGTCATTAATCTTTTTGTTGTTCTTCATATATATATATATATATATATACACATCAGTAATTACTCAACTCAAAAGTCCAGAAGTGCAATGAACAAGAAATTCTGGGGAAAAGGAAGATATAACCTTCAAACATCATGACTGATAAAAAAAGTATCAGGAGCAGAAAATAACACTGTTATAATTCCATTAGAATTTCATCTAACACTGTTATTGTCATTTTCCCCCAGCAGTTCGATTTGATTTTAAGCACCTATTCTTTTCATTTATGTGGGCAAGCATTAGCATTGGAGTGGCAGCCGTTGTGAGGGCTAATGGCCGGATATTCTGCAACCGGCCTCGCCTGCACAAGCCACGAAATTGATTGTGTAGAGCAAATCCATAAATTTTTTGTGAAATTATCTGCTTGCTGACGATTATATTTATTTTTTGTAGCTCACGTAGTTTTAATTCTTTAATTAGGCTTATATATTTCATTTGAATGCTACGGAAATGCCTTTGAAAAAAACTTTCCTCAAAATTACCTCCTTGTAACTTGAAGCTTTTTGTATTATTGGCATACAATTGGCAAACTGTGTTCAATCGGTGTGTTATTAAATCCTTATAGCCAACATTCTTGTAACTGATGGCGATTAACAAAATCAATTTTACACCTACTATAAACCAATTATTACAATTATAGCTTGAACTTAATGTTTGGAAGGTTTCGTTTATGGCTGCTTCTTCTTGTCTAAATAAGAGTGGTTTCATTGAAAGCTCAACGCAGCCCAGACCAGGTGTCTCAAACCGATTTCCTTACAGGAATTGAATAAGAGTGGCTGGTGATGATGATGTTTGAGTTTCCTTACAGGAATTGAATCCATCCAATCTATCTTTGCAGGACTTTTCAACATCAGGCATGATCATATTGATCTTCTCAACAATGGAAACTTTATCAGCATTTGCTATTTTGCTGCTTGAATTTTTCATTCACTTATAGTTCACAAGAGTATTGAATCGCACAATCTCATCGCCTGAAGTATAGGCCACACATACCAAAAGCACCACCTTGGTGTTATTCGCGGCAACCATCATCACTTTCTTTGCTGCAACCCTGACTGGCTCACTCAAAAGTTTCATGTTCCCTACAAAATATACTCTTAACAGACTAACACCATACTGGTTCACAACACTTTCTTCCTCAAGCAGCCTGCAAAAGATCCATCAGGTTTTGAACCTCATCGGGCTGTCTTTTGAAATTTTTGATGCTAAATGCATAAGATCGTCACATACTTGGTTCCTAATTCATATCATTGCAATTGTTAAGGCACATACATGAACGATACAAAACCATCCTTGTGGCCTGCCCCTAGCTTCCTCTAGCTTTTTCTTCTTACTGTATCTTCGAGTTCCATCCATGATAAACGAGACATTATTAGGTATAGGACCAACAGCAAGAAAACGAAACAAGCATCTTCTTACAAAGCTACTCAAACATACAAACATCATTTCATTTCGAAAACCTGAACTGATAAAGTATAATATTATTAGTTGCCATTGATGCAGAATGATTGATATTCAATGATGATCCGATAGAAAATAAACTCAAATAAAATGAAAAGTAAACAGGATTAGAAGCAGGAACTTAACGCGAACCCCATTAACAGAAAAACATTATAGCATGAATTGCATGTATTCAAATTAATTATATCAAACAGCCCTCTCTATACAATATAAGAAGAGCGTAATTGTAAAGCAAACAAACTTGCATGCCACTGTAAATAAGACCATTTACACTATAATATATATATATACAACTTTTGAATAACTATCCTTTGTTTGTCTTAGCTGTAGAACTGAAAACCAGATAAAATGACCATGACAGTTTAGAAGCAGAAATGGAAGCCATGATTCTGTGTCAAAACTTTAAAGGTTGGGGTTCAAAATACTTCCACTTCTCCTTTATTGACAAGCTGTCTTGAGTGAAGTCGATTGGGGAACAATGATGTATAATGTATGGGGGATTTGGCCATGGAAAATGTGGAGGTCTAAACTTTGGAGTTGTTTGTTTCTTCCTCCATTGCTTCAATTTCTTTCAACACCTCCACAACTTCTTTCATGGAGGGCCGGTTTTCAGGATTCGAGTCCAAGCATTTTTGAGTAAGCTCTGCTACTTGAAATGCTGCCGTAGCTGGATACTGGCCTTCCATGCGCACATCCATTATGGTTCCCAGCTTCTTTTTCTGACAGAGCTTTGGCTTCAACCATTTAACCAATTTATGTTTCCCATGAGGGCGATTCTTATCAACTGCCCTTAAACCCGTCAATAATTCAAGTAGCACAACACCAAAGCCATAAACATCACTCTTTATATATAAATTACCTGTTACATAACAATGAATAGCAAGTTAGGTGATTTATGTAACCAAAGAAATTTAATTGTTCCTACCTTCACTGTGAAAGTTAATTGTTACCTGTAGCAATGTATTCTGGAGCAGCATAACCATATGTGCCCATAACGCTTGTGATGACATGCGACTCTTCGTCACGAGGCCCTCTCATTGCTAGGCCAAAATCTGATAGTTTTACATTGTAGTTCTAGGAAAGAAGATAACACGATATGAAAACACAGTTATGGTATATATCCTATAAGCAAGATAGACATTTAATGAGTATCAATTAATCAATTATACAATTCTGAAAGAGCTACACAGTTTCAAAATGTAATAATAATCCCACAATCTTGTAAATAGAGCTCAGTGCTTGAATGAATATACACACATAATGATCAAATAAAAAAAAAAACAGACCTCATCAAGCAATATATTCGAAGCCTTAAGATCTCTGTAAATGACTTTCTTTTCTAAAGTATGTAAAAAAGCAAGACCTCGAGCTGCTCCAATAGCAATTTTAAGTCGTATGTCCCAAGGTAGTGGTTTAATGGCACCTAAGTAACCAAATTGTTCAACAATCAATACAAAATATGTCAATATCGATGAACACACATTTTTTTCCCCTTTTATGTTGGCATTGCTAGATTTCTTACTTCGAAAAAGATGTTTATCCAAGCTTCCTTCCTGCAAGAACTCATACACGATGACCAGCATTTCAGCCTCCCAACAATATCCTACGAGTCCAATTACGTTGGGATGATAATGTCTTCCGAGAAAGTCCACCTCAGACTGCTCAAAGAATCAAAGTAAGACTGCTAGCACTTCCCTTTTCCCATTTTTTTTTTAGTTTCTTTTACAATTCTTTTCTAGATGAAATATAATTCTAATGTTGGATAATAATAATAATAGAGTTAAAGTGAATACCTGCCATTCATCAAAACCTTGGGGGCCATCAGGGTTCAATATCTTGATAGCAACTGCCATTCCAGTTCCCCTTTTAGAAGAAGGAGCTAGTGTCTTCTCATAAATCCAACCTTTGTAAACTCTCCCAAAACCTCCCTCGCCTAACAAGCAGTCAGGACTGAAGTTGTTAGTTGCAATCTTCAAATCTGCAACACTAAACTCTTTCAAGCCCGGTGTCCTTGATATCTGCATATTTGGATCCTGAACACCTGAAATTGGACTTTTGCCTGCACTGCAGCTGCTAGCACCTGAAAATTCTATGCTGTTGTCATAATTACTTGATGTTCCTATGTAATTCAGCAAATAGAAAGGATCAAATAAAAAAATCTTAAGAATCCTGAAATGATAGTCAAAACAATTAAAAGATAGAAAACAAGAAATTAAGATGGTCAAGCATAGTACCAGGTGTAGTATCCATGTCAAGATGAAGAAGAATGACAACTTTGTTTGGGATTTGGGACCTTACTGTGTTAAAAATAAGCTTGAGGGCAAACCTGAGAAGAGCAGAAAAGGAGCAAATACAACCCTAATTCCATTTCCTCCTATTGTCCTAAATCTGACTCCAATCTCAATAACCCACCGAAGAAACAGTGTTAAACAAATACTCACAATTTAACATTTATGTTTTATCAAAAAAAAAAAAAAAAAACATTTATGTGGGATGTTTAGCATTATTGTAAACCAGTAATATTGCACATTTCACCTAAAATTTCACTTTCTTCATCCTACCACATATGGTATGTGAGGTGTCAAATGGTGGATGAATACATGGGGTAGGTGAGATAAATCATCATTAACATATATCCACTCACAATTTGACACCTCACATACCACATATTATGGGATGAAAAATATGAGATTTTAAATGAGATATTTAGCATTATTCTAAACCAAATAGTGGCAAGCCGGCAATAAAGGTAACGGTGAATTAATGTCATGTGTCAGCTCTTGAAATGGTAAATATTGTATTCCCCAAAAAATCAAACATTAATGCTACTGCACACATTACTTTAATATTCTCTTGTTCTGTTTTAAATGCCACATATACTGCTGAATGTTATGGTGGACCCTTCTCTTCCTAGTAGGGATAGCCATTTTCCCTCTATGTCTCAATCCCCGCTCCCCTATCCCCATTTGAGGGAAATTTTTTGAGAAAAAATAAGGAATTGGAGAGAGATGGTGATTAAAATCATCCCTAAATTAAAACAGGGATGGGGATGGGGGGACCCCTCCCTATCCCCATTTCTCCATTTCCCCCACAAATTCATGGAAATGGGGATGGGGATGGGGATGAGGATGGGGGTAAGTGCCCCCATCCCCATTTCCCCATTTCCCCCAAATATAATATATAATATACTAATATATTTTTATTTTTATTTTTATTTTTTCAATATTTTTATTATTACTAACTATATATACATATTTATTATGTAATTTTTGTATTTGATGTTATTTTGTATTTGAATTTAATGGATTGTGTATTTTTTTTTATTATGTAATTTTTAATGATATAGGGAAAATGGGGGAATGGTGAAACGGGGGACCCGGGGAAAATGGGGAAACAGGAAAAAATAGAAAAAAACGGAGAAAACGGGGAAATGAGGATGGGGGTGGGGGTACTTCCCCCCGAAACTACCCCATCCCCATTTTGAAATGAGGGGGGGATGGGGGGACTTATATCCATCCCCATTTCCCCATTGGCTATCCCTACTTCCTAGTTCCTTCCTCCTTGTGAGGTTCCAATGATGTTAGAATAGATAATTGTGTTATATTATAATTCCTATTGTTGTTAATATCTTTCCTATTGTAATACAAACTCTGTATCCTAACTGACTATATTGTAGCAACGTATTCCTGACTTGTAGGAATAGTTGCAATTCACTTCTTGTACAAATACATGTTCTCTGCTAGCAATAATATTATCTCAGCAAATTATTTCTTTCTCTCATCTTTTCATGGTATCAGAGCTTGATTAAAAAATCCTGATCCATCGCTACAATCCTCTCACTCGTGTAGCATCTTTTTTTTTTTTTTTCTTCAATCATTATGGCCAATGATCAAATCCCACCAACGTCTTCCATCACTGGCAAAGAAGTTGCTGTTCCGAGCACTTCTGCAGATCCCTCAAAGACAAATATTTCAAATCCTTATTTCACTCATCACTCAGACCATCTTGGCTTGGTTTTGATTTCTAAACCTTTGAATGTAGACAATTACTCTACTTGGAAGAGGGCTATGACACTGGCCTTAAATTCTAAAAACAAGTTAGGGTTCGTCAATGGTTCAATTACGGCTCCTTCGAAAGAAACTGGTCCTGAAGATTATGCGACTTGGTCTCGATGCAATGATATGGTCCACTCTTGGATCGTCAACGCTCTCAGTCCTGAAATTTCAGATAGTGTGATTTATTATTCTACTGCTAATGAGGTTTGGGAAGATCTTCGTGAGCGATTTTCTCAAAGCAATGCACCTCGTATCTTTGAAATCCAACGAGATATTGCTTACCTTCGACAAGAACAATTCCCTGTCTCTGCCTATTACACAAAGTTGAAGGGTCTATGGGATGAATTAGCTTCCTACAATGATGCCATACTCGGAGCACAACAGGACCAACAAAAACTCATGCAGTTTCTGATGGGTTTGAATGATACTTACAGTGCTATTCGCGGACAAATTCTCCTGATAAATCCACTCCCTTCAGTTCGCCAAGCATATTCCTCCGTCTCTCAAGAGGAAAAACAGCGCCTCCTAAGCTCAATCCACACTACAGGTGATCCTAGCAGCAGTGCTGCCATGGCAGTTCGATCCAGACCCAATTTAGCTAGGTTTGAGCGATCTGATCGTCAGTATGGCTCACAACAGTACTCCCAATCACAACAGGACTCCCGATCACAAGACAAGTCAGTCAATTTTAGCAGCAGCAGCAGCAGCAATGGGGGATGCCGATTAGACACAGACAAACGGCGCTCTGGTTCTGGTTCTGAAAGGGGACGACCTCATTGTTCTCATTGTGGAGAAATGGGTCATTGGATCCAAACTTGTTATGAGCTTAATGGGTATCCAATGGGCCATCCAGAGGCTAAGAATAATGGCCTAAAATGCTACAACAACAGTCCGAAGCCTGCTGCCAATAATCTTGTGTCAGACGATTTTTCTAAGGAAGATGGAAATCAAGTTCTTGGGATTTCAGAGGTTCAATTGAAACAACTCCTGTCCCTCATTGACAATAAAAATGAAGGTTCTAGCTCTCAGGCGAATGCCGTCATCAAACCAGGTTTGTCTAGAGTCGCTTTTCGCAATTGGATCATTGATAGCGGTGCGACAGATCATATCTCCTCATCATCTAACTTATTTTCTTGCAATAATAAACTTTGCTCATTATCTCCCGTATCACTACCTAGTGGAGAAAAAGCTAATGTTATTGCAAAGGGTTCATTGCCTCTGAATTCCGTCTACAATTTACACGATGTGCTATGTGTACCAACTTTTAACGTTGATTTGATGTCAGTTAGTCGCTTGACGAAGGGTCTGAATTGTTCAATAACCTTTTTCCCTTATTGGTGTATTTTGCAGGATCTGGCTACGAGGAGGATGATTGGTTTGGGTAAACAACGTGACGGACTCTACTATTTGACGACATTAGCAACACAGAATTCAGTGCCTCCTAAACATCCATCCTGCAACCTCGCTATCTCTTCCACCGATCTCTGGCATAACCGCCTAGGCCATGCATCACCATCTCATTTAGATTTCATTGCCAAAAATTTCTTACATTTTTCAGTTCAGTCAAATAATGCTTGCCATATCTGTCCTTTGGCTAAGCAGAGTTGTTTACCTTTTAGTCCTAGTGTAATTTCTTCTATGACACCTTTTGAGATAATTCATTGTGACATTTGGGGTCGTTATCGACATCCTTCTCTTTCTGGTGCTTATTATTTTCTTACTATTGTTGATGATTTTACGCGTTTTACATGGATATTTTTAATGCGACATAAAGATGAAGCACAATCACTTTTAAAACGATTTTTTAGTTTTGTTCTCACTTAATTTGGGTACCAAATTAAAACTTTTTGAAGTGACAATGGTGGGGAATTTATCTCCCTTCGTTCCTTTTTTTCTGATAATGGTGTTGTTTTTCAACATTCCTGTGTTTACACGCCTCAACAAAATGGGGTTGTGGAACGCAAACATCGTCACATCTTACAGGTAGCTCGAGCTTTGAAATTTCAGGCTCAACTTCCTACCCAATTTTGGGGGGAATGTGCTCTTACAACTGTTCACATTATTAATCGACTCCCCTCTCCGGTTCTCTCTTTTAAAACTCCATTTGAACTTCTTTACTCAAAACCGCCTTCTTTTTCCCATCTCCGTGTCTTTGGTTGTTTAGCTTATGCTACTAATGTCGGTACCTCTCATAAATTTGACATTCGTTCCATTCCTTCCATTTTTATCGGCTATCCCATTGGTCAAAAAACGTACAAATTATTCAATTTGTCCACCAAAATTTTTTTTACCAGCCGTGATGTGCGATTTCATGAGGCTGTTTTTCCTTTTGCATCTGATAGGCCTATTTATTCTTTACACAGTGAGTCTGGCCCAATCCCTCTTGTGGCCCACGACACCCCTTCTTCCTCTTATCCAAGTCCACCCATTTCTCAGCCACAAACAAACCCAGCCGTGTCTTATTCTTCCCCAATTTCTCTTCCTGCGTCAGTCCTTCCTCCTTCTCCAGATTCCCTATTCCCTTCCCTTCGTTCGTCCATCCCTTTGTCTCCTTCACCCACACCATCGCCACCGTCTCCTTCCCACACTTCACTGCCACCGTCCTCTACCAGTTCGCCACCTCCGTCCTCTTCACCCATTCCATTGTCGGAATTCTCCACCGATTCCCCTCCTCATCCGCCTCCGCAGTCACCTAGTCCCGATCCCTACCTCATTCCGCTTCGTCGCTCCAGCCGACCCACTTGTCCACCGGCCAAACTCAATGATTACGTCTGCAACTCTGTTTACTTTGACCAATCTTCCTCTTTATTACCAGGTCCGACAAAGGGTACTCGCTATCCACTGGCTAGGCATGTTTCTTATCACCGATATAGGCCTGATTATAGATCCTTTACTGCTCAAGTTAGTGCCGTTACGGAACCTCGTTCTTATTCCGAGGCTGTTGCTCATCCTGAATGGCAGGAGGCTATGTGTTCTGAATTACAGGCTCTCCAGGCCAATAGCACTTGGACACTCACTCCTCTCCCAGCTGGCAAGACACCAATTGGCTGTCGTTGGGTATACAAGGTAAAATTTCGTTCGGATGGGTCTATCGAGCGATACAAAGCCCGTTTGGTTGCCAAGGGCTTCACACAGCTGGAGGGTGTCGACTATCAGGACACTTTTTCACCCACTGCCAAAATCATTTCAGTTCGCTGCCTACTTGCTCTGGCCGCAGCCCGTGGTTGGTCTCTTCATCAGATAGACGTCAACAATGCTTTTCTTCACGGTGATTTGGCTGAGGAAATCTATATGTCTCCACCACCGGGTCTTCGGCGACAGGGGGAGCCCGACTTGGTATGTCGCCTTCATAAGTCCCTATACGGTCTGAAATAGGCATCTCGCCAATGGTTCGCAAAATTCTCAGACGCCATCTGCTTCGCTGGTTTCGTACAATCTCGAGCCGATTATTCCCTATTCACCAAAACACAATGCAAGTCCTTTACTGCCCTCTTAATTTACGTTAATGATATTCTGATTACCGGAAATGATCCTATTAGCATTGATGCAACTAAGAAATATCTGCACAGTCATTTTCGTCTTAAGGACCTTGGTAATTTGAAATATTTTCTTGGTATTGAAATATCCGCTTCTATGAAAGGAATTTTTATTTCCCAACGTAAATATGCATTAGAAATCATAGAGAATGCAGGACTGTTAGGTGCAGCCCCCATAGACACTCCTATGGAACAAGGTCTGAAGTTATTAGACAAGGGCGACTTGCTCAAAAATCCGAGTCAGTATAGAAGATTAGTCGGGAGATTAATTTATTTGACTGTTTCTAGACCAGATATAACATATGCAGTACATGTCTTGAGTAGATTTATGCATTAGCCCCGAAAACTTCATATGGAGGCAGCCCTTCGAGTTGTCAGATACTTAAAGGTTGCTCCTGGACAAGGCCTATTTTTCTCTTCGAATAGTGATTTCAAGTTAAGGGCTTACTGTGATTCAGATTGGGTAGGTTGTCCACTCACTAGGAGATCCACTACTGGCTACTGTGTATTTCTTGGACCTTCACTAATATCCTGGAGATCGAAGCGATAGAAAACGGTCTCACTCTCTTCCGCTGAAGCAGAATATCGTGCAATGACAGGGGCTTGCTGTGAGTTGACTTGGCTCTGGTTTTTGCTAAGGGACTTGGGACTTTTGCACCATGAATCTGCACTGCTGTGTTGTGACAATAAGGCTGCCTTACACATTGCAGCCAATCCAGTTTTTCATGAGCGAACTAGACATATTGAAATGGATTGCCACTACATTAGAGACAAGATTCAAGATGGTTCAGTGACAACAAGGTATGTTAATTCTGCACATCAGTTAGCAGATATCTTTACCAAGCCTCTGGGAAAAGAAAATTTTATGTCTATGATTCACAAGTTGGGAGTACAAGATATCCACTCTCCAACTTGAGGGGGAGTGTTAGAATAGATAATTGTGTTATATTATAATTCCTATTGTTGTTAATATCTTTCCTATTGTAATACAAACTCTGTATCCTAAGTGACTATATTGTAGCAACGTATTCCTGACTTGTAGGAATAGTTGCAATTCACTTCTTGTACAAATACATGTTCTCTGCTAGCAATGATATTATCTCACCAAATTATTTCTTTCTCTCATCTTTTCAAATGAATCCACTTTCATGCCTCTTAATTTGACTTGTTTTATCTGTTATCTTGTTCAGTTGATAGGCAAAAAGCACCACTTTTTTCAACTTTCACCATAAATGCCTGTATTGTTGCCATTAACGGACTAAACTTTTCTAATCAACTACCCCCTGTTGTCACAGAGAATACTTCTAATAAAACTGTATGTTTCAAGTTCCTTCAAAATATATTCCAAATACCGTATTCTTATTTCAATTCAACCAAACACTTTCTTTCTTTTGAATAATCATATGTATCAACACATTTGAAACTAAGGAATTCTATATCAAACACCCTCTCCTTGCAAATTAAAAAGAATAATATAAGCATTCAAACTAACTATCAATGCCATGTTATATATACAACTAATGGATAACTATTGCTCAGTTTCCTCTGCTTTACATAACAACAAAGAACTGAAAACCAGATAAAATGTCTAATTTTTGAAGCTGCTTGTTTCATTCTCCATTTGCTTCAATCTCTTTCAACAACTCCACAACTCGTTTCATGGACGGCCGGTTAACAGGATTCAAGTCCAAGCAGTATTTAGTAAGCGGTACCACTTGAAATGCTATCCACCCTTTGTATTCATGGTATAAGGGTTGAACATCTTGATAGCAACTGCCAGTGTCTTCTCATGAATCCACCCCTTGTAAAATTTCCCATTTGTATTTTGTTGCCTACCAAACTTGGACTTTCGGTTGTGCACTGCTGCTAGTACGTAACTGAAAATTCAATGTTCTTCTACTACAATTATTATCAAGCATCAATTCTCTTTCTCTCTTATTCTATTTATTATATCACAGTATATGACCTATTCTACATATAATTAAATTTTTGTTTCTCGTCTGGTTTTACTTCACCTCCTCATGATGTAAATGGCTGGCCTGGGCTTCAATCTCTCTCAACACCTCCATAACTTCTTTCATGGAGGGGCGGCTTCGAGGATCCAACTCAAGGCACCTCATACTAAGTTGCGCTGCTTGCAATGCTGCCCCGGACGGATATTGGCCTTCCATCTGCGCATCCATTATGGTTTTCAGCTTCGTTTCCTGAGAGAGAATTGGCTTCAACCAATCAACCAAATTTTGCTCCCCGCAAGGGTGCTCTGGATCATTTACTTTTAAACCCATCAACAATTCAAGCAGCACAACGCCAAAGCTATACACATCACTCTTCAGGTACAAGTTACCTGTTATACAATGATGAAATGACAAGTTATGTGATTAATTTTTACCAAAGAGAGGAGAGTTAACAGTTTCCCAAACATAAAGCAAATTTCGATTAATCTTTTTCATTACCCAAGATTAACTAAATACATTTTCTTAAATATATCTTAACAGTGAAATTGCTTTAATTCTTAAAACAGTAATGACTTCACTTTAAACAAACCTGTATTACGTTTCGAAATTCAGTAAGGATATAATTACCAGTTGTAAAGCACTCTGGAGCAATATAACCAAATGTGCCTGCAATAACAGTTGACACAGGTACCTCTTCACTAGAAGGCCCCAATCTTGCCAAACTAAAATTTGTAAGTTTCGCATTGTAGTTCTGTAAAACAAAATTAGACAAAGGAATAGGAGCCAACACAGAACAAAAAGATAAAGAGAAACAAGAAATCTACAAGGAGGCTTCCCCAAAAGAATACAAGCAGAATATAGACATACTAGAAAAATCCATGAATATATCCCTGATAGAGAACGAACCTCATCAAGCAGTATATTGTAGGTCTTGAAATCTCTGTAAATGACTTTCTTCTCTAAATTATGTAGAAAAGTTAAACCTCGAGCAGCTCCAATGGCAATTTTAAGTCGTATAGCCCAAGACAGTGGTTCAATCGCACAACCTCCTACGTATCCAAACAATGCAGCAATTAGCACAAAATATCAATGTATGCAGATTTTCTTTTTATATTTATGCTTCCATACTTGATTTCTTACTTCTGAAAAGATGAGTATGCAAACCTCCCTTTGGCATGTACTCAGTTACAAGGATTAGCTTTTCATCCTCCCAGCAATATCCCAATAGCCCAACCAAGTTGGGATGATAGTTTCTTCCCAAAAAGTTCACATCTGACTGCTCAAACAATCCAGTTTAGAAGGAAACAAATCACATTAACATGAATTGTAAAAACCATTGGCTTTATATCTATTGGAGTCTGGAGAGCACCAAACCAGAAAAGCTAGCTTATTGGTTTTATATCTATTGGGTTGTGGTTTCTATACCTATATAAACCCCATTCATTTATTTCATTTTATTGGTATGAGATATACTCCCCACCTTCTCTAACGCGCACATGTGGAAGATCTCCCAATCTTCCACACTCACCTCACGTGTGATCCTGGGTTGGCTCAATCGACCATTTTCGCCTTAGCTCACTGAGTGATCTCCAACAAAAATCTTACGAAAACAACTGTCATAACAATTCTCATTATTTATTAGCTTTGAAATTTTAGTAAATGTAATAGGCAGACTGGTCACGTTAAATGGGAACTAAGTGGGAAATTACTGTATAAAACAACACCAAACTAGCATTTTTCTTTGTTATTTTCATATGCTCCCTTAGACGATTGAAATTTTCTAATTTATAACAATAGATACAGTTAAAATGAAATACCTGCCATAGTTCAAAATGTTTCTCCTTTTTAGTGTTAAAATCCTTGACAGCAACTACCATACCCTCTCCACTTTTAGAAGGAGCCAGTGTCTTCTCATCCAACCAACCTTTGTAAACTTTAAAATAATCTCCATCACCTAACCAGGCATAAAGACTGAAGTTCCCAGTTGCCATCTTCAATTCTTTAAAACTGAACTCTTTTAAGTTTGATGCTGTCAACATATTGTCAATTATTCAATCTACCAAAGTAACATCAAAACAAATTGAAAAATTTACCAACCAGTAATAAAAAAGATCTCATAAAAACTTCAAGGAATCCTAAAATGGTAGTAAAAGAGAATCGAAACAAGAAAATAAAATGACTAAGAGGGTTGGTTCATGGTTGGTAGTACTGCAGAGGCTGGAAAATACTGTGGTGATCTTTGCAGGGAGAGCTTCTAACTTCTTTGCAGATAGGTTAGCTAAAATGGGAGCTAACAGGGAAGGGGATTTTGTGGAGTGGAGTATACAGGGTTGAGCTGTCTCTTGCTCTCTCTTTTGTTTGTGGTGCTTTTTTTGGGGTGTGGGGTTCCTCTGTTTCCGGTTTTTTGTTGCTCTGCTGGCTGTTTTTTCTGGGCTGCTGCTTGTTCTTTGGCGTGTTCTGTTGTTGCGCCCTCTGGCTTCTTCCTTGGGTTCTCGTTGGCTTAGGCCACGGCTAATAAAATTTTATTACTGTTCAACAAAAAAAAAAAAAGGATTCAGATGCTCAACCAAAATCCATGTAAAGCTTTTAGATTCTAAATAGTTGATACTATTTGAAGAAAAAATAACAGCAAGAATTTGGGTCATACCTGGAAAGAGCAGAAGGAGGCACTAGTTTTCTTCTTTCCATCTTACTTCATAATTTGTCTCTCTTTGTGGTCCAATTTATAGGCAGAGTCACTTTTTTTGAAACTGACAACTCAGTGTTGATTTTACTGTTCTGGTCAACTTTTTTTTTTTTTCCTTAACTTGACGCGAATACTGACCAGGCCCTGTTGTTAACATAATCAAATCAAATTTTCAAGTTATCAGAATCCAAGAATCATGTATAACTAGCTCTAAATATGTTACTATGTAATGTAATCCATAGTAAAGTTCAAAGAACCTGTAGATATTTTTCTCTCTCTGGACCCATCTCAGTTTTCTAGTTTCTTCTTCTTCTGCGAAGCTTTTTGTGAGCCGATCTCCTCCGTTGGGGGGAGATCGATGCTCTCTTCCACCGGTTGTCTCGCTCTTCTCTCCTATTTCTCTCTGTCGCTCTCCCTCCTCTGTTTGTTTTGGTTGGCGCTGTCATGGTTGGAGGCCGGTCTCCTCTTCAGTGTTTGATCGTCGGGGCGTTGGGCTTGTGGCTGTTGACGGCAGATGGAGGGGGTGGTGTTTTGTTTTGGGTGTTGGCTGGGGACAGTAGTGGTTTTTGGCTTGGGGTTTTAGGAGTTTTGTGGCTGAGTTTATTGGTTGTTTTTGTGTGTTAGGGTTTGGTCTGTTAGTTTTCTCGGTCAGTAGGGGGGTTCCGGTGATGCTATGACGGCCCTGTCCGTCGGATGGTTTTTCTCCCCCGCATCTCCGGACGGCAGCTGTTAGATCGGCCGTTCCTCTTGGTTCTGGCCAGATCTGGTGTGATTCGGCGTGAGCAGTCGATAGGTGGTCTTGATGCTCGTCCGACCCCGTCCTCTCCGTCGGGACACCACCGGCATCTTCGGCGTCCTCCTTCACTGATCTTGGTGTTTGGATTAGTAGTTTTTTGTTTTGTGGCAACGGGCTTCGGAACGGGTGGTGGTTAGATGGTATGGTGGTTTGGGGTTTCGATCAGGCATCTCCGACGTCTCTGCTTGGTTGGCGGCGTCCTGATGGGTCTTCTCCAGCGGCATAGTCTCTCTTCCGGTTCGGTTTCAGCTCGTTTGTTTGTGGTTCTAGTTTGTTTCGTTTAGTTTGTTTTGTTTAGTTCTGTTGTTGTTTTCCCATTTCGGCGGGAGTTTTTCTCCCGTTGTGGAATCTGTTCTGGGCTTGTGCTCGATTGGTTTTATTTGTGGAGTCCCAGTTATGGATGTATCTTTACCCTGGATCTGGTTTTCCAGGTTTTCAGGTGCCTTTCAAAAAAAAAAAAAAAAAAAAAAAAGTTCAAAGAACCTTGAAATGATAGCCGAACAAGAAATTAAGATAATAAGATGGATAAGCAGCATATATGATACCTTTACTGATGGTGCTGCTAGGATCAGGCTCAGTAAAGAAAGATCTTCAGTGAGAACCCATGTCAAGTTTCTGCTACTTGTTGATGATAATGTCAGACTACTTTTTTTTTTTTTTTTTTTTTTTTTGATGGAAGGAGCACCTGAAAATCTGGAACACCAGATCCAGGGCAAGGTTACAACTGTAAGGATTCCCGGTTTTTGATTGGCTTATTTCGTGGACAAACCACATGATGGGGTTTTGTTTGTAAGGGTAGCTTAGGTGGTGAAGGATCAAGCTTTAAAGCCCTTTTCAAGACCTCAAGAGAAGAAGCACTCCAAAGGTATATTTATTAGTGTTTCTTGCAATGAAGAGAAGTAGATGCACACACACACAACACTTGCATAATTCTCATTCTTGAATGTGTTGTGTATTTATTTTGTGTATGCATTATTGCCTATTTCATCTCTCTTCATGCATGTTTATTTGGTTGCATCTTGCTTAGTATTGCAAAGCATGGTTAGATTTTAGGATGCTCCATCAGGTGCAATTTGCGCCCTGATCTGCAGTCAAGGCCGCAGAAATGAGGCCGCAGAATAAGGAACAGAATTCATACTCTCTGTTCTCTTTTCTGCGCCCTTGGATTTTGCGTTTAGGGGCCGCAAAACTGTCAGGTACATTTCTGCGCCCTTGAGTTCTGCGCCCCTGGCCGCAAAATCAACCCGCAAAACTGTTGATTACAGTTCTGCGTCCTGTGTTCTGGGGTCAAGGCCGCAGAATCAAGGGCGCAAAATCAGCGGTCTTTTGCAAAAATTACAAAACGACACCACTTCACTTTGGCATACTATATATATGCCACTTTCTTTTCTAGGTCGTTTTTGATGAGTCCAAAAATCATATTTTTACTTAGAACAATTTCTTAAGTGAAAAATCTTCAAGAACTCATTTTTACACACTCAAAATCATATACATGGGCATCAAAGATCATCTAAGCATTTTCTAGCATAGTTAGTTTGCTTAGTTGATTGATTTTGAATCATCACATCTCTCTTGGTATGTTCTTCACTAATCTCATCTAATTTTAGTGTTTTTCATATTAAGGCATCTCTTTTATTACTTGTATGTTTTTAGATAATATGCTAAATACAAGATAGAGATTGTTTGTGATGACTTGATTGAGTGTTGTATTGTGATAGCTATTTAGGTTTTTATAATCTAATTTTAGCTAAGCTATTTGACATGTCATTTAGCTATTGATATCTAGGATTGCATTTATTGTTATCTAATCATCCTAGATAAGCATCTAAGGTTGCCTAGCTTTATTTGCTCATTGAATATCATCATATATTCACATAGGTTGTATAATCTCTTCATTGAGAATTTAAGTCTTGTTGGCTAAGGTTGCTTAGGCCACAAGCAAGATGGACTAGAGCCACTAATAAAGGCCCGAGTGGTAGAAGTGGGGGGTTACAGACCGGAGTGTTAGACGTGGTCTACATAGGTTGTAAACTTCATTTCGATTAGTGGATTTCGAGGTTCAAGTGTGGCGCACTAAACAGCCCGTGGTTTTTTCCCAGTGGTTGAGTTTTCCACGTATACATCAAGTGTCATTTACAATTCCGCACCATATTACACTTGTTGTTTTTGTATTGACTATTAGGGGCTTTTTCGTAATATTGACCTTAAACGAAAATTGGGTGAAAATTAGTTAAAATCTATTCACCCCCCCCTCTAGATTAATATTGTACACACCTTAATTTGTTTCAACAACCAAACTGGGACTCCACAGATAAAACTAATCGAGTACAAGCCCAGAACAGAGTCCCACAACGGGAGAAAATCGCCCACACAAGAGTGGGAATACAAACAAAACAAAACTAAACACCAAACAAAACACACGAGCAGAAGACCAAGAAGGAGGAGAGATCCATGCTGCCGGAGATGCCCCACCAGTGACGTCGCCGACCACGCAGGGACGCCGGAGGTGCCAGATCAAACTCCTACCCATCACGCCAATCAAACCCCCAGCAGTACAACGCCCGACTCCGATAAGCAAAAAATCCGACCAAGCTGAACCCAAAATCAGTGAAAGGAAGACACCAAAGCTGCCGGTGGTGTCCCGGCGGAGAGGATGGGGCCGGACGACCGCCGATCAGACACCTCACGTCGATAATCACACCAGATCTGGCCGGAGATCGGCCGATCTAACAGCTGCCGTCGAAGCTAGGACAAAGCACCCCTCCCTGTGACGCGAGAGAGATTTCCAGGCGACGAACAGGGCCGTCGTAGCAGCCTCCGGAGTCTCCCATCTGACCAGGACAGCCAAGCAAAGGAAGGAGGAAGAACCATCGTCGCCGGCTTCCGCTGCCACAGCGAGAAACCGGCGACGGAAAGTAGGAGGCGGTGAGGAACTGGTACTGTTTTAATATAAGGTTTTATCAACTTCTTTTTAATTTTCAATGTGGCGTTAACGAAACTTAGATCAAGTCAACTGCAAAAATCAACAAATGTGACCTCTTCAAGAGGTAATCAGAGTAAATGGCACCACACATAAAATTTTCTTTATGTAATCAGAGTAAATGGCATAAGATTTTCTTTTCATACTTATGCTTCCATACTTGATTTCTTACTTTTGAAAAGATTAGCATGCAAACTTCCCTTCTGCATGAACTCATATACAAGGAGTAGCTTTTCATCCTCCCAGCAATATCCCAATAGCCCAATCAAGATGGATAAGATGGATAAGCAGCATATATGATACCTTTACTGATCATATTCTAATTATTCTACTGATAAGAATCCAACTCATAAATAGTAAAAGAAATCAAATGTAGTTGCATGCATTCACAGACACACAGTGAACTCTGTTTAATTTTACTCACATTTCTCTTCTTCTTCTTCTTCTTCTTCTTAAAGCCTTTGTCTTTTTTTCCTGATAATTAAGTTTTGAAAAAGCAAGAAGTACTGCACAGGAAAAAAATAGTGCATTAGAAATGCATCATCAACCTTCTTAAATTTTAAAGTGTGTTGACCCCTCTCTCTTTATTGTTTAGTTGCAATTCTAATTTGATCGAGTCTCGATAGAACCTTGACTCATAATAATATCGGTTTTTGGAAAATAAAATTAAAAAATGAATAAATAAATAAATAAATAAACACAAACTCACTACTGTTCCAATATTTTGTAACATGTTTCAATAGATGCTGCCCTGCTGGTATAAGTGAAGCCTAAAATTCAACATTTAGTTGTGTATTTTACCATAAAATATATTTTGTTCAGTCAATCACGCTTCGTTTTTTTTTTTTTTAAAGAATCTAGAAAACTCTTGAATATAGAAAGAATCATTTCTTCTTAACAAATCTCTCAAATCCTACCTTTCTATTTTCTTCCTCTTCAACATGTACTCGTGATTTTTTTTTTTTTTTTTTTTTTTATCTCATAAACTGATTTTGCTATATATGGTTTTTTATTTATTTATACATCATCTTCAATTATAATTATTTTATTTATTTATAGTAAAAAAAAAATCACTTTAACATGATTTTTTTTCCCATATTGATATGGACAATTCAACTTGTAATTAATAATAATAAAATTAAAAAAAAAAAAAACTTTATCTGAATGAATAAAGTATAGACAATCGCACATGAAAAAGGACTATTTACACATCAACCACATTTTTTAAAATAATTATAAAAAAGAAAAAAAAAACACACTAATTAATCAACCTCAAGTTTCGTACTCTGAAAGAATTATTGTTTGAATAGTATTCTAAGAAACTTATGGATTGTTCCATGTCATTTTCAAACCTTTTATTTATTTATTTGCAAACTTAGAATAAATAATGATAAACATGTTTAGAGTAATGCTACACCTCCCAATTTTTTTTTTCAAATTCTGTCCCAAATGATGTGGCACGTAAGGTGTCAACATCTTATAAATCATGAGATTATATGGTAAATTATATGATGTTAACACCTCACGTGTCACATCATTTGGGACAGAATTTAATAAAAAAAATTAGGACGTCTAACATTACTCACATATATATAAATTGCTCAGGATAATTAAAGACCCCTGTATCTATATATCTGTATAAAAATACGAATCCATTTTCTCTAAAAAAGAAAACAAAAGAGAAATTAAATCTTGGCAACAATAATTTTGTCATAGTAACTTTGCAAAACGAATCTTGAAACAATAAAAATCTAAAACGTGACAGAATAACTTTTCAACAACACATTTTATGAACACGTGTACACCATTGGCGGGTTATAAAGGAGCATGAGTATGACCCGCTGGTTTTTAACTTCTTCATGGTATTCATAATTGTCCTGTAATTTACAACCTAGCTTAAAGCTTTTTCAATGGTGATTATGAAAAAATCAAAAACTAAATAGACATTTTATTTATATGAAAAAAAAAAATACACATTTTATTTTTGTCTTTTTCGTTGACATTTGAAAATTAAATATTAGTTTGATAGTAATCTTCAATTCTTAGTTTGATATATTAGTTTGATAACTAGAGAGAAGGTTTTATTGATCGACTTGAATAATTCTTAGGAAAAAAACAAGGCTAGACTACAATTGTGGCCTGGTCCTCAATCTCTTTCAACACCTCCACAACTTCTTTCATGGAGGGGCGGCTTCGAGGATCCAACTCAAGGCACCTCAGACTGAGTCGCGCTGCTTGTAATGCTGCCACGGACGGATATTGGCCCTCCATCTGCACATCCATTATGGTTTTCAGCTTCGTTTCCTGAGAGAGAATTGGCTTCAACCAATCAACTAAATTTTGCTCCTTGCAAGGGTGCTCTGGATCATTTACTCTTAAACCCATCAACAATTCAAGTAGCACAACGCCAAAGCTATACACATCACTCTTCAAGTACAAGTTACCTATTATACAATGATGAAATGACAAGTTATGTGATTAATTTTTACCAAAGAGAGTTTCCCAAATATAAAGCAAATTTCGATTAACTAATATATCTTAACTGTGAAATTGCTTTAATTCTTAAAACAATATTGACTTCACTTTAAACAAACCTGTATTACGTTTCGAAATTCAGTAAGGATATAATTACCGGTTGTAAAGCACTCTGGAGCAATATAATCAGATGTGCCTGCAATAACAGTTGACACAGGTACCTCTTCACAAGAAGGCCCCAATCTTGCCAAACTAAAATTTGAAAGTTTCGCATTGTAGTTCTGTAAAACAAAATTAGACAAAGGAATAAGAGCCAACATAGAACAAAAAGATAAAGAGAAACAAGAAAATCGACATGGGGCCGGGGCTACCTCAAAAGAATACAGTCAGAATATAGACATGCTAGAAAAATCCATGAATATATCACTAATAGCGAACGAACCTCATCAAGCAGTATATTGTATGTCTTGAAATCTCTGTAAATGACTTTCTTCTCTAAATTATGTAGAAAAGTTAAACCTCGAGCAGCTCCAATAGCGATTTTAAGCCGTATAGCCCAAGACAGTGGTTCAATCGCACAACCTCCTGTGTATCCAAACCATCCGGTAATTAACACAAAATATCAATGCAAGCAGATTTTCTTTTTATCCTTATGCTTCCTTACTTGATTTCTTACTTTTGAAAAGATGAGCATTCAAACCTCCCTTTGGCATGTACTCAGATACAAGGAGTAGCTTTTCATCCTCCCAGCAATATCCCAATAGCCCAACCAAGTTGGGATGATAGTTTCTTCCCAAAAAGTTCACATCTGACTGCCCAAACAATCCAGTTTAGAAGGAAACAAATTACATTAACATGAATTGTAAAAACCATTGGCTTTATATCTATTGGGGTCTGGAGAGCATCCAAACCAGAAAAACTAGCTTATTAGTTTTATATCTATTGGGCTGTGGTTTCCATATCTATATAAAGTTTATAAACCCCTTTCACTTATTTCATTTTGTCGATATGAGATATACTCCCCACCTTCTCTAACGCACACACGTGGAAGATCTCCCAATCTTCCACACTCACCTCACGTGTGAGCCTGGGTTGACTTAATCTACCATTTTTCCCCTTAGCTCACTGAGTGATCTCCAACAAAAATCTTACGAAAAGTCGAAAACAACTCTCATTATTTATTAGCCTTGAAATTTTAGTAAATGCAATAGCATTTTTCTTTGTTATTTTCATATGCTCCCTTAGACGATTGAAATTTTCTAATTTATAAAAATAGATACAGTTAAAATGAAATACCTGCCAGAGTTCAAAATGTTTCTCCTTTTTAGTGTTATAATCCTTGACAGCAACTACCATACCCTCTCCACTTTTAGAAGGAGCCAGTGTCTTCTCATCCAACCAACCTTTGTAAACTTTCCACGAATCTCCATCACCTAACCAGACATAAAGACTGAAGTTCCCAGTTGCCATCTTCAATTCTTTAAAACTGAACTCTTTTAAGCTTGATGCTGTCAACATCTTGTCAATTATTCAATCTAACAAAGCAACATCAAAACAAATTGAAAATTTTACCAACCAGCAATAAAAATGATCTCATAAAAAGTTCAAGGAATCCTAAAATGATAGTAAAAAAGAATCGAAACAAGAAAATAAAATGACTAAGAGGGTTGGTTGGTAGGTAGTATCAATTAATACAAGATTCAGATGCTCAACCAAAATCCATATAAAGCTTTAGGGGCCGTTTGGTATGGGGTAATCAAAATAATGTGATTCCTGGGAATGTGAAACCCAGGAATCACATTACTGGGAAAGTTGTATCCATGTGTTTGGTTGTGCATGGGAATATTATGTTCGATTCCTGGGAATGTTAGATAATTGTGTTTGGTTGTGTATGGGAATGTTTTTGTGTTTATATAAAAAAACATGTCAAAATTAATTTGAAAATAAAAAAAATTATAAATAAACAAATAACATCACACATTTACACGTCATCGTCATCTTCATTGCTGTGAACAAAACCAGATCAGGAAGCCAAAAAATAAAAAACTGGATCACTTGTCTTCTTCTTCATATTCTCGTTGCCGAAGTTCGTCTTCTTCTTCATCTTCTCGTCGTCGAGAAGCTCGTCGCCGAGAAGAGAAGCTCACCGTCGTCAAAAAGCTCGTCTCGCCTCGCCGAAAAGCTCGCAGTCGCCAAGAAGCTTGTCATCGTCGAAGTTCGTCGTCGTCGGCGTCGTCATCATCGAGCAAACCCAGATGATGTGATTCGATTTTAAAATTGATCGATTTAGGTTTGGGTTTGGGTTTTTGAAAATTGATTTGATTGGACAAGATTGGGATTTGGGGATGAATTGAAGGGTTTGTGTGATTGAAAATTGAAGAAGAAGAAGAGGTGGTGTGATTGAAAATTGAAAATCAAAGAAGAAGAAGTGTGATCTGCGTGAGATCGAAGAAGAAGAACATTAAAAAAAAAAAAAAAAAAAAAAAAAAAAAAAAAAAAATTAATGAGGTGGGTCCCACGGTGGGAATCAGATGGAGGGGCATCTGAAACCCACCTGTTGGGGAGGGAATCACATTACCCTCTTGGAGGGTAATGTGATTCCCATGGGATTCACATTCCCAGGAATCTGAAATTACAAACCCAGTAACAAACATGGGAATCCTATCAGATTCCCATTCCCATGCCAAGATACCCCCATACCAAACGGCCCCTTAGATTCTAAATAGTTGATACTATTTGAAGAAAAAATAACAGCAAGAATTTGGGTCAAACCTGGAAAGAGCAGAAGGAGGCACTTGTTTTCCTCTTTCTATCTTACTTCATAATTTGTCTCTCTTTGTGGTCCAATTTATAGGCAGAGTCACTTCTTTTGAAACTGACAACTCAGTGTTGATTTTACTGTTCTGGTCAACTTTTTTTTTTTCCTTAAATTATTACAAATAAAAGTTGATATTTTCTCGCTCCATTCACACTTACATCGACAATAGTTAGATGATGTCTCCATAACTTGACGCCAGTGCCGGTCCTGTCTTTTCCGAGGTCCCGGGCGAAATCTAATAAATGGGCCCCTTGTGTATATTCATAGTTTTTTCGCACTAGTCCCGCAAGCCACAATGCCGCAAGATTTTTTTTTTTTTTTTTTTTTTTTTTTTTTTACTGAAAATACAATCAAATCATATATTAGTTAATAATTATATGTATGAGATTGACACCAAAGAATAATTAAAAAAAAAACAGTAAGTGTTTGTCCTATAATTTATAAGATCGTATAGTAATGTATTAATGCAAACAAAAGACTTTATTCTATTTAAATTTCTTGGACCCCTTGTACATATTTATGGCAAATGATAAATACAAACTTGCTATACAACAACAACTGATTAAACACATTATGTGATTAGTGATTAACAGATACCTTAAGATTTGAAGTGCAAGATAAGCCAGTGAGTCAGTGACACTATCAATTTTATCATCAGACCCTCCTTGGCATCATCTTCTAACTACAATTCTAGGCTTTCATGTCTCCAAGTCAGCTCAAATCAATAATTGTTCACATTATAAAAGCATATAAAATAACAAAATAACAAAATACCAAATTACCAATTAAAATATCAAAAAATATCATATCTTTAAACTAGAAAGTAGAAACTAAAGTTCCATAATATCTCTCAATTAACTCAAACGGACAAACACAGTATGACGATTGACGAACAAACTGAATATGACAACGAACACAAATTGGTAAACATAGATGTTTTCTGAACATTAAATAGAACAACAGAACATAAACATAAAAATTACAAACAAAAATGAAATTATAAATTACCTAGGCAGTGAGAGTGTGAGACCTGAGAGAATTCGAATGTAGTTATGTAGAAAAAGAATAGAGACTTGAGAGAGAAAGATTAAAAGTTGAGAGTCTGAATGTCTGATTGACTGATTGTCTGAGATGAAACCCTAACAAAGGACTAATGTTTAGGAGAGCAAGAAGGCAAGAAGCAATGAAACCCTAACAAAATTGGGTATGGTCTGAAAAAAAAAAAAATCAATAAAACGAATTGGGCATCAGAACCATCATTTCTTTGTTTTTGTAATGCTTGGGCTTTTTAAAAACAAGGCCCTTTTTTCTGCAGCAAATTATTTCTATTGGGCCATTTTTTTTTTCAGAATTCAACCCATCTACAAACACTCAAAAAGGGGCCTGGCCGGGCGCCCCTGGTGCCCTGGCCCAGGGCCGCCCCTGCTTGACGCGAATACTGACCGGGCCCTGTTGTTAACATAATCAAATCAAATTTTCAAGTTATCAGAATCCAAGAATCATGTATAACTAGCTCTAAATATGTTACTATGTAATGTAATCCATAGTAAAGTTCAAAGAACCTTGAAATGATAGTCGAACAAGAAATTAAGATGGATAAGCAGCATATATGATACCTTTACTGATGGTGCTGCTAGGATCTTCAGTGAGAACCCATGTCAAGTTTCTGCTACTTGTTGATGATAATGTCAGACTACTGTTTTAATATAAGGTTTTATCAACTTCTTTTTAATTTTCAATGTGGCGTTAACGAAACTTAGATCAAGTCAACTGCAAAAATCAACAAATGTGACCTCTTCAAGAGGTAATCAGAGTAAATGGCACCACACCTAAAATTTTCTTTATGTAATCAGAGTAAATGGCATAAGATTTTCTTTTCATACTTATGCTTCCATACTTGATTTCTTACTTTTGAAAAGATTAGCATGCAAACTTCCCTTCTGCATGAACTCATATACAAGGAGTAGCTTTTCATCCTCCCAGCAATATCCCAATAGCCCAATCAAGTTGGGATGATAATGTCTTCCTGAAAAGTTCACCTCTGCCTGCTCAAAAAATCCAGTTTAAAGGCAGGTCAGGTCATACTAGATTGCTAGATGATTGAAATATCTAATTTAGGACAATAGATAGAGTTAAAATGAAATACCTGCCAGAGTTCAAAATGTTGCTCCCTTTTAGAGTATTCCTTGATAGCAACTACCATACCATCTCCAGTTTTAGAAGCAGCCAGTGTCTTCTCATCCATCCAACCTTCATAACCTTTACACGAAACTCCATCACCTAACCATGCGTCTTCATAAACTTTACATGAATCTCCATCACCTAATCAGGAATCAGGACAGAAGTTCCCAGTTGCCATCTTCAATTCTTTAAAACTGAACTCTTTTAAGTTTGATGTTGCCACCATCTTGTACGTCAATTATTCAATCTACCAAAGTACGAATTAACCAATCAGCAATAAAAAGATTTCATAAAAAGCTCGAATAATCCTAAACTGATAGTAACAAAGAAACAAGATATTAAAATGGCTATGAGGATTGGTAGTATCAATTAAGACAAGATTCAGATTCTACTTGACTAAAAGAACAAATAAAAGCAAACTATCGGTCAAATCTGGAAAGACAGGAAAAGGTGGCACTTGTTTTCTTTTTACCTATTCAAGTCTTCTTTTCGTTCTTAATTTGCAGTTTCCATGAATCCTCTTTCTTGCTTCAGTGCTCAACTGCCCTGTTTTTACACAACATAACCTCTGCCCCCATCCACAATTAAACATATATTTTTTTGACCTTTGTTATATTATAAGTAACATTCTAAAATACTTAATTGCATATTATAATCCCTTCTCTATTGTTTTGTTTCTGGTGATTGTGATCCATTCATAAACAACAAAGAACAGAAAATGATAGAATAGTAAACGACCTGTCATTGCAAGCACAACAAACCATTCATACTACTAATGTTATGCTGTGCATCTCCACAAATTTAAGGTTGTATGGTTGTCTCTTTGCGATTTTAAAGATAAAGGCCACATGGTTTCTGATTTCTAATTGAAATTTTTTGTTTGACCAAGTCATTAATCTTTTTGTTGTTCTTCATATATATATATATATATATATACACATCAGTAATTACTCAACTCAAAAGTCCAGAAGTGCAATGAACAAGAAATTCTGGGGAAAAGGAAGATATAACCTTCAAACATCATGACTGATAAAAAAAGTATCAGGAGCAGAAAATAACACTGTTATAATTCCATTAGAATTTCATCTAACACTGTTATTGTCATTTTCCCCCAGCAGTTCGATTTGATTTTAAGCACCTATTCTTTTCATTTATGTGGGCAAGCATTAGCATTGGAGTGGCAGCCGTTGTGAGGGCTAATGGCCGGATATTCTGCAACCGGCCTCGCCTGCACAAGCCACGAAATTGATTGTGTAGAGCAAATCCATAAATTTTTTGTGAAATTATCTGCTTGCTGACGATTATATTTATTTTTTGTAGCTCACGTAGTTTTAATTCTTTAATTAGGCTTATATATTTCATTTGAATGCTACGGAAATGCCTTTGAAAAAAACTTTCCTCAAAATTACCTCCTTGTAACTTGAAGCTTTTTGTATTATTGGCATACAATTGGCAAACTGTGTTCAATCGGTGTGTTATTAAATCCTTATAGCCAACATTCTTGTAACTGATGGCGATTAACAAAATCAATTTTACACCTACTATAAACCAATTATTACAATTATAGCTTGAACTTAATGTTTGGAAGGTTTCGTTTATGGCTGCTTCTTCTTGTCTAAATAAGAGTGGTTTCATTGAAAGCTCAACGCAGCCCAGACCAGGTGTCTCAAACCGATTTCCTTACAGGAATTGAATAAGAGTGGCTGGTGATGATGATGTTTGAGTTTCCTTACAGGAATTGAATCCATCCAATCTATCTTTGCAGGACTTTTCAACATCAGGCATGATCATATTGATCTTCTCAACAATGGAAACTTTATCAGCATTTGCTATTTTGCTGCTTGAATTTTTCATTCACTTATAGTTCACAAGAGTATTGAATCGCACAATCTCATCGCCTGAAGTATAGGCCACACATACCAAAAGCACCACCTTGGTGTTATTCGCGGCAACCATCATCACTTTCTTTGCTGCAACCCTGACTGGCTCACTCAAAAGTTTCATGTTCCCTACAAAATATACTCTTAACAGACTAACACCATACTGGTTCACAACACTTTCTTCCTCAAGCAGCCTGCAAAAGATCCATCAGGTTTTGAACCTCATCGGGCTGTCTTTTGAAATTTTTGATGCTAAATGCATAAGATCGTCACATACTTGGTTCCTAATTCATATCATTGCAATTGTTAAGGCACATACATGAACGATACAAAACCATCCTTGTGGCCTGCCCCTAGCTTCCTCTAGCTTTTTCTTCTTACTGTATCTTCGAGTTCCATCCATGATAAACGAGACATTATTAGGTATAGGACCAACAGCAAGAAAACGAAACAAGCATCTTCTTACAAAGCTACTCAAACATACAAACATCATTTCATTTCGAAAACCTGAACTGATAAAGTATAATATTATTAGTTGCCATTGATGCAGAATGATTGATATTCAATGATGATCCGATAGAAAATAAACTCAAATAAAATGAAAAGTAAACAGGATTAGAAGCAGGAACTTAACGCGAACCCCATTAACAGAAAAACATTATAGCATGAATTGCATGTATTCAAATTAATTATATCAAACAGCCCTCTCTATACAATATAAGAAGAGCGTAATTGTAAAGCAAACAAACTTGCATGCCACTGTAAATAAGACCATTTACACTATAATATATATATATACAACTTTTGAATAACTATCCTTTGTTTGTCTTAGCTGTAGAACTGAAAACCAGATAAAATGACCATGACAGTTTAGAAGCAGAAATGGAAGCCATGATTCTGTGTCAAAACTTTAAAGGTTGGGGTTCAAAATACTTCCACTTCTCCTTTATTGACAAGCTGTCTTGAGTGAAGTCGATTGGGGAACAATGATGTATAATGTATGGGGGATTTGGCCATGGAAAATGTGGAGGTCTAAACTTTGGAGTTGTTTGTTTCTTCCTCCATTGCTTCAATTTCTTTCAACACCTCCACAACTTCTTTCATGGAGGGCCGGTTTTCAGGATTCGAGTCCAAGCATTTTTGAGTAAGCTCTGCTACTTGAAATGCTGCCGTAGCTGGATACTGGCCTTCCATGCGCACATCCATTATGGTTCCCAGCTTCTTTTTCTGACAGAGCTTTGGCTTCAACCATTTAACCAATTTATGTTTCCCGTGAGGGCGATTTTTATCAACTGCCCTTAAACCCGTCAATAATTCAAGTAGCACAACACCAAAGCCATAAATATCACTCTTTATATATAAATTACCTGTTACATAACAATGAATAGCAAGTTAGGTGATAGCCAAATAAAGTTAATTGTTCCTGCCTTTGCTGTGAAAGTTAATTGTTACCTGTAGCAATGTATTCTGGATCAGCATAACCATATGTGCCCATAACGCTTGTGTTGATATGCGACTCTTCATCACAAGGCCCTCTCATTGCTAGGTCAAATCCTGATAGTTTTACATTGTAGTTCTAGGAAAGGAAATAACACAATATGAAAACACAGTTATGGTATATATATCCTATAAGCAAGATAGACATTTAATGAATATCAATTATACAATTCTGAAAGAGCTACACAGTTTCAAAATGTCATAATAATCCCACAATCTTGCAAATAGAGCTCAAGGCTTGAATGAAGATACAAACATAATGATCAAATAAAAACAAACCTCATCAAGCAACACATTCGAAGTCTTAAGACCTCTGTGAATGACTTTCTTTTCTAAAGTATGTAAAAAAGCCAGACCTCGAGCTGTTCCAATAGCAATTTTAAGTCGTATATCCCAAGATAGTGGTTTCATGGCACCAACACCTAAGTAACCAAATTGTCCAACAATCAATACAAAATATGTAAATATCGATGAACACGCTTTTTTCCCCTTTTATGTTGGCATTGTTTGATTTCTTACTTCGAAAAAGATGTTTATCCAAGCTTCCTTCCTGCATGAACTCATACACGATGACCAGCATTTCAGCCTCCCAACAATATCCTACGAGTCCAATTAGGTTGGGATGATAATGTCTTCCGAGAAAGTCCACCTCAGACTGCTCAAAGAATCAAAGTTAGACTGCTAGCACTTCCCATTTCCTTTTTTGTTTTTTTACAATTCTTTTCTAGATGATATATAATTCTAATGTTGGATAATCTTAATAATAGAGTTAAAAGTGAATACCTGCCATTCATCAAAACCTTTGAAGCCATCAGAGTTCAATATCTTGATAGCAACTGCCATTCCAGTTCCCCTTTTAGAAGAAGGAGCTAGTGTCTTCTCATAAATCCAACCTTTGTAAACTTTCCCAAAACCTTCCTCACCTAAGATGTTGTCAGGACAGAAGTTGTTAGTTGCAATCTTCAAATCTGCAACACTGAACTCTTTCAAGCCCGGTGTCCTTGATATCTGCATATTTGGATCCTGAACACCTGAAATTGGACTTTTGCCTGCACTGCAGCTGCTAGCACCTGAAAATTCTATGATGTTGTCATAATTACTTGATGTTTTCTATGTAATTCAGCAAATAGAAAGATGTAATAATAAAATCTTAAAAATCCTCAAAACAATTTAAAGATAGAAAACAAGAAATTGAGATGGTCAAGCATAGTACCAGGTGTACTATCCATGTCAAGATGAAGAAGAAGACAACTTTCTTTAGGATTTGGGACCAGAGATGGGTGTTTCTGTAACACCCCCAAAATCCGGGACCCAACGGACTGGGTTGCTACACGGAACAGAACTTTTAAAAACCTTAATTCATAATTATTCACAATTAGAATCATCAATAATATATCCCCCAAAATACAATATCCAAACCTGATACCATCAATTACACTAAACTGCCAGATTCTAGCTATAATTACAACATTAAATAAATTGATTCATTACAATACGTATACACATGAAATTAAATCCTCCAACGGTACATTTTCAACCATATGTTAATGCAAACCCCATCCATTCTAAGTCCATGAACTCAATCTGCAAAATGACGGTGACGAGGGGGTGAGCCGTCAGCTCAATAAATAAATTCATGCATAACATGTAAAATAATTAACCTTTGTAAAAACCTTTGCGTTCAAAACCTTTCTAATAAACCCTTCGGAAATATTAATAAAACGGTTGAAACAATATTTAAAATCATATCCGTTCATATTCTTAAATCATAAAGCATTTCATAAAACAATATAACAATATAAATCAAAAGATCATCTAATAATCATAGTTTAAAACACTGAAATCGGATATTCACTTAATAAGATAGTAAACAGTGTTCTTACAGTGTAAATAGTATTCTTTTTTATAAACAGTAATCATATAGTTTCATAGTATAAACGGTATTCTTTTATAAAACAGTAAGCATATAACTTTTCAATATAAACGGTAGTCTTTTTATAAAACGGTAAACATATAGCTTTTCAGTATAAACTGTAGTCTTTTTATAAAATGGTGAGCATACAGCTTTTCAGTATAAACAGTGAAATCAATATATCAGTTGGCTCATGTTCCATAGTGTCACAATTAACCCGAGTGACGCGGCAACAGTATGTCACAATTAACCCGAGTGACGCGGCAACAGTATGTGTGCACACAGAATCCCAGCTGGGCCAGTAACAATAACGGTAACTACGGAACGATGAGCCAAAACGGTTTTATAAATTCACATATATTTAAATCAGTAGCATTTTCATGTAATAGTATAAACGGTAGTGGTAGCGGTAGCATTTTTATAAAACTATTAGTACAATATAACAGTAGTATTTCAGTAAAACTTTATGAGTTTAAATAATAGTGATCAAAAGGTATTTGACGGTATATAAGAAATAGATCAATTTCAAAACAGTAAATGTATAAGTCTTAAACAACGTAAATACTTGATCAAAGCCAGTAATATCTTTGACAAATATAATAGAGTGAAATACAATAGAGAAAACAGTAATTTTGGTAATTTCAAACGTAACACACCATGAATGAATTTACTTACCTCAAACACGTACAAATCCGCTATAGCTTTAGAAACTCAAGAATCACTCAAACCTATAAAATATTACATTTGATTCATTGTCATAATCTCATAATCACAGCCATTTAAATCAACATGGGCTTCACATATATTAAACCAAACTTAGAAATCTAATTTCCAGCTATAATCACAACTGACCACCTTCTGGTCTCCGATTTTTAATTAATTCTCTACAACTCCAATTATTACGAAATTTGATATGAATGATCTAAACATATAGGAAATACTACAGTAAAATTATCAATTAGCTCCATGATCATTTGAATATGTAAATATTCATTCCTTTCCCATTTTTCTGAAATCTGTCCAGCAGAGAATGAGATCCGACCTTTGTCCATTCCGAAAATTATAACAATATTTCTACACATCTAAAAATCACGAAACTTTACAGAATGATATTAGACATATAAATATACCTTCATATAAATTCCCATAATTTTCCCACATGAATAACCAACCCAAAACGGTATTACGAAATCTGGCTGGTTTAGTAAAAACAGGGGATCTCCAAACATCTCCTTAATGAATCGAAAATCTAATTAAAATCATGCTAAGGATCATGAACTATGAAATGAATATTAACCAATTCTATACATGCTTATTCTCATAAATGATTCATAAAATCAATCTAACATATCAAAGAAATCCTTAACAAGAGAACAACTTACCTAGTACCAATATCTTCCAACCAATGTTTTTACCAAGCTTCTGCCCAGCTCTGATCGGAGGCATACATCTCTCCACAGGGAACTCCAATTGAAATCTCCACCGTCCAGAATCAAGAACTACAAGAGTAGAACATGCTGACCAAACTGGAGCTTGATCGGACCACAAATTGATCTCCGAAATGCCCCTAGAAGAAATCTGGACAGAACTCCAAAAATTCCAAACATACTCTCTCCTTTCTTATCTTCACCGAGTTTCTCTTTACTGTTTTCCATTTCTCTCTTCTTTCCTCTTTCTCGGTTCTTCCTTCTCTCTTTCTCATTTCCCTCTTCTATCTTCTTTCTCCTTATTTTTCCAAGGCGTGGACTTGGAGTGGACTTGGATGGGATCAAATCCCCTTTTGTTTTATATAATATATTGGTCCTCACTTTACACACGTCTCCCTTGTGTTTTAAGTCATCAACCTATCATGGCAATTTACATTTCCACCCTTGTATCATTTCTTATTCATTTTCAATCCATCAAATACATAGAAATTTACAATCTTACCCACACTAAATTCAGTTTTGGGTTTGGATCAACTTATAATTATTTGGGTTAGGACCTTAACATTTACGATAAAGATAAACTCAAATACTAATTGATTTAGGTCCAATCCAAATCACTACTTCTCTTGATATAATTATGATCTCACAAACACTACAAATCCATAATAATTGGGGTCAACTATTTGGGAACAGTTAGACCCATTTTTCAGGATATTACAGTTTCCCCATGGGGCCCATGGGGTTATGACAGCAAATTTTGCCCTCAAACGGATTTTGGGGGTGAGGATAGACTTGGCCCCCATTTTTTAAATGGAGGAGGTGGTGGGGGTACCCTTCCCCACAAACCCATTCCCCTATTTCACTCCAAAAATATATATATTATTTTAATTTTAATTTATATCTAAAGTTTTAATAATTAAAAAAAAAAAAACTAATATATTATAATATTAACTTGAGTTATTAGTTACTAGGTAGTATTTAGTACATGAATATTGATCGAATATGTAAATTTTAAATTTGATTTGTTGTGTAATACTTTATTAGAAGTATTTATATTTATTTTGGATTTCTTTAAACCAATTATATATTTTTGAACGAATATTTTGATTACTTTTTTGGATTGAATATTTTAATAGGGTCAAATTAGAAATTGAAATGACCGAATTCTAAAATCCAAATTCCGATTATCGAATTAAAAATTAAAAATTGAAAATTTAGAATTGAAAATGAAAATAAATGGGAGAAATGGGGTTTGGAGATGGGAGAGGGGGAACCTCCCCCCAAAACGCCCCCACCCCCAATCCCCCCAAATGGGTTTTGGGGGAGGTGGTGGGGGAAGGGTTGAAGAATGGAGGTGGAGGTGGGGGACCCCCCCCCCCCCCCCCCCCCCTTGGGCCCCCATGCCCATCCCTATTTGGGACCTTACCGTGTTAAATATAAGGTTGACGGCAAACCTGGAAAGAGCAGAAAAGGAGGACCCTTATTTCCCTTCATAAATTCATAACTTGAATTGTATTCTTAATAATTCTTAAGATATTTTGTATCATTTATTGTAAGATCTAAGAGAAAATAAAAATTATATTTAGATTCTATATTGAACACCAATACCATACAAGCCTTGGATGACTATTTTTTTCCTCTACATTGCACCACAAAGAATTGATGACCAATTGATATTTGCTCACTACATTTACATTTGCATCAGAACGAACACCTGGTCATCCATAAAGGTTCTAAAGCTTCTGGTGTAGCGGAACCTCTACGAGAAAAACCTGCAAGAAACAATTAGTTCAACCTACTAATATTCTGTTGATCCGCGCATGGATGCCAAAATATCAGGCTTCAATACGACAATCTTCGCGCACGAAGGATGTGTAATTGGATAGTTGGAGAATCAATTCTCTGAAATTTTATTAAATCAAAAACTGAAAAATAATGACGGCTTACAGGTCTATTTAAAGGAAACAAACCCTAACCCTAATCTGAATCCTTGATGAGCAAGGAACGGCCTAAAAACCCTAAATAACGAAAATTACCAAAAATGGCAAATTTGAGTTAAATGCAAAAACGAATAAAACTAACAATCCTAAGAAAGCCAGAATTGACGGAAGTTGATTCGGACTTGGAAAACAAAAGTTATTGCAAAAACGAAACTTTCCAAAAACGGCAAAAACGGCCTTTTCGGGGCCTAAACGACGGAATTCGGCTAAAAAAGGGCATGCCTCACAATCTTATGTAGTGACTTTGAAAGCTCTCGCCAATTCGCTTCAACAGTAAAAGTTTCACGTCGATCCGACTCCGTCGCCCGGACTAGTAGGATTGAAATGGCCTATTTCCTTGGTCTTTTTCCTCCATGTAATCCAAAGCCAAGGCTACTGCATCAGCTTCCCTGAGTGATTCCTGGAATAATATTTTGGGTTAATAGCACCAATGCCCCCTACATTATATCCGAAGTAGCGATGTGTACCATAAACTTTTTTTCCTGACATTAAACCTTTGAACTATCGTTTATTGACAAAACCCGACTGTAGATGCCCCCTCCCAGGGGGGAATAAACCCAACTATTTGTTAATAAAAGATAGTTCAGGGGTTTTAATTCTAGGAAAATAAGTTTATGAACCTGAGGTAGTAGTTATTATACTTGGAAAAAAAAGTTGCTCATGAATCCACCCTTGCCTAGTTGCCTAACAAGGATTCAGAAATCAGAACTGAAGTTGCTAGTTGCTTTCTTCAAATGTTCCCATCATGATCAGAATCACAACAAATAACAAAATTTTGATTTTTCCTCTTCAACAACTTTATAACTTTATAATCAGAAATTAATACATTTCAATTCTTAGTTTGATAGCTAGAGAGAAGGTTTTATTGGTCGACTTGAATAATTCTTAGGAAAAAAACAAGGCTAGACTACAATTGTGGCCTGGTCCTCAATCTCTTTCAACACCTCCACAACTTCTTTCATGGAGGGGCGGCTTTGAGGATCCAACTCAAGGCACCTCAGACTAAGTTGCGTTGCTTGTAATGCTGCCATGGACAGATATTGGCCCTCCATCTGCACATCCATTATGGTTTTCAGCTTCGTTTCCTGAGAGAGAATTGGCTTCAACCAATCAACTAAATTTTGCTCCCTGCAAGGGTGCTCTGTATCATTTACTCTTAAACCCATCAACAATTCAAGTAGCACAACGCCAAAGCTATACACATCACTCTTCAAGTACAAGTTACCTATTATACAATGATGAAATGACAAGTTATGTGATTAATTTTTACCAAAGAGAGTTTCCCAAATATAAAGCAAATTTCGATTAATCTTTGTCATTACCCAAGATTAACTAAATATATTTTCTTAAATATTTCTTAGCAGTGAAATTGCTTTAATCCTTAAAACAATAATGACTTCACTTTAAACAAACCTGTATTACGTTTCGAAATTCAGTAAGGATATAATTACCGGTTGTAAAGCACTCTGGAGCAATATAATAAGATGTGCCTGCAATAACAGTTGACACAGGTACCTCTTCACAAGAAGGCCCCAATCTTGCCAAACTAAAATTTGTAAGTTTCGCATTGTAGTTCTGTAAAACAAAATTAGACAAAGGAATAAGAGCCAACATAGAACAAAAAGATAAAGAGAAACAAGAAAATCGACATGGGGCCGGGGCTACCTCAAAAGAATACAGTCAGAATATAGACATACTAGAAAAATCCATGAATATATCACTAATAGAGAACGAACCTCATCAAGCAGTATATTGTATGTCTTGAAATCTCTGTAAATGACTTTCTTCTCTAAATTATGTAGAAAAGTTAAACCTCGAGCAGCTCCAATGGCGATTTTAAGCCGTATAGCCCAAGACAGTGGTTCAATCGCACAACCTCCTGTGTATCCAAACCATCCGGTAATTAACACAAAATATCAATGCAAGCAGATTTTCTTTTTATCCTTATGCTTCCTTACTTGATTTCTTACTTTTGAAAAGATGAGCATTCAAACCTCCCTTTGGCATGTACTCAGATACAAGGAGTAGCTTTTCATCCTCCCAGCAATATCCCAATAGCCCAACCAAGTTGGGATGATAGTTTCTTCCCAAAAAGTTCACATCTGACTGCTCAAACAATCCAGTTTAGAAGGAAACAAATCACATTAACATGAATTGTAAAAACCATTGGCTTTACATCTATTGGAGTCTGGAGAGCATCCAAACCAGAAAAACTAGCTTATTGGTTTTATATCTATTGGGTTGTGGTTTCCATATCTATATAAACCCCTTTCATTTATTTCATTTTGTCGATATGAGATATACTCCCCACCTTCTTTAATGCACACACGTGGAAGATCTCCCAGTCTTCCACACTCACCTCACGTGTGAACCTGGGTTGGCTTAATCGACCATTTTTCCCCTTAGCTCACTGAGTGATCTCCAACAAAAATCTTACGAAAACAGCTCTCATTATTTATTAGCCTTGAAATTTTAGTAAATGCAATAGCATTTTTCTTTGTTATTTTCATATGCTCCCTTAGACGATTGAAATTTTCTAATTTATAACAATAGATAAAGTTAAAATGAAATACCTGCCAGAGTGCAAAATGTTTCTCCTTTTTAGTGTTAAAATCCTTGACAGCAACTACCATACCCTCTCCACTTTTAGAAGGAGCTAGTGTCTTCTCATCCAACCAACCTTTGTAAACTTCCACGAATCTCCATCACCTAACCAGGCATAATGACTGAAGTTCCCAGTTGCCATCTTCAATTCTTTAAAACTGAACTCTTTTAAGCTTGATGCTGTCAACATCTTGTCAATTATTCAATCTACCAAAATAACATCAAAACAAATAGAAAAATTTACCAACTACAGCAATAAAAATGATCTCATAAAAAGTTCAAGGAATCCTAAAATGATAGTAAAAAAGAATCGAAACAAGAAAATAAAATGACTAAGAGGGTTGGTTCATGGTTGTTAGTATCAATTAATACAAGATTCAGATGCTCAACCAAAATCCATGTAAAGCTTTAGATTCTAAATAGTTGATACTATTTGAAGAAAAAATAACAGCAAGAATTTGGGTCATACCTGGAAAGAGCAGAAGGAGGCACTTGTTTTCTTCTTTCTATCTTACTTCATAATTTGTCTCTCTTTGTGGTCCAATTTATAGGCAGAGTCACTTCTTTTGAAACTGACAACTCAGTGTTGATTTTACTTTTCAAAAGGTAATCAGAGTAAATGGCACCACACACATAAAGTCATGGAAAAAAAAAAAAAGTATCAGAAGCAGAAAATAACCCACTAAATATTTTGTGTAGAAAATTTGGTCCAAATACAACAAGTGCATTGAAGTTACAATCACAACAAGCAGTTGTTAAATTACAAAGAGTAAAGTGAGAAAATCTAAAGATTCCTTCAATTTGATTTTTCTCTTGTTTTCTTTTTTAGAATTTCTACACAAAATTCAATTAAAAGAAGAATAACATTAACATTGCTGAGTTCGAGCAAGAAGTTACAAGTATCTTTCAAATTTTTATTCCCCAATACTCCATTATTACATTTTTGGTGTCATCAAATTCAAAACCTGGAAAATCTGGAGAACTCAATTTATATTCTTCTACTACTATTATTATTATCAAGCATCGATTCTCTTCGCGCAACAAAATAGATGGCCGAATTTGGGTTTGTTGTGATCGGTAAAAGAGGACGGAGTCTTCATAACATCTATAGGGCTCGTCTTGGGCTTTTCGGAAATATATTATATTAGATGATCCGACCTCATATGCCCTCTGTGGAGGTCCACGAAGTCCAGCTCGTCCAGCTCATGTCTTCGCGCAACAAGATAGATGGCCAAATTTGGGCTTGTTGTGATCTGTTATTGAGGATGGAGTCTTCATAACATCTGTAGGGATTGTCTTGGACTTTCCGAAAACATATTATAATAGACGATCCGACCCCATATGCCTTCTGTTGAGGTCCACGAAGCTCAGCCAGGATTTGGTTGGTCCACGCAACCCAAATATGAATTCGCCACCCGCTCCATGTGTTCCATTGCCTTAGCTGCTGCTGCATCATTCTCTTTAGGTTGGAGAAAATTCGTCCTCGAATTTTGACTGTTTTGAGGAACAAATAAGTTGGAGATGCTATTGAACGATGAAACAAGGCAACATCATAGGAATAATCCTCAAAAATTGAGTCCCTCTCATGCTGCTCGTTCTAGAATAAATCTTCATCGAAAACTGATGGCTTATCGAAATCAACAATAACAGGTTCGGTCACATATTCCTCATCAAAAATTGGTGGTGTAACACCCGTAAATTTTAAATTTTGAATATGATCATGATAATGTAAAGTGATTCCTAAGATATTGGGTTAATCTAGAATTCTTTGAAAATATTTGAAAGAAACTTTAATTGGGTTGAATACCTAGTAAGCTCTGGAGTTAAAACTCTTAACTTTATTTAACTCCTAACTTTATTTAAAACTCTTAAATTTATTTTAGTGTAAGTTACAATGTCTCATGCTTGGATTCCTAGTAACTACTAAGGTTAGAAATCTTAAAGTTAATTTAAAGCGTGAGTTATAACAACTCATTCATTTAAGAACATAAATTTATTAAAAGTATTAGTAACATCATTCTCCTTTTCTAGCAAATTTAAATTCTCTCTGTGGAGAAAAAAGAAATGAGAATTAATTGAAGAACCCTCGGAGCTAAGTTTGAGTAAATGAGAATTAATTGAAGAACCCTCGGAGCTAAGTTTGAGTGATTCTTGATCTTCTAGAGCTAGAACGGATTTGTACGTGTTTGATGTGAGTAAATTCATTCATGCTTTGCTATCGTTTTTGTTTGAAATATAAAATTACAAGTGTATAATGTATATTAATTGTTCTCTACTTCTTTGTTTTATTTATTTAATAATTTCTACTTCATTACGATTGGTTTAATTAACTTCTCTTATTCAATGAAATTATTTTGATAACAAGTTTATATGAAACGTTTTTGGAACCCGTTCTTTTCCTCAAAACTACTCAAGAATTTATTAAATTGTTAATTGCTTTTAAAATATATTTAGACCAAACGACTACCGTTATAGAACACTGTTATTGTGCTAAAAAAAATATTACTGTTTTGGTTATACAAAAAAAAAAATGTTATTTAATTATATGTAATTTTATACTGTTTTGGCTCATTGTTTCGTAGTTACTACTGTTGCCGCGTCACACGGGTACTTGTGACATACTGCTGCCGCGTCACACGGGTACTTGTGACACTATGAAACATGAGCTAACTGATATATTGATTATTATTTATATTGTAAAGCTATATGCTTACCGTTTTATGAAAAGAATATCGTTTATACTTTAAAGCTATTGTTATATCGTTTTATGAGATGTTTTATGATTTATGATTATGATTTTAAGTATTACTCCTACCGTTTTGTTGATATTTAAGTACGTCAATTGTATTAAATTCAAATTCTAGTTTTACTAAATAAAACATTGTTTGGATATTTTCCAAAGGAATTTTGTGCAAGGTTTTGAACGCAAAGGTTTTACAAAGACTATTTATTTTACATGTTATGTATGAATTTACTTACCGAGTTGACGGCTCACCCCTCGTCACCACCATTTTGCAGATTGAGTTCATGGATTTAGAAGGGATGGGGTTTGCATTAGCATATGATAGATGTGTATCGTCGGAGGTTTTAAATTTCATGTTTAACCTGTTGTAAGTGCTCGATTCATTTAATGTTGTAATTACGGTAGAATTTGGAAGTTTAGTGAAATCGATGGTATCAGGTTTGGGTTTGTATTTTGGTGGATATATTGTTGATGATTCTAATTATGAATATTTGTGAATTAAGGTTTTTGTAAGGTTCGAATCATGTAACATACCGGTTCGTTGGGTCCCGGATTTGGGGTTTTACAGGTGGCTTATTGAAGTCAACGATAACCAGGTTCGACACATAATTGTCATCGAAAAACAATGAATGGTAGGAGGAAATTTTGTTTTGGGGATTCATGAGATTTTTTTTTTTTTTTTTTGGTGTGTGTGGATAAATATGGATGGTCAATTTTTGGCGTTGAGGAAGATAGTTGGTTGTGGTCGTGGATGCTGAGCCTAGCACAATGGTAGACTCGGTGGCTCTGATACCAAACTGATGCAGCGGAAAATTCACGAAACAACAATCGATAAAATAAAGGATTAAAGATTCGGATCCGTTGATTCACGCACGAATACCGGAAGCGAATCCTACTATCAATCTGTTGATTGATTCGCGCACAGATACCAGAATAATAGGCCTCAAATACCAACTGAGGTAGCGGGAAATTCAACACAAACAACAATTGATAAAAGAAAGGATAAACGATTTGGATCCATTGATTCGTGCACGAATATCGGAAGCGAACCCTACTATTAATCTGTTGATCCGCGCAAGGATACCAGAATAATAGGCTTCAAATTCGTTGATCCACTCGGGATATCGAAATTGGATAAAAGGAGATATTCTCTCTCAAATTTTATTAATCTTCAAAAACTAAATAACAAATTTGATTCAAACAACTTAAATAGGAAAAACAATAAGTTAACTTCCACAAAGAATCAACTTCTAAATTAAATTAAACTAAAACTGAAAAGAAATCCTACCTAGGAAAAGAGAACAAATCCTAATCAAACAAAGATTACGAAAAAAGAGAATAAATCATAATCTGACTCAGACTCAATGTCATCTAATTCAAACTTCCAGCTCAAGTCTTCGCGCAACAAAATAGATGGCCGAATTTATGGTATGTTGTGATCTGTAAAAGAGGACGGAGTCTTCATAACATCTGTAGAGCTCGTCTTGGGCTTTTCGGAAATATATTATAATAGATGATCCGACCTCATATGCCCTCTGTAGAGGTCCACGAAGTTCAGCTTGTCCAGCTTGTCCAGCTCTCGTCCAGCTCACGTCTTCGCGCAACAAGATAGATGGCCAAATTTTGGCATGTTGTGATCTGTTATTGAGGTTGGAGTCTTCATAACATCTGTAGGGATTGTCTTGGACTTTCCGAAAACATATTATAATAGATGATCCAATCTCATATGCCTTTTGTAGAGGTCCACGAAGTTCAGCTCAGATTTGGTTGGTCCACGCAACCCAAATACGAATTCGCCACCCGCTCCATGTGTTCCATTGCCTTAGCTACTGCTGCATCAAAAACAAAGAATAGGATATAGTAGTACAGTAAATGACCTATTGTTGCAAGAACACCCTATATACCACTAATGTTATATTGTATATATAATTAAATTTTCGTGTCCCGTCTAGTTTTACTTCACCTACTCATGTAAATGGCTGGCCAGGGATTCAATCTCTCTCAACACCTCCATAACTTCTTTCATGGAGGGACGGCTCTGAGAATCCAACTCAAGTCACCTCAGACTAAGTTGTGCTGCTTGTAATGCTGCCTCAAATGAATACTGCCCCTCCATCTGCGCATCCATTATGGTTTTCAGCTTCGTTTCCTGAGAGAGAATTGGCTTCAACCAATCAACCAAATTTTGCTCCCCGCAAGGGTGCTCTGCATCATTTACTCTTAAACCCATCAACAATTCAAGTAGCACAACGCCAAAGTCACACACATCACTCTTAGGAATAAGTCACCTGCTGTAATGCATTCTGGGGCAATATAACCAATTGAGCCTGCAATAACAGTTGACATAGATGCCTCTTCACTAGAAGGCACTTACCAAGCCAAGATTTGATAGTTTTGCATTGTAGGTCTGTATAACAAAATTGCACAAAAGGATAAAAATTCAAGTGTGTTAAAATATTATAACTCCCCTCATTTCAAAGCAACTTTCACTTGTCTCGTATTTTATTTTATTTTTATGAAATTCACTTGTTTCATTTCATATTCCAGAATCACAAAGCATTTATAGTTAAATAACCAACCTCATCAAGCATTATATTGTAGGTTTTGAAATCTCTATAAATGACTTTCTTCACTAGAGTAAGTAGAAAAGCCAGGCCTCGAGCAACTCCTATAGCAATTTTAAGTCGTATATCCCAAGATAGTGGTTCAATGTCAGAATTTCCTGAGTATCCAAACAATCCAATAATCAACACAAAATATCAATGAATGCAAATTTTCTTTTTTAGCTTTGTGTGTTCCTTACTGAATTCTTACTTCTAAAAAGGTGAGTATCCAAACTTCCTTTGTGCATGAACTCATATACAAGGAGTATCTTTTCATCCTCCCAACAATAACCTAATAGCCCAATCAGGTTTGGATGATAATGTCTTCCCAAAATGTTCACCTCTGCATACTCAAATAATCCAGTTTAAAGGCAGTTCAGGTCATGCTAGATTGCTAGATGATTGAAATATCTAATTTTGGACAATAGATAGAGTTAAAAATGAAATACCTGCCACAGTTCAAAATGTTGCTCCCAATTAGGGTTGAATTCCTTGATAGCAACTAGCATACTATCTCCAGTTTTAGAAGGAGACAATGTTTTCTCATCCATCCAACCTTTGTAAACTTTCCATAAACCTCCATCACCTAACTGGGCACTGAAGTTCCTAGTTACCATCTTCAATTCTTTAAAACTAAACTCTTTCAAGTTCGGTGTTGCCTACTGATCGGACCATATTTACACCTATTTGAGGTCCCCATTTCCTATCGTTTGTACTCGTTTTCGAGCGTATTTTTGTATATAATGTGTTTTGTGAGTTTTTTTATAGGTTATTCACCATAAATAAGGTATTTGAGCTAAATTGATTAGTTTTGGAAGTTAAAAGGGCTGAAACGGAAATGGCTCGTGCAGAAAACCAAACTTTCGGGGGCCATATCTCTCTCCTCAAATTGAATTAGGTTTTGTGCCACCTATTTTTAGAAAGCCCCAGCTGTCTTCTTTCTAACGGTGTTTACAGAACACAATTCTGATGTCTCTAGAGGAAGTTATGCCCATTTCCGTGACTGTCCGCGAAGCTGGAAATGACTAAAATGCCAAAACCGCTGTACACCCGCCCTACGTACAGCGGGTGAACAGCGATTTTACTCCAGAATGTGTCCGCTTCTGATCCGCCTCCAACCCGCTATACGTACAGCGGGTGTACAGCGGTTTGGAGGCGACTGGGCGCCAGTTTTGCGATTTTTGGCCGATTTTGAAAGACAATCTTGTCCTTTCACACCCCATTCATGCCCTAACCTTCCAACTCTTTAAATACCCACATTTGGGGTCTGAAACAAGAAGTTCTACACCTCCCACACCCAAAAACCGAAATCCCCATCATCTTCTTCCTCCTCCATCTTCTTCCCCAAATAAGTGAGAGCTTCAAGCTCCCATGGAAGATTTTCCTCCATGGGAGCTCACCATACATCTCCACCACCCTTTTTACACTACATCCACCCATCTAGGAGTAGATTACAAGAAGAATGGAGTGGTCTTTGGACCAAAAACGGGCTAGGAAATCAAGGAGAGCTTGGAGGAGTGTCTTCAAGGGTTGTCTCCTTTTAACTCATTTCTTTTTGTATTTCTTGTTTTCTTGGATGTAATCACCAATTTGGGAATTTGTAAACCTACACTTGTGCAATATATGTATGAATGTTTCTTAGATTCTTTGGGTTTTGTTCTACTTTTTGCCAAATCTATAATTTTCCCTCTTATTATGATATTCGTGTGTATGGATGGTAAAAATCGATATGTATGCATGAATGGGATTAGGAGTAGAGTAATTTAGATTAGGAGTAGTGTAATTTAACTTCCCATGATTGTTTGTATGTTGATGAGTGAGCCAAAATGCTATGTTTAGAATGATTTAAGTGTTTGAGTATTAGCTCCAAAGAGTGGGAAAAGCTTGGTTGATTATGCATTCACATGCTAGATTAGGCTTGGGTTCCATATTCTTGTGCTTAATGGGTCTTTTTATTAAGGCACAATTGCTCATCCCATGGCTTGGGTTGGGTGATGAATTGATTTTGGTGAATTCCTTAATCAAGAGAATGAACCCTTAACTTGAATTGAATGTTCTTAATGATAACAATCAACTATTTGCACATTGTTGTTTGGTGAGCTTGTCCCATTTTTAGCCATCCATCTTAGGGAGATTTGAGAGATAAGGAGAGAGCTTTCTCTATGAGAGAGTTAAGCATTCATGAGATTGGAGACCGCCGTAATAGTATAGTGGTGAGTACATATCGGATTGACAACCGAGAAACCCGGTGTTCGATTCCCGATTACGGATGGGGTCTCCTTTCTATCTATTTTGTATTTCTTTCTTTGTGTTTTTGTCTCATCTTTGATGTGTACTTCCATTCATTAGGGTTTGATGTAAATCTAGCATTGTTGCCTCTTTTATTAAATATGTTTGTTGATGGTTGAGTGGTCATTTGAAGTGCTTAATGCTTTTGAGTGGTTAGCCACCACTTGAATGAACCTTGGTTGTTGTGTGAAGGACCGAGAGGTGAAGCACGCAACGTGCATGAGTAGATTGGTCACTACATGCAGGGTAAGGTAGAGATACGCGAGGCTTTTGCATGTAAAGCCGCTATATGTGTCTCATAGTTCTTAATGAACTCGTGTGTAGCTTAGGTAACCATCCGTTGATAGGTTGTTGGTGCATGTGGGTATAGCCTTTGTTGCTCGAGAGAGAATATTGGCAAAGATTAAGTGAGCACGGCTTTCAATATTGACAATGCATGTTTGTATGAAATTGTGTGATTGTTATGGTTGAGTCACTTACTTAGTGTAACCATTTATATGGCACATCTCTCACATCCATACTATCTTTGTAAATACTTTTGTACATAAATTATATTTTCATTGCAATATTTACATTTAATGCACACACACACACCTAAATTAGTATTTTCCAAATAAGCTAAGCTAGCGATAGTTGGCGGATTCCACCTCCCTGCGGAACGATACCCTTGCTTGCACGCTATACTAGTCTCTTGACTCGTGCACTTGCGAGGTTGAATGTAAAATTCAAATCTTTTGATACACCTTAACGACGTGTCATCACCCACATCTTCTTAATTGTTAAATGAACCTAAGTAAATATTAGAACAAATTGACAAACCAACCAAGCAACATAAGTATTTCATAAAAAGTTGAAAGAATCCTGCAATGACTATCAAAGAGAATTGTAAAACAAGAAATTAAAGTGGCTATGATGTTAGGTTTTGACTTGTATTCCTAAATGAACCAAATGTGAACCAAACAATACTCAACTAATATGAAGCTTCCTAAAGACGTGGGATACGTTTGGAAGTTTGAATGGTGGTATTTGAGGGAGGTTGAAGACTAGAAGAACAGAAGAATAAAGCAAACCGTTGTGGGTTGCGCTGTGGCTTTGACAGCAACTCCCACAACAGTATACCGCTATGATGTACGCTGTGGATTTCGACAGCGGCAATGAGAGCAGTCAAAGATTAGTAGAGAGCGTTGCGAATGGCGCTATGAAAGCCACAGCAGTGGCAAGAGCGGTCAGGAGCAGAATTGTTTCGTGGTGTTGGAAGCGGGATGCACACTGTGACCAATATGGCAGAGACGATGTATTACTGAGATCAGGAATATTGTGTAAAATAGGAAAAGGTATTCTTCTGGAAGTTCTTGTGCTTAAAGGAAAATGATTTACTCCTTACAAGAAGACTTGTCATAAAAGGAAATAGTATTTATGTAGAACAACTAAGTCTTATACGTTTAGGAATAGGATTTCTTTTTATCTTAAACTCCCTGTAACTAGTATAAATAGAACCTTGTAATTAGGTTGAACATGTGTGGTAAACACTGAAAAAGGCTGTGGAGCAAAAAGAACATCATGTTACATTAGAGAGAGTGTGGTGAGATCCGAAGAGACCCAAGGAAATATTTAGGGAGGGATCCAAGGGAATATCAGTGGATCAAGTATGAGATCCATGGGTGATATTTAAGGGAAACCTAGGAGATATTGTGGGGTTCTTGGTGAGGATCTTGTGAGCGTGGTTTGGGGTTAGGTGTGAGAGAGAATCCTGAAGTATTTAGTTGTAACAATTTACCGTATAGTGAAACTTTTTCTGTCGTCATGATGACCCGTGGTTTTTTACTCGATTTGGGTTTTCCACGTATATCTTGTATCATGATTGTTTATTCTCTCTCATCTATTTTTCTGCTTATTGACATTATTAATTGCTATAAGTTATGGACGTATATTAGACACGATGTTTCTGCGTTCATCGATTTGTAGGAATTATCCCCAACATATGAGGGGTGGTAGTATCAATCAAATAAAAGAAATAAACAACAACATTATTGACAATTGTTGTAATGAGTACCTGGAAGTGTTGCTGAATATTGACATTGGTAGATGTTGGAGAACAAAAGGGTCGGGCTGATGCTGGGTTTGGTGTGGAAACGGCCAGACGGGAGCATCGATCACTATATCTACACGCTCCGATCTTGAAGTAGAAGGAGAAGTACTTTACTAGAAAAAGAAAAGGAAAATAAAAATCCATCCCATGACGGGACTAGGCACATCATCGCCAAAGTGACGACATAGTCAAACATACCATGATGTGGCTTGCCATGTTGTAATCTATCTGATGATGTGATCGGACACGTCATTACCTATGAAGATGAAATTAGCTGGAGATTGGGCCTGGGCCGTATGGCTGGCCCAAATTTAAGAATGATCCGTCACCGCCCAGTTAAATTACTATTCATCTGAGCCATCTAGTTAAATTGGGCTTCTTATCTATGACACTAAATATGTAAACGAAGAATTTTTTTTTTAAAAAAAATATTACATTATTTCAGGTTTTTTTTTTAGAAGTGGAGATAGGGATGGGTGTTTCCCCATGGGGCTTGATCCCCCACGAGCCTCCATGGGGTTTTGGGGGTAGGGGTGGGGGCAAACTTGGCCCCCATTTTATAAATGGGGGAGGTGATGGGGGGCCCCCTATCTTGATTCATATTTTTTTCAACTTTTCTTTCCATGAAGTTGTTCAAATCAACTTCCCTGTTTCTAGTAAAGTTTTCAAGTTATCTGTGATACCATATTCTATTTTAACAAAATTCAGATATTTGGTCAATTCCTTGATCATTTTCGCCATATACTCAAACTCATATTTTTATATATAAACCCAAATCAGATCAATCCATGCTTCTTTTTAATATTCATTTCAAGCATCAATTCTCTCTTCTTCTGTTTAAACATTGATCCATACACAATCATCAAAATGATCACTTTGATATTTCTCCACTGCATTCACATTTACATAATTACATAGAAAATAGTTTTCTAGTTTTCAAGCTCACGTATTGACATGATGCCTTGAGTGAAGTGAGGAAGTGGCGAGGCTGCCTATGGCGAGAAGGAGCTACAAAACATCGAGGAGAGCCAAATTTTGACTTCTTTGGTTTCTCCTCCATTACTTTAATCTGTTCCAACTCATCTGGAACTTTTTTCATGAAGGTCATTGCTTGAATTTGAACCAACACCTCCATAACTTCTTTCATTGAGGGGCGATCTTTAGGATCAATGCTTAGACATTTTAGAATAAGTTGTGCTGCTTGTGATGTCGCCTTAGATGAATGCTGGCCCTCCATCCCCACATCCATTATGGTTTGCATCTTCCAATTTTGAGAGAATATTGGCTTCAACCACTCAACCAAATAATCCTTGCGGCGACTTGTATCAATTGCCTTGAAACCCATCAATAAGTCAAGTAGCACAACACTGAAACTATACACATCACTCTTAGCATTTAAATGACCTGTGGTGTAAATTGTAATGAGCAAAATAGCAACTTAGTGGAAAAAGTTCCTCATTATAAACCTGTGATTATGTTTCCAAGCTCTTTGAGAATATAATTTACCAGTCAGGATATATTCAGGAGCAGCATAACCATATGTGCCTATCATCCTGGTTATGAAATGCGTCTTGTCACCGGAAGGCCCTAATTTTGCCAAGCCAAAATCTGATATTTTTGGATTGTAGTTCTGTAAAACAAAATGACAACTTGTATTCAAAAGAAATAGAAAAGAAAGAGATGTAAATGTTAAAGTGCTTAAACACTATTGTTGAGTCATTTTCCTATCAGCTTAAGCTTTTAGGTCTGATGATTACTAATACGTATCAGAGCTTAGTTGTTCCAGGAGTCCTAGGTTCGAGTCCCAATTGTTGGTACATTTTCCTATAAAAATAAAATACTAACCGCATCAAGCAAGATAACGGAGGACTTGAAATATCTGTAAATGATTTGTTTCTCTAATATATGTAAAAATAGCAGACCTCGAGCTGTTCTAATGGCAATTTTAAGCCGTATATCCCAAGATAATGTTTTAATGGCATTTCCTGAATAGCAAAAACAATCCAACAATCAATCAATGAATGCACGATTTGTTTTGTTTTGTTTGTTGCTTCATTTATTTTACTTTGGAAAAGATGATTCTTCAAGCTTCCCTTCTGCATAAATTCATATACAAGGACCAACATTTCATCCTCCCAACAATATCCCAATAACTCAACCAAATGTGGATGATAACGTCTTCCCAAAATTTTCACCTCTGACTGCTCAAAAAATCAAATTTACAAGGAATTAAATTACTTGAGCTTCAATTTTAAAGACCATTTTCAACATAATATTAACTTTGCACAATAATAGAGTTGAAATTATAAACAGAATTGAACAGGTGCGGAATCCTTTCGAAGTTATATATACCTACCATTGTTCAAAAGCTTGAATGCTTTTAGGGTTCCATAACTTAATAACAACTACCATACCAGTTCCCCATTCTGAAGGAGTCAAAGTCTTCTCATCAATCCAACCTTTGTAGACTCTCCCATAACCTCCCTCACCTAACAAGGCCTCAGGTTTGAAGCTAGTTGCAGTCTTCTAATCTTCAAAATTGAACTCTTTCAAGCATGGCGGCGTTCTAGATATTTGCCCATTTGGATTTTCCACAACTTCTTCACCAACATCTGAAAATTGACTGTTGGCTGCATTACTACTACTGGCTGAATCCATCATTCATGCCAAGCTTGTTTTTTTTTTTTCTCTCTCTTTTGATAATATTTGAAAAACATTAATTCAAAAAATCCTGAAATGACAGTCAAAAGAATCAAAACTTGCAACACAAGAAACTTAGATAGCTAAATTTAAAATAAGAGTAGGATCTTCAACGAAAACCAATGTCAAGCTTCAGAGTTCAAATTTTTCTTTGATACTAATTGAAGAATAAATAGTTGTTCAAAAAAAATGAAGAATAAATGGCAGAAAAAGAGGTTTTTTTTTTTTTTTTTTTTTTATCTGAATCTTTTTGTTCTCCAATTTATAGGCAAAAAATTGGAAATTTCAACTTGGTGTTGACTCTTGTCTATAGTGTTCTAAGTCAACTGGCATGATTTTACAGAATTTAGTTTGAGAGATGAAATTGGTGCAACTTTAAAACATGATTACTTTTGTAAAAGTCATAAATCTTGAAATAGCATAAAAAGAGACAATGGAAGAGAGGAAGTATTGCTGGCTGGACCTTCCTTTTCCTTTCTTCATATTTCAATGATCCACTTTCATGCCACATGATGTAACTTCTTTTGACAAATTTAAAAGAAATTTGATGTTCTGGACCCAGATTAATATATAGTTCAAGTATCAATTGTCTCTAGTATTGTTCTAGAAAGTGATGAGAAAAATAGGTGGTGGAGATGATCTGTACATTTCTCAGATTCTTTAGTTTCGACACAACCAAATCAAATAATTGATGATAAAAGAGTAATGGTGTTAGAATCTCACATTGACTAAGTATGAGATTATGAGATTAGTGTATGGTATATAACTCATTGGGCACCCTCTCCTTACAAACCGGTTTTTAAGGATGAGTTCTACCCTGTGAGTTCGTATCAAATGGTTACAAGGTAGTTACCACTGAAGTGTTGTTCTGAGAAAATGCCACTAACCAAATAAATTATTAAAATTTTAGGGTTTCCTGTTTAATTAAGACACTTTTCATGGAGCCACCCAATTTGGACGCAAAGCCTTTGTAACAATTGTCCACTGACCACTACTATCTACAGTTTACAGTTCATATTTGGTGCAAAAGGGAACACACGGTTAATTCTAAGTTAAAATTTGGTGTCCCATTACTTCACTTTCTCATGTGGAGATTCAAACTTGGAGCTCTTTGGTTTTATTCAAACTTGGAGTTCAGTAATGCTTCTCTGAGGACTGGTCCTTGTCTAATGTCCTTAAAAGTATCTCCAACAGCCTCCCTTGAAGACATCCCTTGGCTTAATTAAGGGAGCATGCATATTTTTGCAGCTCCAACAACTCTCTAAATGGCTTCCTTAATTGTGTTTTGGTGGAGTTCACTCCCATAATTAAGAGGTGTTTTCAAACCCCTTAAAGTGGGCTTCACCTATTTAAGATTATTTTAAAATAGGCTCTATCTATCATAATTGACAAACAATATCTAATATTTATTAAACACAATATCTAACATTTAAATAACAATAAAAAATTATTAAAAGGGTCATTTAAGGGAGTATTGTTGGAGCATATACTCCCTTAATGGTCCCTTGCAATAACATACACCCTTAAATAAGGGAGTCTCCAAGAGAGACCGTTAGAGATGCTCTAAACCTGTTAATAATTCAAGTAGTACGACACCAAAATGAATACCTGCCATTCATTAAAACTTCCAATGCGTTGAGGGCTATATTGCTTGATAGTAATAGCCATACCAATTCCACTTTTGGAAGGAACCAATGTTTTGCATCGACCCAAGCTTTATAAACTTCCTCAAAATCTCCCTCACCTAACTAGTTATCCTATGATGTGTCTAGTAACATCATCACACGTCATCAACATGAAACCCAAATGATGACTTGATAGGTCATGTCATTGAGTGTAATTTTGCTCACCCACTTTAACTAAAGGTAAGTATTACCTCCCTCCCCAAATATTGTCACATGTCCCAAACCTGTTTACCATCACGTGGACTCAAGCTAAAGTGTCCAAAATCAATAGATTAGTCAAAAAAAGATCTTAAGGTTTATAAATAGAATTGATTTCACCGCCTCATAGCCTATCATAGACTAAAATTGTTTGCATATATTTATGCAAAAAGACGAGAATTAAAAATTCTGTAATCCCACACTTCATAAAAATTAAGAAACTTAAACAGCTATTTGTTTTGAAATAGTTTTATACGGAAATCCTTTTTTGTTTTTAGGTTTTTACTTAGAGCTGTTTAGAGTATTTTTTGAATTTCGCGATCTAATTTTATTTTGTTGAAAATGTATCGAGAAAGGCTTATGAAGTATTTTTCTCCATTGTGATGTTTATTGATGTTGGAACCAAGAAATTAGGTTTTTGTGTTGTCGATATTCATAAAAAGGGATCCTTCTAAAACAAGAGTTTTTGGGGTCAAACCACTGTTATCATCTAGTGTCAAGCCTTTTCAAGTGCTCTGGCATGACAATAATTCGATTGATGAAGTCTCTTACGCTCTAGATGCTGTTGCAACAAAGCATGATGTTTATGGGTTTTATTTTGGGCATCTTGATGTCAACAAAATGTACCGGCGCCAGGGAAAGGTTTGTTTCATTTTGTTTGTTTTGAAAATCAAAACTATGGTATTATGTTCCTGTTAATCTCTTGCTTTGTTTTACTTTTGCAGGGTTTGTTTATGAACGATCTTATTATTCATTTGGATGAGACTTGGTGTCTGGGAAGTGGGGATGGAGGGATCTATATCCCCCAATCTGAAACCCTATTTGCAAGAGCTATAAAGGAATAATCCACGTAGGGTTTTTGTGTTTAGGTTTTTTTGTACATTTAAATTTTACTTACGGTTGTTCAGAGTATTTTTTGAATTTTGCCATCTAATTTTATTTTGTTGAAAATGTATTGAAAAAGATTTATGAAGTATTTTTCTCCACTGAGTTTATATGACTATGCTTTGAAATGTGGTGGAAATGTGATGTTTGTTGATGTTGGAACCAAGAAATCGGGTTTCTGTGTTGCCGATATTCATAAAGGGAATCCTTCTAAAACGACAGATTTTGGGGCTAAACCACTATTATCATCTAGTGTTAAGCCTTTTCAGGTACTTTGGAATGACGATAATTCGATTGATGAAGTTTCATACAATTCTAGATGTTGTTGCAACAAAGCATGATGTTTGTGGGTTTTATTTTGGGCATCCTGATGAAATGTACCGGTGCCAGGGAAAGGTTTGTTTCATTTTGTTTGTTTTGAAAATCAAAACTATGGTATTCTGTTCCTGTTAATCTTTTACTTTGTTTTACTTTTGCGGGTTTTTTTTTTTTTTTTTTTTTTTTGAAACAACAAATTTATTGATAAATCAATCTACAAAGTGCAGTCCAAGACTGAGCAACACATCCCCGAACATAGAAGGGGACATCACAACTCAACAAAACAAGGACAAGATAAAGACGCACAAAAACTCCCCCTAAAACATACAAGCAGAGACCAGCTTAACAAACCAAAAATATAGGGGGATGCTAAACATACTTGAAACAAATAACTCGGTATGTTCAATATTAATTGGGGGGCTTACCCAATTTTCGTGAAAGGTCAAGATTACGAAAATGCCCCTAATAGTCAATACAAATATAGCAAGTGTAATAAGGTACGGAAATTAAATGACACTAGATATTTACGTGGAAACCCTCACAGGAAAAAACCACGAGCTAATAAGTGAGCCACACTTGAACCTCGAATCCACTAAATGTGAGAAAGATTACAACCTAATCCTGGATATAATCACACACCTACCTAATCCCGGTATGAGTGAATCTAGTCCAATTGCTTGTGATTTAAGCAACTTCATCCCGAAAGCAACACAATACTTAGTTCTCAATGAAGAGAAAGCAACATATGTGAATATGTGAAATACTCAAAATGCAACAAGAGCTAGGTAACCCTATATGCTTATCTAGGATGATGATGTATCAATTAAAACAATCCTAGATATCAAAAGCTAAATGACATATCATAAAGCTTAGCTAATCAAGATTAAGCAAAACCTAGATAGCTATCACAAAACAACACTCAATCATGTCATCACAAATAATCTCTATCTTGTATCTAATATATGATCAAAAGACATACAAGTGAATAAAGAGAAGACTTGATATGAAGAACACTAAAATTAGATGAGATTAGTGAAGAACATATCAAAAACGATGTATTGATGCAAAACCATACATGGATGAATCCTAAATGGTCATGAATGATCCTAGATGAACTTTGATGAACAAAGGAAATGGTTTGAGTGTTTAAATGTGAGTTCTTGATGATTTTTCTCTTGAAAAATATTCTAAGTGAAAAATATGATATTTGGAACTCTTAGGGCTGACCTAAAATCATAGACTTGTATATATAGAGGTCATAAGTGAAGTGAAGTCGTTTTGAAAAAACGCATCAGGTATGGCCTTGTGTGTTGGTGACCAGCGCTGGTCGACCAGCGCACAACCAGCGCAAGGCACAAAAATATGCACAGGCGCTGGTGGACCAGCACTGATGACAGGCGCCACACCAGCGACACATCTCTGGACGAGTTGCGTTGGTGAGGGTTGCGCTGGAGGTCTAGCGCACGACCAGCGACAGACCACTGGGCGATCTGCGCTGGTCTTACGCGTGACAACTAGTGCATATCACAATCCTTTTCATCCTCAAGCAAATGCAAGAGAGAGGAAGGGTGAGGACAATGCAACCTATTTCTAACATGATGAACATTTAAAAATATAAGATGCAATCAATATACACATGCAAGAAGAGAGATTAAATAATCAATAATGTAAACACAAAATAAAGACACAACACATTCAAGAATAAGAACTATGCAAGTTTTGTATGTGTGCAACTACTTCTCTTCATTGCAAGAAACACAAGAAATATACCTTTGGAGTGCTTCTTCTCTTGAAGTCTTGAAGGCCTAATCTACCCTTACAACAAAACCCCAAAATGTGGTTTGTCTACGAAATAAACCAATCAATAATTAGAGACCTTACAATACTAATACAAAAGAACCACAAGGAGCCTGAAAACCTCAAAGGCTTGAATCCACGCATCAAAATAGAAACAATAATTTGGAACAGCTGGAGGGATCCACAGTTTCACCCTGACCATTTTGACCAAGCTCGAATCCACGCATCTTTCCTTCACATCCAACACTAACAATGATAAATCCACTTCAGAGCCACGATCATGATACTTAAACCAAAGAGTAATCTTAAATTTAATCAAATCCAACACCTTTCCATAGTTGGCAACAATACCCTTAAGAATCTTCTCATTATGACATTCCCATAATGACCAAACAATAGCATAGAATAAAATGCACCACACTCTTTTTCTTGATTTTGACGGACACAAAGCATTCCAACCCAACACCCATTCCGAAACCAAAGATGATAGACAGACATTAACTCCCCACCATCCCATACAAACTCTCCACACCTCACTAGACCAATTACAAAGAAGAAAAAGCATGATCTATAGATTCTGAACCAACATCACACATTGGGCATCCAGTACTACCCATTTGAGTTGACACCCCGAACTTAAGCAATACCTTTCTAACCAAAACCCTCCCTTTCAATAATTGCCATACAAACACTTCAATTATCAGAGGACACAAGCCCTTCCACAGAAAATCACAATTCAAATCAACAGCAGCATTATTAACCTCCAAACACTTCCTAAAGGAGCTCATAGAGAAAATTCCATTAGTGGCCTGTGTCCATGTCAAAGTATCTGGGAAGTTGAAACTTAGCTAAATACTATCCAACGAAAACTTGAAACATTTCCATTGCTCCAACTCCCAATCAAACAATGGTCTTCTCAAATTAACCTTCCACACCCAAATAGAATTTGACCAACTGTCGAATTCATTAACACAACCAAACTTATTTGTTGCCAATGAGAAAATTCTCGGAAATGCTATTGAGAGAGGCACCAAATCCCACTTCACATCCTGCCATAATCGCACCTTATCACCACACCCAATAACCACTTGAAAGCCATCTTTCACAACATTAGCTGCTCTATAATCCTCCAAGAACAGTCTACTAATACCCTTTACAAAAATCAAACCCGACCTGAACTTTGCACAATCCCAGATCAGTAGGTTAGCTCCAAGGTTGTACTTTGCACATAATACCATCTTCCATAGAGAGGCCTCCTCCCTCCCAAACCTCCATAGCCATTTGGACAACAAACTCAAGTTCTTATAACTCATCCTCCCAACTCCAAGCCCCCCAAACCTCTTATGTTTACAAATGGATTCTCAATCAACTGAATGGATTTTCCTTCACAGAGGACCATCATTCCAGAAAAAAAAATTCCTCTGAATTTCTCCAATTTCTTTGCCACCACAGTCGGAATGGTAAAAACAAACATAAAATAAGAAGGTAAGCTTGATGGCACTGCCTTTATGAGAACCAAACGACCGCCCTTTGAAATGAAAGCCCGCTTCCGCAGAGCAAGTCTCTACTCCACCTTGCAAACAACCAATTTCCAAAATACCTCTCTCCCCAAATTCCCACCTAGAGGGAGACCCAAATACGTCACTGGAAGTGTAGCCGAAACACACTGAATTTGGCTGCCCAATCCACCTCCCTACAACTTTTCTTCCCAATACGAACAAGACACGACTTATGAAAATTGATCTTTAGGCCGAAAAATAATTCAAAACACCTCAAAACTTTGCAAAGTTTGTTTATGAACGATCTTATTGTTCGTTTGGATGAGACTCAGTGTTTGGGAAGTGGGGATGGAGGGACCTATATCCATTCTCATTTCCCCAATCTGCAACCCTATTTGCAAGAGCTATAAGGGAATAATCCACGAAGGGTTTTTGTGTTTAGGTTTTTTTGTACTATAAATGTATAAATTTTACTTACAGCCGTTAAGAGTATTTTTTGAATTTCGCGATCTAATTTTATTTTGTTGAAAATGTATCGAAAAAGATTTATGAAGTATTTTTCTCCACTGAGTTTATATGACTATGCTTTGAAATGCAGTAGAAATGTGATGTTTGTTGATGTTGGAACCAAGAAATCAGGTTTCTGTGTGTCGATATTCATAAAGGGAATCCTTCTAAAATGAAAGATTTTGGGGTCAAACCACTGTTATCATCTAGTGTTAAGCCTTTTCAGGTACTTTGGCATGACGATAATTCGATGGATGAAGTCTCTTACATTCTAGATGTTGTTACAACAAAGCATGATGTTTGTGGGTTTTATTTTGGGCATTCTGATGTCAACAAAAAGTACCGGCGCTAGGGAAAGGTTTGTTTCATTTTGTTTGTTTTGAAAATCAAAACTATGGTATTTTATACCTATTAATCGTTTACTCTGTTTTACTTTTGCAGGGTTTGTTTATGAACGATCTTATTGTTCGTTTGGATGAGACTCGGTGTCTGGGAAGTGGGGATGAAGGAACCTATATCCATTCACATTTCCCCAATCTGCAACCCTTGATGTGACATATAATTCATTTATCAGAAGTAACATAAAATGCTGGAAATGATTTACTTACGTCAAATTTTTTTGCTTTAGTTGGTATTCAAACTTATACCAAGTCCCTGGGTTGGACTCTGTTTCGATTCCTTTAATGTTTGGAGAGTGTTGCCAATCTATCTACCTTTGAATTGAATTTAGAGACATAGAGAGAGAACAATGAAGAAGAAGAATAAAGAAAGACCAACAAATAACAAATGGGATTTTATAGGAGGGTATAGATGGGCCTTAACTTCTTATTAGGCCTTTATTGAACATTTTGGGCCTCTTTTAATTTGAGTCCATTTTTCTCACCCTATAACGTGAGTCCATTTTTGCTCGGTGAACAAAAGTGAGCTCCAATCAGAGCATGCCAACATGGCGGATAACAAGAATGGGTGGAACTAGGAGGTGAGTGGTTTCGAGCCGAGGAAGTCGTCGTCGCCGTTAGAGCGAGAGGAATACAGGCTTGCTGCTCCCTTGGTGCGCCGCTATTCGATCTCCACGGCGTTGGTTTCGCCGCATTCTTCCGATGTTTCGAAGCAGGCTCTGGCCACTAAGGTCCAGAGACTCAAGGACGTAGTTAAAGTAATGTGTTTTACTTTTTCATCCTTTAAAAAAAAAAAGGGTTTTATTGAAAACTAACCCATTTGAGAGGGCAAAATTGATATCTAACCCATTTTTGAAAAAATTGCACAACTAACTCTTTTTTCATGCGTAAGTACCATTTTACCCTTACTTACAAATTTTTCTCTTTAACACATTATATCTCTTATTTCTTTTTTCATCACTTCTCCTCTCCCATTTGCAACCATTTCCTTCTTATTTCCTCATCCTCTCTCACGACCAAACCACTCCCATTCTTTTCCTTTCCATTTTTTTTTCTTTTGTTCTCTCCTCCTTTGCAAGTAGAACTCCACCATTGACCAACTCCATAAGATTTCCTTCCATTCAAGGTTTGAGGTGAGTTTTTTTTTACTTTTTTTTTAAACTTTTGTACTTTATAATTGTCATCCATGTCCGAATTTTCTTGAATTTGTGTAATAAATCATGGGTCTTGGTTGAATTTGATGTTGTTGTTGTCAATTTAAAGTTTACAAGTTGAATTTTTAGTTTATTTGTTGATAAAATGTGGTATTTCCTTAGGTTTCTTTATTTTTAATTAAATGTGTATTAGGGTTCTTTATTTTTGTGGAAATAGCTTATATAAGTGCAATAGAGCATGGGTCTTGGTTGAATTTGATGTTGTTGTGGTCAATTTAATGTTTACAAGTTGAATTTTTGTTGAATTTTGTTGTTAAAATGTGGTATTTACTTAGGGTTCTTTATTTTTAATTAAATGTGTATTAGGGTTCTTTATTTTTGTGAAAATAGCTTACATAAGTGCAATAGAGCATGGGTATTGGTTGAATTTGATGTTGTTGTGGTTGATTTTCCATTATAGCATTGAATCTACACAATTGAAACAATTTTTTCGAATGTGTCCAGCACTGTTTTCCTAACGGTCGTTAAGAATTTCATAACCGCCGTTAGGAATTCCCAACCTCTGTTAGGAATTCCCAACTACCGTTAGGAATTCCTAACAGTGTTTGGAATTCTCAACTGCCGTTAGGAATTCCTAACAGTGTTTGGAATTCTCAACTTATAGTTAGGAATTCCTAACGGCCGTTGGGAATTCCTAACATCTGTTGGGAATTCCTAACGGAAGTTGAGAATTCCTAACGGCAGTTGGGAATGCCGTTGAGAATTCCTAACGGCAGTTGGGAATTCCTAACAATATCCGTATTTCGAAACAGTGTTTGGATTCATAGGATTTTGTAGATTTAATGTACCATAAATTTATAATATCTGTTTAGAAATTTAATTATAAGTTTCCAATGAATTCTATTTTGTAGATTCAAAATGTTTTCCTTGCTACTAAAAACAAACGATTTTGTTTTCTCATATGCGTATACTTCAAATCTTTGTGTTTAAACTTCATAAAAGCGCATATGTTTGATGAGTGTGCCTAAGTTCTGTGTGAAAAATGAGAGACATCCGGAAAGGCTTAGAGTTGAGGCGAAATGTAGTCATAAAACTCTTGTGTTCGATACTTTTGATGCTAGGGTCGCATTGAAGTCTGGAATTGAAATCCTTAGAGTTGTAGCACCTTGGTTTGCACTTCTCAGTGGTCTTAGCATGTTTGTGTCTGTATTTTAGTTCGCCCAGTGTCGCATCTTTATTCTTCAGTTGACTCGGCGGAAATTTTTGTTTGTTTTAATTTTTCGTGTTAGTTTTTCTTTCTTGGTTTTGCTCGGGGACTAGCAAAATGTTGGTTTGGGGGTGTTGATAAGTCTATAAATACGTTATATGTATCCCCTATTTTCCTATGTTTTGATCTCGTTTTCCTTGGTATTACCATGTTTTTAATGTTTAAATAATGTGTTTACATGTCATTTTGTTATAGGAGGAGCCTATGCGCGATAATGGAGATTTTTCGGGCAAGTATGGGACTATCGGGTTAAAAGAGCAATTTTTCCAGTTTCTGTCGAAGCGTACCACGTCCTGTACCACGTTTTTGAAGACATGATGCACTGCCAACTTTCGTGGTTGGACGTTAAAGCGTACCACGTCCTGTACCACGTTTTTGAAGACATGATGCACTGCCAACTTTTGTGGTTGGACGTTAAAGCGTACCACGTCAAGCCAATTTGCGTACCACAAGTTTTGGCAGTGTATCCAAATTGAGTTTCGTCAAACAGCTTCGTTAAAGCGTACTGTGAGACGTACCACGAGATGACATCTTCCACTCACTTTTCACCTCTTTTTGACCCACTCTTTGACCTACCTATATATAGAACTTTACCAAATTTTCTAAGTGTGCTTCACAAAATATAGATCTCAGAAAAGCTCCATTCATGCCATATATCATTTTCTTCCATAATTTCAATACAAATTGAAATCATCCATCACCTCTTGACCATAAACCACCACAAATCCATAACCTCCATCACATAACCTTCTTTTACACACCTTACCCATCATCAATCGTGACCTTGGAGCATCAAAGGAAGCTTGGATCAACTCAAGTCATTGGAGCCTAGCACTTGCAAGGAAGAAGTTCTTCATAATTAGTTCATTTCTTGCAACTTATTCTCTTATCTTTGGGTATTTGCTATGGTTTACTTCAGTTTATTATTTCAAATGACTTGGATGTGTAATATGAGCAAAACACTTTTATGCTAGAATTATGATGATACCAATCCCTTAATCCTTTAGTAGTAATTTGCCTAATTTCTCTTAAAATGCTTGTATGGTAATATGGATAATTTGAGTTCTTAATGCTTTTGCTTGATTGATCATCTTGTAATTGTTATGTTTGTGGTGTGAATGAACTTGTGAGGTGACGCACTAAACGTACCAATCAAAATATCCACTGTATTTGATCGGAAAGTTGAGAGATCACTAGGCTGGCATATAGGGATCGTGTGTGTGTCCCACTATGCTAGATTAGCCTGAATATATTTCGTATGTTTGGGTGCAATTTCTATTGCTCGAGAGAGATTAGGAGTTAGTTAAATGGGACACGAACTTATAACATATACTTGCGTAATTTGAGAGATTAGGCGGATCGAATTCTTAATCAGAAGGGTGCGGTGTATTCTAAATTCTAGCATTATTTCATCGAATTACAAATATCTTTTTCTTGTGTGATTTAATTAATTTGCTTAATACATGCTTAGACTTTGCTTTAGTTTAATTTAATGATAAGTTTGGAAATCCTTCAAATATATTGTTCAAATAGTACGCGTGCCTTCGAACGCCAGTAATCATACAATCCCTTAATCTCTGTGGGACGTTACCCTACTCTATCATTGCACTACATTTCGACCTCGTACTATTGCGAGCATGACGATTTGTAACGATCAAATGCCCAACTGGTGTTAGGAAATTCCTAACTACAGTTAGGAAATTTCTAACACCAATTGGGAATTCATAACTTCTGTTTAGAATTCCTAACTACAGTTTGGAATGCCTAACTACCGTTTGGAATTCCAAAAACTGCAGTTAGGAATTTCCTACAGGTGTTAGGAATTCCAAAATGCAGTTTAGAATTCCCAACACCACACCCGTTAGGAATTTTCAACAGATGTTAGGAATTCCTAACTGCAGTTTGGAAATTCCTAACTGCAGTTTGGAAATTCCTAACACCAGTTGGGAATTTCTAACTGCAATTGGGAATTCCCAACTGGTCACCTGTTTGGCATTGTCAACAGATGTTAAGAATTTATTAGAAATTCCCAGCAGCAGTTAGGAACTCTCAACTGATATTAGGAATTCCTAACACCAGTTGGGAATTCCAAACTGATGTTAAGAATTCCAAATATCAGCTTGGAATTCGTAACTGGTGTTAGGAATTCCTAACTATTATTGGGAAATTCTAACTCCTGTTATGAAATTCTAACTCCGATTGGAAATTCCTAACACATGTTAGGAAACCAAATTGCAGTACTACTAAACCTAAGAGTACACAACCACTATGAAATCCAATCCAAACATTCAAATATCACTAAACCCAGTAATATAGGAACTCAACAATACAATGAGATGGCGAAAACACCATCACTATGCCAGAATTACCAAACACTAAAATGGAGGAAAGTGGATTGTTTTATAATGTTGAATTTCTTTTGAAGGAAAGTGGATTGGTGTTTAATGCATTTGAATTACCCTAGTGAAACAATGTGTTTCTATAATATATAAAATTTAAATAAATAAAGAAAAAAAAAACGAGGTCGTGCTTCATGACAAGGACAAGTAAAATATTTCCTAAGAAAAATTAATTGTTTGTGTAAAGTGTATGTGTTGGTCAAATAAGCAAATATACATCAATCGTATGATATTCTCAAATTCCTCTAAACCCTAAATAAATGCTTCAATTGAGCTTTCAAGATTTTACATAGCAATATTGGGAATTCAAAAAATATATATATACAAGATTTTACATAGCAAGTGAGCTTTCAATATATATTGGGAATTCAAGATTTTTTTTGACAGAAGATATATTAAAAGCCACAAAAGGGCACAAGGGCAGCACAAGGAAGCACCAAACAGAGTTTGCAGAAAATAGTTTGTTTAGGATAAGATTGAGCGAGTTTGCATTTGATGATGAAATTGAAAGCGTAATGTCATTCATCTTTACCTTATAAAATCCTTAACATAGCCAGTTAGCCACTACTTAAATTACAAAGGCCTTGTGATCTATAAATCAAGACTTCATTTCATTATTCCTAATCCATTGTTGTTCTACTTAGCATACAATCTTCAAATTTCTAATGCAGGATTAGGGTTGTCAAGGTATCTCTTCTGTTTCTGCTAAACTTGATATTTGCTTCCCCGCTTCCTTGTGCTTATCATAGCCGTCGAGAACAGATTTCAGTTGGGCGTTGATGCATTCTTGATCTATTTCTTTGCCCCATAACAGAGCATACATACCACCAATAACTATGGCTCCTCCTAGGATTCTGAATGGTAAAAAAAAAAAAAAAATCAGAAATCATTATCAAAAATCAGTTTTGTTAAGCTTTACTAACTCTAATTTTACCTTCCCATGTATAGTCTTTCACCAACAACAAAGTATCCTAACTTAGGAATTCCCAACTGCTGTTAGGAATTCCCAACTGCCGCTTAGAATTTCCAACTGATGTTAGGAATTCCTAACACCAGTTATGAATTCCTAACGGGTGTTAGGAATTCCTAACTACCATTTGGAATTCCCAACTAATGTTAGGAATTCCTAACACCAGTTGGGAATTCCAAACAGAAGTTAGGAATTCCTAATTGCCGTTTAGAATTCTCAACTTCCTAACTGCCGTTTAGAATTCTCAACTGATGTTAGGAATTCCCAATTGATGTTAGGAATTCCTAACACCAGTTGGGAATTACAAACGGCAGTTGGGAATTCTTAACTGATGTTAGGAATTCCTAACTATTATTGGGAATTTCTAACATCTATTGGGAATTGTATATAATGGGTCAAGACTCAAGATAAGCATAGCACTTCAATTAAGCAATGAAATTTTTTTTTATCATTTTGGATTGGAGAAGGAAAAAAAGGATTCTCCACTCTCCAGTCCTGCCATTTACAAAAATAATACGTACATACAATCAAAAAGTAACTACTTATAGCCTTGAGTTAGGAGGGGGGTCATACAAAATATGATTTGTACATCTGCAGAGTCAAAATAACTTGTAAAATCACTCTCCTTACCTCCAAGAGGAAGAGGAAGAAGTAGTCCTTGGAAGTGATTATTAGATCATACAACTTACAGGAGGAAACTTGATAAACAATGAGGCAAGAATAATAGAAAACAAAAAAAAAAAAAGCTTTATTCCTTGTCAATGGACAAATAAATTCATCACATATTGAATCACTTTGGGGTTTACATGATGCACACACAAATGAATCATAAAACTATGGAGAGGGGATCTGTGAGTCGTAACAGATTTACAGAACAATCCTATATTACCCACACTAACAATCCTATATTACCCAAAAAACAACACCCTGTCGCTGGAGATTGATAGCCCTGCAGCAACACAAAGACAACAGCAAAACACAACCCATATAACGCAGGAAGCCAAAACAATAACAACTAAAAACTGACCCCTAAACGGAGGCAGAAAGGCATAACAGATTTCCCACACTAAATATTTTCGACTCATATTTTTTTTTTTTTAAAAGGCAATCAGATTAAAAGGAGCACCAAGCCAAGCAAAAAACACACAGCAACCCAACAAAACAACAAAAAACCCATTGCACCCAGAAGAAAAACAACAATATTATTAAGGCAACGCCACAAAGGGCCAAATACAAGCAACGCATACAAGCCCCACACAAAACAGCAACTAGAGCAAAACCAAAGCAAAATCTAAATAACAGGACCAGCGAAGAGAAACATTTCCAGGAGAAGAGACAAGAAACACACCATGAGATAGAGAAAAGAAAATAGAAGTAGCGACAGGGGAACAAAAACCAATATGCAAAGTAACACCAACCACCACCACAACCACATCCTAGTTCCTAGTTCCTACCATAACCTTTTGCCAGAAGTTAGATGCACTGCCAAAGTTTCAGTCCTCCAAATGTTTCTAAGAAATTTGAAAAGGAATATACTAAATATGAGTATTTGAAAAAATTCGGTAAAACAATCAATGAAAAACTTATGAATTAACCAAATCAAGTGATCTGTACAATACAAATAAAGGTTCTAGCCTCCTCTACTTTACTTTACTAACAAATAGCTATATATATCATAACCTGTCACCAATGATACCATCATCAATACAATGACTGAACACATAACTATTGCAGATTTTCAACTTAACCATACCTGCTACCTCCACCCAAATTCGCCTTTGTAATCTTCAAGAAATAGCGTTAACCATTCATTTGTTTCCCATTTGCACACCTCTTCGTTAAAAGCCAAATTAAGAAAAATATGGGATAATTAGTCTAGAAGCAGCGACACAAAACAAAAATCACTCCAAATTGGAAGTAGCGATAGCAAAAATTAAAAGCCACACAAAACAGCAACCAGAAAATAGAAGCATAAATGGCAAGAAATTTTTAGGGATTTTATTAGGGATTTTATTCAAAAGTTCTACTGTCAAGAAATTTTTTTCAAACTCATATAAAAAAATTAGGGTTCTTATTCAAATTAGGGATTTTTCAAACTACACAAATTGAAGCAGAAATCTTCAAAAAAAAAAAAAAAAAAAAATCCATGGCAGATAGGTGGAATTAGCAAACAACACCACAAAAAATTCCAAAAACCTTGTTCCTAGCCTTCTCTCCTCTCTCTATGTGAATTGAATCATAATCCCAATTCAACTTTGCTGTAATTGAAGACATTATATCCATCAACCTTCTTGACTTCCATATCAAGAACCAACTTCGGTTTGGTTCATGTTCACGAAATCCTCCCCAGTTCTAGCAACAGTGTCATCAGCTGTAAAGGTGGCATTTGATGTTGATGTAAAGAATCTAGTGATCTGCATTGATGGGTGAAAAAGTGGGTCCTCTGGTTCATAAGTGGCGGCAATAATGGTGAACACTAACACTCCTACCACAAACAAAGTGAAGCAAAGATTGCCTATCAAAGCTAGTGCATTTTGGCCTAGGTTTTCTGGCCTGAAACTTCCACTTCTCAACAGTGGAGACCGACCGAACATTGTTTCTTAACCAGAAAGTTCCACACTTGAATCAAATCTAGCTCCCAAAACTAAAAACAACAACACCCAGATAACAAAATCACAACAACCGTGCAAGAAATCAATAACCCAGAAAAAAGTGCAGATTTTTAGATCTGGATCTCTCAAATCAACAACACAACCGAAGATCTAAAGCATACAACTTTGATTCAAGACTATAAAAAAAGGTTTCAGCTTTACTCACCTTGACCTTAAGGAACCGAATCAGAGAAGCAATGGAGATGCATTCATCGACAGAACGCAACAATCTCTGACTCTGTCTCTAGTGTAGCTGCGTGTGAGCTGGTTTTAATTTTAGTATGATTTTTCACAAAAATTGAAGAACCATTCACCTTATATAGCGTCGTCGTCTTCAAGCTTCAACGGAGCGTCGTCGTCGTCGTCGTCTTCAAGCTTCCGTCGCGCCATCGTCTTCAAACTTCGTTGTGCTTCAGAGAGAATTTTAAGGTTTAGGGATTTCAGAAGAGAGGGGTTTTGCTCGTGAGATTTTGATGGCTTTTGCTCGTGGATTTAATTAGATATGACACAAATGTAATTTTAAAATTTTACAAGGGTAATAATGTCCCAAAAGAGTTAGTTTTGCAAGTTTTTCAAAAAGAAGTTAGATTTCAATTTTAACCTCCCAAAGGGATTAGTTTTCAATAAAACCCAAAAAAAAAATCTTTGTTGAGTTTGTTAGTCATTGTCTTGAGTGGTTGGTAGCTTGATTTGTTGGTGCTAATTGCAATGTCTGAAATGATTAGCGATTTTGAGTGTGACGGTGAAGTTTACAAGTTGTGTTAGTGAAGAATTTGTTAAAAAATTACATCCTTAGATACCGATTCCGGTCATTTTAGTGAAGTTTGGACCTTTTCCGTTGCATGCAGTTCTTACTTAAACAAGAAAATTGATACCGCGATATCTTTTTGATTTCATTAGTTTTTATTTAATCAGTATGAGGAAATGGTTTTCCAAAAATGTTTGTGTATGTTTTTCCTTTTTCGTTGCGGCAGGGGGTTGTGTTGGATAAGAAAAATTGGTTTCCCATTCTTATCTACTAAGTTTAATTGCAAATTTGAATAGTAATTGTGGTTTTGAGTTACCTATCCGAGTGGCGAATTGGGTGTCTCAGGTTTTGTACTGTTGGATTGTTTTGGTTTGTTGGTGTTGTCATCTTGCACTTGAATGGCAATGGGAAGATGTTGTTTCATTTGCAAACAAAAATGGAAACTAAGGCAAAGGGTGCTGACGGGAAGCCTCCGATGCCCAAGTTAATTGATTGAGTTTTGGTTGTATGAAATAAGTTTCTCTTGAGATAGTTTTGAAAAAGAGGCATAAGTAATTCTGTATGAATAAAGCTGTGCTGTTATAGGACATTGACATTGTTAGTAGATGAAGATGTTTTGGAGAGATGGTTAGTGGCCTGGAGAAAATGGGTTTAAATTGATCATGGATGGTGCCATGTTCATGACTTTTTAATAGCACACGTTAGGTATCACTGTAGTGGATGCTGTGCCTACTAGGTTATCTTTATCCGAAAAGTCATAATCTCTTTTCACCTTCTGGAGCATTGGTGTGTTTCCCATTGAAGGCCTAAGTCTATTAATAGAGGACTCATTATGTAAGATTGCTGCATGATCTGATAGTGGTGAATGGGGAAGTATATGGAGTCAAACAAAACTTGCTCTTTTATTGACCTTGAGTTAGTGCCAACATGAGATCCCCAATGTCTCAATAAATAGTCCACATCCTTGGACTTCCTATTCTTAGATCGATCTATATTCCACCAACAAAAGCTCACATCCCGGTCCAATGATCAGCATATCTAACACAGTTGTCAAATCAAAGAATGCATTATCAGTTTGAGGCAGGGTGAATTATAGTTTATGTAGGAGACTTAGTTGTGAATGAGTAGATTAGTTGAGCCCTCGTAATTAGATGTTAATGCATATTTTTATTCTTTAAGGCTGTGAGGACGCATTAATGAAATCAGAACCATATGTGGAATGTGGAATGTGACATTGATTTGTTAACGACTTTTAAGATAAAATTTGAGTGGAATGTGGCATTGATTTAGATTCCAATTTGAGTTTTGATTTTTGAAACTTCCATGCTTTTCACTTTCCATGTATAATGTTTTGAAACTTCCATGCTTTTCATTTTTCATGTATTATTTGTGTCTTTTAAGATAGTGTTTTAATGATCAATATAATTAGAATTTAAAGCTAGAAAATCAAATGAATCTAAAGTTATATATATGGAAATGAATATATAGCATTTAAATTCAAAGCTTCCTCACATGTGATGCTGTGAAAGTCTATTATTATTATTATTATTATTATTATTATTATTATTATTATATATACATGATATAGATATAGAAATGTACATACATAGGTGTTATTAACATTATAAGTTTATTATTATACCTGAGCTATTATATATTATATAGATATAGATATACATACATAGGTGTTATTAACATGAAAAGGTTTAGAAAGTCAAATAGTACCCCGTATAAACAAATCTACAATAAGGATGGAAATGGACCGATTCTTGCCCACATTAGGATAGTCTTCACGAATTACTGCTTCGGCGTGTTTCAAAGTATTCTCCTCACCAACAATACTGATCAAAGTATTCTCCTCACCAACAATACTGAAGAACCGACCATCCTGATACCGAGTCTCATCCAAACAAACAATAAGATCGTTCACAAACAAACCCTGCAAAAGTAAAACAGAGTAAAAGATTAACATGAACATAATACCATAATCATCTCATAAATATAAATTTCAAAACTAAACAAATAAATTCAATCATTATAGAACATAAACATGGAATTAAATAATAAAATAAACAATGATTTCAGTCATAACATAGTTTCTATTCCTCTCAAATGTGAATTTCATAGCAAACTAACCAAAACTATGCTCATGCCAATGTAACCAAATGATTAAACAAGTAACAAGTAAATTGACTCTCAAAATAACACAATAAAATTCTAATATAATAATAAAAGTCTCCATCATACCCATCAGCATCAACCAACAACATAACCACATTTTCTTATTCTCTAATTTCTACATACTACATCTTCATTGGCTCATAATACTCTCTCTCGAATCTTGATCTCCAAGTCTCACTGTCGGCACCACTCACCAGTTTAGGGTCTGTTCTTTTCCATGTCATAAGAAAATTAAAATATACACCTAGTAAAAATTTGAGAATTTTTCGGATTCAATAATTATTTTTTCCCAATATTTCGTTATTCTTTAAGTTTATATCTTTAAAAAAGTTGGAAAAAAAAAAATAGTTTCTGTACTCGAAAAATTTCAATTTTTTTTCGTTCTTTATATCATCAATGGAAAAAATACTTCAAAATTCAGTAAAAACCATTAAATTTCAGCAAAGGTGGTATAAATATTATAAATAATGAATAGGAACAAAGGGCCCCATTTTAGATTTTCGTCCCGGGTCATAAGAAAGTCAAGACCGGCTCTAGTGACATGCGTCTTGTTGCCAGAAGGCCCTAACTTTGCCAAGCCAAAATCTGATATTTTTGGATTGTAGTTCTGTAAAACAAAATAAAGCCAATTGTATTTGAAAGAAAAAGAAAAATAAGAGATTTAAAAGGGGGCAAAACATGTTATCGACACAATGAGCAACGTGGATGCAATTTGAAATTTCAGCTTAATAGAAAAATTTATTATTAGATAAAAAGACAAGTATCGAAATAAAATACCAACCGCGTAAAGTAAGATAATAGAGGACTTGAAATCTCTGTTAATGATTTGTTTCACTAATGTATGTAAACAGTAAAAATAGCAGACCTCAAATTGCTCCAATGGCAATTTTAAGCTGTATATCCCAAGATAATGTTATAATGTCATTTCCTAATAACAAAAACAATCCAACAATCAATATAAAGTATCTATTAATGAACATTTTTTTACAAGGACCAACATTTCATCCTCCCAACAATATCCCAATAGCTCAACCAGATTTGGATGATAACGTCTTCCCAAAATGTTCACCTCCGACTGCTCAAAAAATCAAATTTATAAGGAATTAAATTACTTCAGCATTAAGTTTAAAGACCATTTTCGACAGAATTTTAACTTTGGACAATAATAGATTTGAAATTATCTACAGAATACCTGCCATTGTTCAAAAGCTTGATTGCTTTCTGGGTTCCATAACTTAATAGCATAGCAAGTAGCAACTGCCATACCAGTTCCCCATTCTGAAGGAGTCAGAGTCTTCTCATCAATCCAACCTTTGTAGACTCTCCCATAACCTCTCTCACCCAACAAGGCCTCAGGTTCGAAGTTGTTAGTTGCAGTCTTCAAATCTTCAAAATTGAACTCTTTCAAGCATGGCAGCGTTCTGGATATTTGCCCATTTGGATTTTCCACAACTTCTTCACAAACATCTTCTGAAAATTGACCGTTGGCTGCACTGCTACTACTGGCTGAATCCTTCATTCATGCCAAGCTTCTTTTTTCTCTTTTGATACTATTTGAAGAACATTAATTCAACAAAAAAATAAAAAATAAAAAAAAATCTTGAAATGACAGTCAAAAGAATCAAAACTTGCAACACAAGAAACTAAGATAGCTAAATTTAAAATTATAGTATGATCTAATTTACAGTAGGATCTTCAACGTAAACCCATGTCAAGCTTAAGTTTCGAGCTCATATCAACAAAAATCTTACGAAAACAACTCTCATCATTTATTAGCCTTGAAATTTTAGTAATTGCAATAGGCAGACAGGTCATACTAAATGGGACCTAAGTGGGAAATTACTGGATAAAACAACAGACTAGCATTTTTCTTTGTTATTTGCATATGCTCCTTTAGACGATTGAAATTTTCTAATATAGGACAATAGATAGAGTTAAAATGAAATACCTGCCACAGTTCAAAATGTTGCTCCTTTGTAAACTTTGCACAAATCTCCATCAGCTAACCAGGCATCAGGACTGAAGTTTCCCAGTTGCCATCTTCAGTTCTTTAAACCTGAACTCTTTTAAGTTTGATGTTGCCACCATCTTGTCAATCATTCAATCTACCAAAGTACTATCAAAACAAATTGATAAATTAACCAACCAGCAATTAAAAAGATTTCATAAAAAGTTCAAAGAATCCTAAAATGATAGTCAAAAAGAACCGAAACAAGAAAATAAATGATTAATAGGGTTGGTTGGTAGTATCAATTAATACAAGATTCAGATGGTCAGCCGAAATCCATGTCAAGCTTTAGATATTCTAATTGATATTTGATACAATGTGAAGAACAAATAACAGCAATTATCTCATTGATCATGCTTGCAATATTACAACATCAATAGTTTCTAGCCTTGTTATTTCATATTCTCATGCAATTCAGTTTCGAGCTCACACATTGAAATGGTTCCTTGAGTGAAGTGCGGAAGCGATGAAGAATGCTTCGTTGGCCACGGCGAGCTGCTGTAGATTGTCGAGGTCTATAATTGGAGTTCTTTGGTTTCTCCTCAATTGCTTCATTATGTTCCAACACCTCTGGAACTTCTTTCATGGAAGTTTCGGCTTCAATCTGTTCCAACACCTCAGGATCTTCTTTCATGGAGGCCATTGCTTCAATCTGTACCAACACCTCCAAAACTTCTTTCATGGAGGGGCGGTTTTTGTGATTATCCTCTAGGCATTTTAGAGTAAGTTGTGTCGCATTACATGCTGCCCCAAGTGAATACTGGCCCCTCATCCGCACATCCATTAAGGTTTTCGGCTGACAGAGCATTGGCTTCAACCATTCAACCAAATTACCATTGGTTTGTATCAGATATCCTGCCCTTAAACCGGTCAATAATTCAAGTAGCACAATACCAAAACTATATACGTCACTCTTTACGTATAAATGACCTGTGGTATAATCAGAAAATGCCAACTTAACTGCTTTATTTAACCAAAGTGATTAAATTTTCTCATCGTTTAAATTGCAACTTAGCCAAACAGAGCAGATTTCAATTTTTCTCTTCATTTAACCAAGATTAATCAAATATATCATCTTCTAAAAGAGTGAAATTGCCTCAATTCATATATAATTATAATTTCACTCAAATAAACTTGTGATTATGTTTCCATACTAAGGATATAATTACCTTTCACTAAATATTCTGGAGCAACATAATCCCCTGTGCCCATCATCCTAGTTGTGACATGTGTTTTGTCAATAGAAGGCCACAATTTTGCCAAGCCAAAATCCGATAATTTTGGATTGTAGTTCTGTAAATATAAATATGACAGGGGAAAAAAGGGACAAGCATGTTGTCAACAGAATGAATATTGAAATTTCAGAATAATAGAGAGCTAATTATTAGATAAAAAGGCAAGTACTGAACTAAAATACTAACCGCATCAAGCAGAATGGCAGAGGATTTGAAATCTCTGTAAATAATTGGTTTCTCTAAACTATGTAAAAATGCCAAACCTCGAGCTGCTCCAATGGCAATTCTAAGCCGTATATCCCAAGATAGTGGTTTAAAGACATCACCTGAATAACCAAAACAATCCAACAATCAATATAAAATATCAATAAATTCACATTTTGTTTTGTTTTGTTATACCAAAAATATGGGTCTATTGCCATGTGGCCACTATATAAATAAAATAGGGCCCAGATGCAAGAGCCTAAAAGAGAGTCATCTCATCCCCAATCACAAAGTCGATCAGACCTTGTATTGGGCCGAAACCGAAAGGTCAGACCGTGGCCGAAACTGAAGGTCAGACCAGGTCTGAAACCCAATACCGGGTTAGTGTCGAAAAGTAAGTCAGTCCGAAGAAGATCCACTTGATAAACAAATCTCATCGAGAAACACATTTCCGACCAAACATACAATGAATGAGGACCACGGTTCAGACTTCGAAAGGTCAATATTTGGTCTAACAACACTCAACCTACCAAGTGGGCTTATGTGTCAGTCAACCAACGGTGTGGCAATATCAAGATGAATACGTGTCAACCAGACATTCAACCAACCCAAAAGGCAAGTGTTAGATAAGCTTTCGGCTACCCAACTAGTATCCTAGTGTCAGCTAAAACACTGGAGTATGGATACACAGACACGTTTCCTCCATTATAAATATGAGATCCAACCTCATATTCGGGGAACACATTCGATTTACACATTTTAGTGTTGCCATGGTATTCAGATTTATCTCTCATACTTAATACTGACTTGGGCGTTAGAGAGCCAAAGTCGACAACCAATCAGCTCTCCACTGATGTTCCTTTTCTCTCATTTTGTTTCAGGCACAAGAGTTAGCCTGAAACCCACCCAAACAGCCTTAACAGTCCGAAACCAACATTTCATCTGAAGCATCAACATTTCATTCAAAACCCAACTAGTCTTCAATTTCTTTAGTTGACTAGCTAATCAAATGGCCTACGTGGCAGATTGACTATTGTTACCAGTTTTACCTGTAAACATATTTGTTGCTTGATTTTGAAAAAGATGACAATCCAAACTTCCTTTGTGCATAAGCTCATATACAATAACCAGCTTTTCATCTTCCCAACAATATCCCAATAGCTCAATCAGGTTTGGATGATAACGTCTTCCCAAAATGTTCACCTCCGACTGCTCAAACATTAATCAAATTTGAAATGAATTAAGTCAGTACTTCAGCATCAATTTTAAAGATGTTGTTTAAAGAATATTGGCTAAACACATTAGTAGTGGCTTGGCAAGTGGCCCAATCCCAAATAACCAATAAATCCAAAAGCTTAAACCGATAGAAAAGGAATCAACTATAGTATTTAAACCCTCTAACGTTATTGACCTTGCATATAATTAGAAAGAAAAAAAAATCAGTAAATATGTTGAAGGTTTGGGTCAAAAGGGAGGTCTAATCATGCTACATGGGATATTATTGAACAAAACAAAATTTCCAACTTGTTTTTCTTCATTTCCAATTCTCTTTTAGATGATTCAAAATTCTATCTTTGGATGATAATGGAGTCGATATTATACCTGCCAATGGTCAAAAGCTTGAATGGTTTCAGGGTAATATATCTTGATAGCAACCGCCGTACCAATTCCACTTTTTGAAGGACGACTCAGTGTCTTCTCGTCGAACCAACCTATGTAGACTCTCCCATAAGCTCCCGCACCTAACAAGGCCTTATGTCCAAAATTGCTAGTTGCAGTCTTCAAATCTGCAAAACTGAACTCTTTCAAGCATGGTGGTGCAGAAATTTGCCCATTTGGATTTTCCTCAACAACTGAAAATTGACTTTCGGCTGCACTGCTGCTACCAGCTGAAGCCATGCCAAGCTTCTTCTTTTTTTTTTTTTTTTTCTTTTGAAACGATTTGAATAACATTAACAAGTAACAACCAAATTTAAGCGTCCTAGATGTACCTAAGTAATTTCGAAACAAATTGACAAATCATCCAGCAAACAGAGAGATATCATAAGACTTCAAAAAAAAAAAAAAAAATCCTTAAATGACAGTCAAAAGAATCTAAAAAAATAAAAAATAAAAAAAATAAAATAAAAATAAAATAAAAAATAAAAAAATAAAACTTAGATAGCTAAGCTCTGTACCAGAGTTGGAAGTACCAACTACCAAGTAAATTTAGAGAAAGACCTTCATCAAAAACCCATGTCAAGCTTCAGATTCTCTTTTGGGACTGTACCGTGTTTATGTTAATATAAGGTTGAGGCCAGACTTGGAAATTGCAGAAAATGAGGCACTTGTTTTGCTTCATAATTTGTCATCTTTTTCAAGTTGCAAAGCATTGACCATAATGGTCTAGTCACTGCCCTGTTTTTAAATACAATAACATAGTGGAACTGTAAAGTTTTCAGGTAATTACCTGTGAGTCTGTGACACCATATTCCTTCATATTTCTTGCCTCGTTTGCTTGTCTGCTATCTTCTTGTAGTTGACCTTGACCAATATCTCCACCGCTCATTTTCATATTTCTTGCTTCATTTGTTTGTCTGCTATCTTCTTGTACTTGACCAATATCTCTACCCATTTTCATATTTTTTGCTTCATTTGTTTCTGTTAAGTCCAGCTCTATAAATTGACCCAAGCCTATGTCCAAGCCCAAACTTATACCCAAATTCAAACACAAAAGCAGATCAGGCCCAAACCAAGTTGGCCAAACCCACAATTACCATTTAGAAAAAGAAAAAGAAAAAGAAAAAGAAAAAAGAAAAAAAAAAAAACTTAGATAGCTAAGCACTGTACCAGAGTTGGAAGTACCAAGTAAATTTAGAGAAAGACCTTCAACAAAAACCCATTTCAAGCTTCAGATTCTCTTTTGGGACTGTACCGTGTTTATGTTAATATAAGGTTGGGGCCAGACTTGGAAATTGCAGAAAATGAGGCACTTGTTTTGCTTCATAATTTGTCATCTTTTTCAAATTGCAAAGTTTGACCATAATGTTCTAGTCACTGCCCTGTTTTTATATACAATAACCTCGTGGAAATGTAAAGTTTTCAGGTAATTACCTGTGAGTCTGTTAATCAAAATATATCGGTCCTTCACTTTGATTTTTCAACAAAATTTAATTAAAAGAAGAATACTGTGTGAGAATCTTCAATATTTTGTGTAAGGTGATTTTCATTGAAAACTTATACTAAATATTTACAACAGGAATTCCTAATTTTAAGCTGTCAATTTCATACAAATAGTAGGAAATAATACAACTTTAAAGTCTTTGATTCATGCCTGAGAATGATTCCTAAAAACGTGTCGTTGACCAGTATCTTCATTTGTTTCATTTGTTTCTGTAAAGTCCAGCTCATTTTCATATTTTTTGCTTCATTTGTAGTTGACCAATATCTCCACTGCTCATTTTCATTTTTTTTTTTTGCTTCATTTGTTTCTGTAAAGTCCAGCTCTATAAATTGACCCAAGCCTATGTTCAAGCCCAAACCTAAGCCCAAATTCAAACAAAAGCAGATCAGGCCCAAACCAAGTTGGCCCAGCCCCCAATTAGCATTTTTTTTTAAAAAAAAAAGTAATAAAAAATTGTATCAGTTGCTAGCAAAATGGACAGCCGGCATCAATTGGAGAAAGGTGGCAAGATTTAGGAAAGTTGGTGGCAAAAGAAAAGAATAAAAAAATTGTTGGAAAATTTTGTGATAAACTCTTAATTTGAGAAGACAAATTGAGTATAATTAATTCCATAAAAATGGAAGATTAAAATTCGAATTCTCCTCCGTGAGAACTTCGAAATGGTATACTCAAACTCACAAAATGGTTAATGGGTGAATGAGAAATTGAGTCTCAAGGTGAGCTCAAAATGTGGTGAACAATACCACTTCCCTAAGTCAACGTTTTTGTGTGAAGAATAAGGAAAACTTTTATTGTTTGGATTCTGATATTCTTGCTTGATCACCAAGAATACAGAATCGGGTTTTTAATTATTATTTAATTAAATATTTTCCTTATTAAATCAGAAACGTATACACGAAGCTTTGGTTTGGCTTATGGACCAAGAACTAAGAATTGTGTTCAAGAAGCTTCAGTTTGGCTTATGGACCAAGAACAAGAATTGTGTTTAAGAAGCTTCAGTTTGACTTATGGACCAAGAACCAATAATTGTGTTCAAGAAGCTTCAGTTTGGCTTATGGACCAAGAACAAGAATTGTGTTCAAGAAGCTTCAGTTTGCTTGTTCACTAAGAACCAAGAATTGTGTTCAAGAAGCTGCAGACTAGAATTGTGTTCAAGAAGCTTCGGTTTTGCCTATAAATACCCTAGTGTTCTTTTCATATCATAATCATTTCTAGAATGCATTTATTTTACAAGCATCCGAATACTACTCTATTCTCTTCTCTATTCTTGGTAAGTTTGAGCTCGATTTGAGTTCGCTGTGAGTAGCTTGTGCTTCGCACTTCCACTGTTAAACCGTTGTATCCTGGGAGACGATCGCTATACACATACGGTGTAATATACGGCGAAATCGTCTTAAGGACACCGTGTGAAACACGGGCCTCGGTTTTTCCCTAACCGATTTTTCTAACGTGCTGGTTTGTGTTGTTTTGCTTTCTGTTTATACAGGTCCTGACCAGATTGTTGATTTACAAATAACAAAAATAAGAAGGGAAATAAAAAGGAAAAGATACATGAGAGGTAGAGGGAGACTCGGCTAAGATCAAAATAACCAATGGGTGCACTGTGCACACCACGTGGCATGAAGAACTCATTTGATTGGTTATCCTTGCCACATGACATGCACCCATTGGATGAGTGTATTGCACCGGGTGTAGGGTGTATGTAAGATTCTCTCCAAGAATAGAAGATGAGAGAAAGAACAAAGAAAAGAAAAGAAAGAAGAAAAGAGAAGCTGATCGAGAGATTGTGAGAGAGAGATGGAAGATGATAGTAGTAGAGAGAGATGAGATATATATGAAAGACAAAAGAAAATGGAGCAGTTTTGCAGAGGCACATAGAGATAAGTTATTTGATGATTTGTGATACCGATAGTTTTATTAGATTAACCCAGTATCTAAATCAAGTTTATGTGATTTATGGTGGATCCACAAACAGATGAATCCATGAAGGAACTCAATCCATACCAGATTTGAGCATAGGAGTTCTGTGAGTGGATAGTTTTTAATTTATAATTAAGTTAATTATTTTAGAATTGTATGTTAGCTTTAATTATTAGAAATAAATGGTTTATTCATTTATTTAGAAAATAGAATTCTAGATGATTTGAGATGTTTCAAGAAATGCGTAGATTTCAAGAATTCAAAAATAGATTAGTTATAGAACTAGATTTATAGAAAAAGTTTTTTTTTTTTTTGATGACACAACAACTGCCGGGACCAGCGAGATTAGACTCCAAAGCACGGCCTGGAACTCTGCTCTCACAATAGGGGGAGAGAGCACCCACACAAGGTGGGACAAATAATGTATATATATACATACCAAGGCCAAGGATTGAACCATGATGGTGGATCAACCTATGAGAGGCTCCAACCACCAAGGCAATGAGCCATTGGTAGAGCAAGATTTTACAAATAAAGATAGTATAAGTATTTTGAGACAAAAATCTAGATTTTTAGACAGATTACCAGATTTTTAGAAAGATTTTTAGAAAGTTATTTATATATGAGATTTTTAGAAAATAAAATAAAAGAATATTTATGCAAGTTTTGAGAAAAGTATATTAGATATGTACCCTCTCCAACAGTATCAGATATGTAACTCTACAAGATCTAGATTCGTTAGTTTATACTCAATCCCAACAAAATTACTTGTCGTCGTCTACTTTAAGGTCAAATCTAAAAAATAAACTACATATTTATCTTGACCCTACATTTTTGAGTTAGATCCGACCTCATTGAGGCGGGCCACATGTAACCTCATTCATGCCGACAAAATTATTTGTCGTCATCCACTTTAAAGTTAGATCTATAAAATCAACTACATATTTGTCTCGACCCTGCATTTTTGTGTTAGATCTGACCACATTCAAGGCAAGCCACATGTAATCTCTACAAGATCGTATAATTTAGGTCTAATTACTTGACAGGTATATGTCAAAATTTAATCACCAAATTTTTTAGAAAGTAAATTATATACCGTCCACATTAAATATAAGGCAGATCAATATAATGTTTAAGTGTATCTTCTACCCCATACAAGAAAATTAAACAAATTACACTACGAAAAAGAGGACTTTTTGCAGCGGACAAATCCGTGGTGAAAAGGCTTTTACTGCGAATTTACTACGGATTGTGGGTGTTGCAAATACAGCTGTGGTAAATTTGTTTGCCATAGATGTAGCTTTGGTAAAGGTGTTTTTACCGCAGCAAATTACCCGCAGCAAAAATTTGTTGCAAAGTTTGTTATATTTGCCACGGCAGCTATCCATGGCAAAAAATACTTGTAATTTTTTAAAATTAAAATTTTCCTTTTTTTTTTTTTTTTTTTTTTTGAGATAATAAAGAAAAAAATAAATCTATATAATAAAATAAAACTTCTAAATTATGAAACTTTTTTTTTTTTTATTTCCACTCAACATAATTGTATTATATATTTAATCTTTACAAGTATTCTTCCACTTTCTATTACAATAAATAAACCCAAATTATTCTTCAAATGAATAAATAAATAATTAATTAAAAACCACACAACAATTTTTTTTTTATTTTTTTTATTTTTCCATTCTATTTCTACATTTCCAATCACTCATTGGTTAAGCAAAGAAGAAGATAAGCAAGACCAACTCTGAGAGCATGACAAGATAAGCAAGACCGACTCTGAGAGCATGTAAGATGGTCTGTGAGGACATGTCTGAAAAATGCCAGATCTGATGAGCTTGCAGTGGGAAAGCCACTCCATCAGGAAAGACAAGCCGAAGACGAAGACTAAAGGCCAGTGCATACATGCCGGAGTGCGTGGCTATGCTAAGAAAACAAACAATAGATCACATACATAAGTAACCCATAGAATTGTAATTAATTGAATGAATTTCTAGATAAGTCCACAAAAGAATATTCTAAGAAAACAAAATTTTAATGATGAAGAAAGAAAAAACATAAATAGCTCCATAATTAAAGAAATTTGAACTAAATATTAAAAAAAATAGGTGGAAGTACTAGCTTGAAAGACGGAAATGGAAATCCTAGCCCATACAGGGTAAGCATAGCCTCATCAATACCAATAGCAAACAATAGATTTAATGAGTTAAAGTTGAAGGGTCCACTTGACAAAAAAATAAAAAAAATCATTTTTTCCTATGTCTATTTTTATTTTTTATAATATCTTAGTTGTTATGCCTTATATTCCTTTTTTTTTTTTTTTTTTCTTAGGAAACCAAATATTACAAACAACCACGGCGAACAGCCGCAACAAAGGAACTAACACAAGGAGGAAATTTCTCCAGCCAAAACATGTCTTCAACACAGAAGAGACCATTTTTAGTTGTTATTATTATTCACACATTCTTTTGGATTTTTTATTTATTAAATTATCATTAAACTCTTTTGTCCATATATGAGTCATATGAACGAATGGAATTTGAATAATTGACTTATAATTATGAAAGTTCAATTTTCTATATAATTAAAATTACTCTTAAAAATTCATCGCCGCAAATGATATATGTATATATATATATATAAATACTCTAAAAATTATATAAACAATTTAGGCATCGTTTAGTAATTCTTTTTATAAGTTAAAATCATATTTAACAATTTTGGTATGGAAAAGATTTTTGGTAAAATTTTCAAACTTGATTATTTCATAATGTGACTTGATTTGTCATTTGTTTTAAGAAAATGTGAGGAGTTACTTCTGAAAAGTGGTTATAAAATAATCTGATGTGTGATTTAAATTTTTTTTTTAAATGATCAAATTATTAAAAAAAAATTCTTTTAAATGATACAATTATCTTTTTTAATTTAATGTAAATATATATTCATTTCGACGGTTATTTCATATAAATTTATTGTTATTATTTAATATTATAATTTAAGGTTTTTTTAATAATTATTTTTAAATGATCATTTTTATTTGTTGTTTATAATTTTTTTATCTACTCTTATAATAATTAATAAACCATTTTTTTTATCTACTCCAAGATTACATAAAACATAAGTAGATCTATAACTATAAAGAACACCGATCTAACATTTTATATCTACCAGCTTAAACTAATACACAAGATGATGATGTGAATTATTAAAATAAAATTACATATTTATATTTATTATTAAACGTTATATAATTATTTTGCATTTTTCTTTGACATTTGAATTAACTAACTAATACAAATACACGTGTTGGAGGTTGGTAATATGAATAATATATGAAAAAAAATTAGATTTTTTTTTTGTTTCTTTGACATTTGAATTAAATATTGGTTTGATACCATTTAGAATTTAAAACATTTCAACTTCCATATATTTCCTTTAAAAAAATCATTTCGTTTTTAGTCATTATATAAATTTACAGCAATAAATTTTATAATTTACAAAACACATACTTATCAAATAGTTGTTCGATTGACTTCACATCAGATTATTTATTCGGCACGACTAATTGTGATTATTTTAAAAGCTACATCAATAACAAATTGGTCCTCACTATTATTTATAATGTTAAAATTTCTTACAAGTTTCAATTATTTAAAATTTTTATTTCTAATTTCTACTTTATTAGGAAATGGAAACGTTATTTAATTATAAAAAAATATATTTAATGTGTTTTATACACAATTAATTTAAATCCATTAAGGATCACTTGTCTTGGTGGTTGGAGACTTCAAAATGAAGATCCACCATTTTTGTATTGTATATATATACCATATTAGTCCATTAAACCGCAATGTATGGGGAAACTAGAATGGGGGTTGCATTTCAAGCGAGATTAGATTATTAGGTTACGGCAAACCCCAACCCAACGGTGTTAGATTAAAAAAAAAAAAAACCTCAATCCAATAACATTGTAGTAGGTGGGTTGACCATATACTCCAATCAAACTTTAAGATGTGATTCTTAATGGTGCCAGCAAATTAACTTTTGTTTGTTAAAAGATGTATCAAGGAAAATTGTATCACTGGAAATTGATTGAGACTTTCATCTAGAAAATCAACGATTCACATTCATCAATGACAAAACAAAATGCAATAACAATAAAAACTCATGAAATGTATCGCATTGCAAAAACTATAAATGCATTTTAGTCAGAGATGAACACAAGTGAGCTTCAACTCAGGAGATCAATAGATAACGCCAGAGTACTAACGATGAGTGAGGCACCGTGCCTGCTCCATTTGTATTTTGTTGTCTACCCAAGTTAAGACTTTTGCATGCACTGCTGCTAGTAACTGAAAATTCAATGTTGTTGCTCTAAAACAATAAAAGCTCAAGAATCCTGAAAATTCATATTCTTCTACTAGACTACTACTATTCCGTGTTCCTGTCTAGTTTTACTTCACAGCCTCCTCATGTAAATGGCTGGCCAGGGCTTCAATCTCTTTCAACACCTCCATAACTTCTTTCATTGAGGGGCGGCTTAGAGGATCCAACTCAAGGCACCTCAGACTAAGTTGTGCTGCTTGTAATGCTGCCTCAGATGGATATTGGCCCTCCATTTGCGCATCCATTATGGTTTTCAGATTCGTTTCCTGAGAGAGAATTGGTTTCAACCAATCAACCAAATTTTGCTCCCCACGAGGATGCTCTTGATCATTTACTCTTAAACCCATCAACAATTCAAGTAGCACAACGCCAAAGCCATACACATCACTCTTCAGGTATAAATCACCTGTTATACAACAATGAAATGACAAGTCAAGTGATTAATTTAACCAAATATGGTTGATACTTTCCCAAACTGGACTTGTATTATGTTTCCAAATTAAATAAGGATATATATAATTACCTGTTGTAATGCACTCTGGAGCAATATAACCAATTGTGCATGCAATAACAGTTGAGACTACAGATGCCTCTTCACTAGAAGGCCCCAATCTTACCAAGCTAAAATTTGACAGTTTGGCATTATAGTTCTGTAAAACAAAATTAGACAAAGGAATTTGTTAAAATATTATAACTCCCCTCATTTAAAAGCAACTTTCACCTGTCTCATATTTTGTTTTATTTTTCTAAAATTCAAAATTTTATTTTAATAAGAAACAAAGAGAACTTATACAGTTGTACTTATGAAAAGAAAAGAAAGACATAAACAGGAGCCAACAAGCTGTCCACAGAACAAAAAGATAAAGAGGAAAAAAAACTACAAGGGGGATCGATTCCTCAAAGAATACAAGCAGAAAATAGAAAATCCATGAATATATCCCTAATAGAGAACCAACCTCATCGAGCAATATATTGTAGGTCGTGAAATCTCTGTAAATGACTTTCTTCTCTAAAGTATGTAGAAAAGCCAAACCTCGAGCTGCTCCAATGGCAATTTTAAGTCGTATATCCCAAGATAGTGGTTCAATTGCACAACCTCCTAAGTATCCAAACAATGCAGCAATTAGCACAAAATATCAATGTTTGCAGATTTTCTTTTTATACTTATGCTTCCATACTTGATTTCTTACTTCTGAAAAGATGAGCATGCAAACTTCCCTTCTGCATGAACTCATATACAAGGAGTAGCCTTTCATCCTCCCAGCAATATCCCAATAGCCCAATCAAGTTAGGATGATAATGTCTTCCCAAAAAGTTCACCTCTGACTGCTCAAACAATCCAATTTAGAAGGAAACGAATTACACTAACTTCAATTTTAAAAAACCACTAGCTTTATATCTAATAGAGCATCCAAACCACCAAACCACCACCACCACCCCCCCCCCCCCCCCCCCCCCCCCCCAACCCAAAAAAAAAAAAAGAAGCTTATTGGTTTTATATTTATTGGGTTGTGGTTTCCATAGCTATATCCCTTTCATTTATTCCTTTTTGCCAACATGAGATTTACTGCCACCTTCTCTAATGCATACCTGGCCAATCGCGCGCCCAATCTCCTACACTCACCTCACCTCACCTCACTTGCAAGCCTGGGTTGTCATGAATTGACCATTATCAGGTCATGCTGAATGGGACCGAAGTGGGAAATTTTTCTAATTTAACTACTTGGATGATTGAATTTTTCTAATTTAGGACAATACATAGTGTAAAAATGAAATACCTGCCAGAGTTCAAAATGTTGCTCCCTGTTAGGGTTGAATTCCTTGATAGCAACTAGCATACTATCTCCACTTTTAGAAGGAGCCAGTGTCTTCTCATCCATCCAACCTTTGTAAATTTTGCACAAATCTCCATCACCTAAGCAGGCATCAGGACTGAAGTTCCCAGTTGCCATCTTCAATTCTTTAAAGCTGAACTCTTTTAAGCTTGATGTTGCCACCATCTTGTCAATTATTCAATCTACCTACGTACAAATTAATCAACCAACAATAAAAAGATTTCATAAAAAGCTCAAAGAATCCTAAAATGATAGTAAAAAAGAAACAAGATATTAAAATGGGTAAGAGGGTTAACAACTAATACAAGATTCAGATTCAACTTCAACTCGAAGAACAAGTAACAGCAAAATATTGGTCAAACTGGAAAGAGCGTAAAAAGAGGAACTTGTTTTCTTTTTTTACCTGTTCAACTTGTGTTTTCTTTCTTTGCAGTTTCCATGAATCATCTTTCTTGCTTCAATGGTCAACTGCCCTGTTTTTAGTTTTTACACAACATAACCTCCGTCCCCATCCACAATTAAACAAATAGTTTTTTGACCTTTATTATGTATAATCATGTGTTTGTTTCTCATATTATAATCAAACATTGTAAAAGACTGAGTTGAATATTTTAATCATTTATCTATTGTTTTGTTTCTCATACAGAAACAAAAAAGAACAGAAAATGTTAGCATATTTTCTAATGTTATGACCTGTCATTGCAAGCATAACTGCACAACAAACCATTCAAACTACTAATTTTATGATATGCATGCATGTGTGCATCCCCACAAATGTGACCTCTTAAAGAGGTAATCAGTGTTGGAAGTATGAAATTTGTTCTTAAAGACAATGGTTATGGATCAATTGATGGATCAAATTGATGGCTCATGGATTGATGTATGGATGACCCAATAATTTAATTATGGCCCATTTTTGTAACTATGGTTTTACTATTAATTATGGTTTAGTTATGATGTTATGGATGATGTTATTTAGTGATGCAAGAAATGATGTAATATGATATGGTCCCAAGTATGGCTCTAGTATGGGTATGGTATGGTCCAAGTATGGGTGTGGTATGCCTTTGTGTTTTCTATATAAAGTCCACTTAGGCGATGAAAAATATGTAAGCCATCAAGATAGAAGGATGGTGTGGGATGTCAATATATTTATTTCAATATCACAAATGTTTTCTATAAAATGTCTTCATATCTTCTCGTATATTTCTCCATGTTTCTTCATGCCCATAATAATGTCTCTATGTATGTTTATGAATATGTTTCTTCATGCTTCCGCAATATCTACAAAATATATATATTATTTTTTTATGTAAAAATTGTAACAATCAGAGTAAATGGCGTCGACAATTCACAGAAAGTACCACACACATAAAGTTATGAAAAAAAAAAGTATCAGAAGCCGAAAATAACCCACTAAAAATTTTATGTAGAAAATTTGGTCCAAATACAACAAGTGCATTGAAGTTACAATCACGACAAGCAGTTGTTAAATTACAAAGAGTAAAACGAGAAAATCTAAAGACGCAAGAATCCTTCAATTTGATTTTTCTCTTGTTTTCTTTTTTAGAATTTCTACACAAAATTTAATTAAAAGAAGAATAACATTAACATTGCTGAGTTCGAGCAAGAAGTTACAAGTATCTTTCAAATTTTTATTCCCCAATACTCCATTATTACATTTTTGGTGTCATCAAATTCAAAACCTGGAAAATCTGGAGAACTCAATTCATATTCTTCTACTACTATTATTATTATCAAGCATCAATTCTCTCTTATTCTATTTATTATAGTGATCCATACAAAACAAAGAACAGGATATAGTAGTACAGTAAATGACCTATTGTTGCAAGAACACCATATATACCACTAATGTTATATTGTACATATAATTAAATTTTCGTGTCGTGTCTAGTTTTACTTCACCTACTCATGTAAATGGCTGGCCAGGGATTCAATCTCTCTCAACACCTCCATAACTTCTTTCATGGAGGGACGGCTCTGAGAATCCAACTCAAGGCACCTCAGACTAAGTTGTGCTGCTTGTAATGCTGCCTCAAACGAATACTGCCTCTCCATCTGCGCATCCATCATGGTTTTCAGCTTCATTTCCTGATAGAGAATTGGCTTCAACCAATCAACCAAATTTTACTCCCCGCAAGGGTGCTCTACATCATTTACTCTTAAACCCATCAACAATTCAAGTAGCACAATGCCAAAGCCATACACATCACTCTTAGGAATAAGTCACCTACTGTAATGCATTCTGGGGCAATATAACCAATTGTGCCTACAATAACAGTTGACACAGATGCCGCTTCACTAGTAGGCCCCAATGTTGCCAAGCCTAGATTTGATAGTTTTGCATTGTAGGTATGTATAACAAAATTGCACAAAAGAATAAAAATACAAGTTTGTTAAAATATTATAACTCCCCTCATTTCAAAGCAACTTTCACTTGTCTCGTATTTTATTTTATTTTTCTGAAATTCACTTGTTTCATTTCATATTCCATAATCACAAAGCGTTTATAGTTAAATAACCAACCTTATCAAGCATTATATTGTAGGTTTTGAAATCTCTATAAATGACTTTCTTCTCTAGAGTATGTAGAAAAGCCAGACCTCGAGTAACTCCAATAGCAATTTTAAGTTGTATATCCCAAGATAGTGGCTCAATGTCAGAATTTCCTGAGTATCCAAACAATCCAATAATCAACACAAAATATCAATGGATGCAAATTTTCTTTTTAGCTTTGTGTGTTCCTTACTGAACTCTTACTTCTAAAAAGGTGAGTATCCAAACTTCCTTTGTGCATGAACTCATATACAAGGAGTAGCTTTTCATCCTCCCAACAATAACCTAATAGCCTAATCAGGTTTGGATGATAATGTCTTCCCAAAATGTTCACCTCTGCCTGCTCAAATAATCCAGTTTAAAGGCAGGTAAGGTCATGCTAGATTGCTAGATGATTGAAATATCTAATTTTGGACGATAGATAGAGTTAAAAATGAAATACCTGCCACAGTTCAAAATGTTGCTCCCAATTAGGGTTGGATTCCTTGATAGCAACTAGCATACTATCTCTAGTTTTAGAAGGAGACAGTGTCTTCTCATCCATCCAACCTTTGTAAACTTTCCAAAAACCTCCATCACCTAATTAGGCACTGAAGTTCCTAGTTGCCATCTTCAATTCTTTAAAACTAAACTCTTTCAAGTGTGGTGTTGCCAACATCTTCTTAATTGCTAAATGAACCTAAGTAAATATCAGAACAAATTGACAAACCAACCAAGCAACATAAGTATTTCATAAAAAGTCGAAAGAATCCTACAATGACTGTCAAAGAGAATTGTAAAACAAGAAATTAAAATGGCTATGATGTTAGGTTTTGACTTGTATTTCTAAGTGAACCAAATGTGAACTAAACAATACTACACTAATATGGAGCTTCCTGGAGACGTGGGATACATTTGGAAGTTTGAATGGTGTTTGAAGGAGGTTGAAGACTAGAAGAATGAAAGAATGAAGCAAACCGTTATGGGTTGCGCTGTGGCTTTGATAGCAGTTCCCACAGTGATATAGCGCTGTGATGTACGCTGTTGATTTCGACAGCGGCAATGAGAGCGGTCGAAGATCAGTGGAGAGCGCTGCGAGTGGCGCTGTGAAAGCCACAGCAGTGGCAAGAGCGGTTAGGAGCAGAATTGTTTCGTGGTGTTGGAAGTATGATGCAGCAGTAGCTAAGGCAATGGAACACATGGAGCGGGTGGCGAATTCGTATTTGGGTTGCGTGGACCAACCAAATCTGGGCTGAACTTCGTGGACCTTTACAGAGGGCATATGGGGTCGGATCATCTATTATAATATGTTTTTGGAAAGTCCAAGACGAGCCCTACAGATGTTATGAAGACTCTGTCCTCAATAACAGATCACAAATGGCCCAAATTCGGCCATCTATCTTGTTGCGCGAAGAAGTGAGCTGGATGAGAGCTGGACGAGCTGGATAAGCTACACTTCGTGGACCTCTACAGAGAGCATATGAGGTCGGATCATCTATTATAATATATTTCCGAAAAGCTCAAGACGAGCTCTACAGATGTTATGAAGACTCTGTCCTCTGTTACAAATCACAACAGACCCAAATTCAGCCCTTTATTTTATTGCGCGAAGACTTGAGCTGTAAGTTTGAATTAGATGGCATTGAGTCCGAGTCAGATTAGGATTTGTTCTCTTTTTCGTAATCTTTGTTTGATTAGGATTTGTTCTCTTTTTCTAGATAGGATTTCTTTTCAGTTTTAGTTTAAGTTAATTTAGAAGTTGATTCATTGTGGAAGTCGACTTATTGCTTTTCCTATTTAAGTTGTTTTAATCCAATTTGTTATTTAGTTTTTGGAAGATTAATAAAATTTGAGAGAGAACATCTCCTTTTATCCAATTTCGGTATCCTGAGTGGATCAATGAATTTGAAGCCTATTATTCTGGTATCCCTGCGCGAATCAACGGATCCGAATCGTTTATCCTTTCTTTTATCAATTGTTGTTTGTGTTGAATTTCCCACTACCGCAATTGGTATTTGAGGCCTATTATTCTGGTATCCCTGTGCGGATCCACAGATTAATAGTAGGGTTTGCTTCTGGTATTCATGCGTGAATCAACGGATCCGAATCGTTTATCCTTTATTTTATCGATTGTTGTTTCATGAATATTCCGCTGCATCAATTTGGTATCAGAGCCACCGAATCTACCGTTGTGCTAGGCTCAGCATCCACGACCACAACCAACTATCTTCCTCAACGCCAAAATTTCACCATCCATATTTATCCACACACACACACACACACACACACACACAAATCTCATGAATCCCCAAAACAAAATTTCCTCCTACCATTCATTGTTTTTCAATGACAATTATGTGTCGTACCTGGTTATCGTTGACTTCGATAAGCCGCCAATTTTTGATGAGGAATATGTGACGGAACCTGTTATTGTCGATTTCGATAAGCCATCAGTTTTCGATGAAGATTTGTTCCAGAATGAGCAGCACGAGAGGGACTTAATTTTTGAGGATTATTTTTATGATGTTGCCGTGTTTCATCATTCAATAGCATCTCCAACTTATTTGTTCCTCAAAACAGTCAAAATTCGAGGACGAATTTTCTCTAACCTGAAGAGAATGATGCAGCAGTAGCTAAGGCAATGGAACACATAGAGTGGGTGGCGAATTCGTATTTGGGTTGCGTGGACCGACCAAATCCGGGCTGAACTTTGTGGACCTCTACAGAGGGCATATGGGGTCAGATAATCTATTATAATATGTTTTCGGAAAGCCCAAGACCAGCTCTACAGATGTTATGAAGACTATGTCCTCAATAACAGATCACAAAATGCCAAAATTTGGCCATCTATCTTGTTGCGCGAAGACGTGAGCTGGATGAGAGCTGGACAAGCTGGATGAGCTAAACTTTGTGGACCTCTATAGAGGGCATATGAGGTTGGATCGTCTATTATAATATATTTTCGAAAAGCCCAAGACGAGCCCTACATATGTTATGAAGACTCCCTCCTCTATTACAGATCACAATAGACCCAAATTCAGCCCTCTATTTTATTGCGCGAAGACTTGAGCTAGAAGTTTGAATTAGATGACATTGAGTCTGAGTCTGATTAGGATTTGTTCTCTTTTTCGTAATTTTTGTTTGATTAGGATTTGTTCTCTTTTCCTAGATAGGATTTCTTTTCAGTTTTAGTTTAAGTTAATTTAGAAGTTGATTCCTTGTGGAAATCGACTTATTGCTTTTCTTATTTAAGTTGTTTTAATCCAATTTGTTATTTAGTTTTTGGAAGATTAATAAAATTTGAGAGAGAATATCTCCTTTTATCCCATTTCAGTATCCTGAATGGATCAACGAATTTGAAGCCTATTATTCTGGTATCCCTGTGTAGATCAATAGATTAATAGTAGGGTTCGCTTCCGGTATTCGTGCGCGAATCAACGGATCTGAATCGTTTATCCTTTCTTTTATCAATTGTTGTTTGTGTTGAATTTCCCGCTACCTCAGTTGGTATTTGAGGCCTATTATTCTGGTATCCCTTTGCAGATCAACAGATTAATAGTAGGGTTCGCTTCCGGTATTCATGCGTGAATCAACGGATCCGAATCGTTTATCCTTTATTTTATTGATTGTTGTTTCGTGAATATTCCGTTGCATCAAAGTGGGGTGCACACCGTGACCAATACGGTAGAGACGATGTATTGCTAAGATCAGGAATGTTGTGTAGAATAGGAAAAGGTATTCTTCTAGAAGTTCTTGTGCTTGAAGGAAAAGGATTTACTCATTATAAGAAGACTTGTCATAAAAGGAAATAGTATTTATGTGAAACAACTAAGTCTTGTATGTTTAGGAGTAGGATTTCCTTTTTATCTTAAACTCCTTGTAACTAGTATAAATAGAACCTTGTAATTAGGTTGAACGTGTATGGTAAACACCAGAAAGGCTGTGGAGCAAAAAGAACACCATGTAACATCAGAGAGAGTGTGGTGAGATCCGGAGAGACAAGGGAATATCCGGGGAGGGATCCAAGGGAATATCAGTGGATCAAGTATGAGATTCGTGGGTGATATTTAGGGGAGACCTAGGGGATATTGTGGGGTTCTTGGTGAGGATCTTGTGAGCGTGATTTGGGGTTAGGTGTGAGAGAGAATCCTGAAGTATTTGGTTGTAACAATTTACCATATAGTGGAACTTTCTCTGTCGTCCTGATGGCCCGTGGTTTTTTACCCGATTTGAGTTTTTCACGTATATCTTGTGTTATGATTGCTTATTCTCTCTCAACTATTTTTCTGCTTATTGACGTTATTAATTGCTATGAGTTATGGGCGTATATTAGGCACGACGTTTCCGCATTTATCGGTTCGTAGGAATTATCCCCAACATATGAGGGGTGGTAGTATCAATCAAATAAAAGAAATAAACAACAACATTATTGACAATTGTTGTAATGAGTACCTGGAAGTGTTGATGAATATTGATGAATATTGACATTGGTAGATGTTGGAGAGCAAAAGGGTCGGGCTGATTCTGGGTTTGGTGTGGAGATGGCCAGACGGGAGCATCGGTCACCGTATCTCACGCTCTGATCTTGAAGTAGAAGGAGAAGTTTACTAGAAAAAGAAAAGGAAAATAAAAATCCATCTCATGACGGGACTAGGCACATCATCGCCAAAGTGACAACGTAGTCAAACATACCATGATGTGGCTTGCCATGTTGTAATCCATCCGATGACGTGATCGAACATGTCATCACCTATGAAGATGAAATTAGCTGGAGATTGGGCCTGGGTCGTATGGTTGGCCCAAATTTAAGAATGATCCGTCACCGCCCAGTTAAATTACTATTCATCTTAGCCATCTAGTTAAATTGGGCTTCTTATCTATGACACACTAAATATGTAAAACAATAAAAAAAATTTTAAAAAAAATATTACATTAATTCAGGGTTTTTTTTAGAAGTAGAGATAGGAATGGACGTTTCCCCATGGGGCTTGATCCCCCACGAGCTTCCATGGGGTTTTGGGGGTAGGGGTGGGGCAAACTTGGCCCCTATTTTATAAATGGGGGAGGTGATGGGGGACCCCCTTTCTTGATTCATAATTTTTTCAACTTTTCTTTCCATGAAGTTGTTCAAATCAACTTCCCTGTTTCTAGTAAAGTTTTCAAGTTATCTATGATACCATATTCTATTTTAACAAAATTAAGATATTTGGTCAACTCCTTGATCTTTTTCGCCATTTACTCAAACTCATATTTTTGTATAGAAACCCAAATCAGATCAATCCATGCTTCTTTTTAATATTCATTTCAAGCATCAATTCTCTCTTCTTCTGTTTAAACATTGATCCATACACAATCATCAAAATGATCACTTTGATATTTCTCCACTGCATTCACATTTACATAATTACATAGACAATAGTTTTCTAGTTTTCAAGCTCACATATTGACATGATGCCTTGAGTGAAGTGAGGAAGTGGCGAGGCTGCCTATGGTGAGGAGGAGCTACAGAACATCGAGGAGAGCTAAACTTCGACTTCTTCGGTTTCTCCTCCATTACTTTAATCTGTTCCAACTCCTCCGGAACTTTTTTCATGAAGGTCATTGCTTGAATTTGAACCTACACCTCCATAACTTCTGATGTAGCGGAAGATCTGTCGAGAAAAACCTGCAAGAAACAAGTCGAAAACAACCTACTAAAGTTTCGTTGATTCGCGCACGAATACCGGAAGATTAGGTTTCAAGTTCGTTGATTCACAATGAATACCGAAATTGGGAGATAATTAGAGAAACTCTAAATTTTATAAATAAAAAACTGAATTGCCTTTCGGCTTACAGGATTATTTAAAGCAAAGAAATCCTAACCCTAATCGTAATCCTTGCAGAACAAGAAAAACGAGCTTAATTACAAAAATCACGAAAATTACTATAAAAAAAAAAGCAAAATTGAGATTAAAGTAGAAACTACTACTATTGAGAATTCTAAGAAGACTAGAATTGACGGAAGTCGATTCGGACTTGGAAATCTCAATTTATTGCGAAAACGAAACTTTTCTAAAATGGCAAAAACGGCCTTTTCGGGACCTAAACGACGGAATTCGGCTAAAAATGGGTGTGCCTCAATAGCAAAGCTTTTGATTATCTCCTCTCTCGCCGAAACGCTTCAACTGTGAAAGTTTCACGTCATTTCGACTCCGTCGCTTGACCTTTCTTCTTGGTATTTTTCCAATCCCACCCCTCCATATATTCCAATGCTATGTAATCCAATGCTGCTGCATCAACTTTTTTCATTGAGGGGCAATCTTTAGGATCAATGCTTAGGCATTTTAGAATAAGTTGTGCTGCTTGTGATGTCGCTTTAGATGAATGTTGGCCCTCCATCCGCACATCCATTATGGTTTGTAGCTTCCAATTTTGAGAGAATATTGGCTTCAACCACTCAACCAAATAATCCTTGCGGCGACTTGTATCAACTGTCGTGAAACCCATCAATAAGTCAAGTAGCATAACACTGAAACTATACACATCACTCTTAGCATTTAAATGACCTATGGTGTAAATTGTAATGAGCAAAATAGCAACTTAGTGGAAAATTTTCCTCATTATAAACCTGTGATTATGTTTCCAAGCTCTTTGAGAATATAATTTACCTGTCAAGATATATTCAGGAGCAGCATAACCACATGTGCCTATCATCCTGGTTGTGACATGCGTCTTGTCACCGGAAGGCCCTAATTTTGCCAAGCCAAAATTTGATATTTTTGGATTGTAGTTCTGTAAAACAAAATGACAACTTGTATTCAAAAGAAATAGAAAAGTGTTGGGTTAAAGAAATAGAGATGTAAATGTTAAAGTGTTTAAACACTATTGTTGGGTTATTTTCCTATCAGCTTAAGCTTTTAGGTCCAATGATTACTAATATGTATCAGAGTTTAGTTGTTCCAGGAGTCCTAGGTTCGAGTCCCAATTGTTGGTCCATTTTCCTATAAAAATAAAATACTAACCGCGTCAAGCAGGATAATATAGGACTTGAAATATCTGTAATTGATTTGTTTCTCTAATATATGTAAAAATAGCTGACCTCGAGTTGCTCCAATGGCAATTTTAAGCCGTATATCCCAAGATAATGTTTTAATGGCATTTCCTGAATAACAAAAACAATCCAACAATCAATATAAAATATCAATGAATGCACGATTTGTTTTGTTTTGTTTGTTGCTTGATTTATTTTACTTTGGAAAAGATGATTCTTCAAGCTTCCTTTCTACATAAACTCATATACAAGGACCAACATTTCATTCTCCCAACAATATCCCAATAACTCAACCAAATTTGGATGATGACGTCTTCCCAAAATGTTCACCTCTAACTGCTAAAAAAATCAAATTTACAAGGAATTAAATTACTTGAGCTTCAATTTTAAAGACCATTTTCAACAGAATATTAACTTTGCACAATAATAGAGTTGAAATTATATACAGAATTGAATAGGTGCGGAATCCTTTCGAAGTTATATATACCTGCCATTGTTCTAAAGCTTGAATGCTTTTAGCGTTCCATAACTTAATAGAAACTACCATACCAGTTCCCCATTCTGAAGGAGTCAGAGTCTTCTCATCAATCCAACCTTCGTAGACTCTCCCATAACCTCCCTCACCTAATAAGGCCTCAGGTTTGAAGTTAGTTGCAGTCTTCTAATCTTCAAAATTGAACTCTTTCAAGCATGTTGGCGTTCTAGATATTTGCCCATTTGGATTTTCCACAACAACTTCTTCACCAACATCTGAAAATTGACTGTTGACTGCACTACTACTGGTTGAATCCATCATTCATGCCAAGCTTGCTTCTTTTTTTTTTTTTGTTTTTTTTTCCTTTCTCTTTTGATAATATTTGAAGAACATTAATTCAAAAAATCCTGAAATGGCAGTCAAAAGAATCAAAACTTGCAACACAAGAAACTTAGATAGCTAAATTTAAAATAAGAGTAGGATCTTCAGCGAAAACCAATGTCAAGCTTCAGAGTTCAGATTGTTCTTTGATACTAATTGAAGAATAAATAGTTGTTCGAAAAAATGAAGAATAAATAGCAAAAAAAGTGGCTTTTGTTTCTTTTTGATCTGAATCTTTTTGTTCTCCAATTTATAGGCAAAAAATTGGAAATTTCAACTTGGTGTTGACAAGAGTCTATAGTGTTCTAAGTCAACTGGCATGATTTTACAGAATTTAGTTTGAGAGATGAAATTGGTGCAACTTTAAAACATGATTACTTTTGTAAAAGTCGTAAATCTTGAAATAGCATAAAAAGAGACAATGGAAGAGAGGAAGTATTGCTGGGTGGATATTCCTTTTCCTTTCTTGATATTTCAATGATCCACTTTCATGCCTCATGATGTAACTTCTTTTGACAAATTTAAAAGAAATTTGATGTTCTGGACCCAGATTAATATATAGTTCAAGTATCAATTGTCTCTAGTATTGTTCTAGAAAGTGATGAGAAAAATAGGTGGTGGAGATGATCTGTACATATTTCTCGGATTCTTTGGTTTCAACACAGCCAAATCAAATAATTGATGATAAAAGAGTAATGGTGTTAGGATCTCACATTGACTAAGTATGATATTATGAGATTAGTCAATGGTATATAACTTATTGGGCACCCTCTCCTTACAAGCCGGTTTTTAAGGATGAGTTCTACCCGGTGGGTTTGTATCAAATGGTTACCAGGTAGTTACCACTGAAGTGTTGTTCTGAGAAAATGCCACTAACCTAAATAAATTATTGAAATTTTAGGGTTTCCTGCTTAATTAAGACACTTTTCATGGACCCACCCAATTTGGACGCAAAGCCTTTGTAGCAGTTGTCCACTAACCACTACTGTCTACAGTTTACAGTTCATATTTGGTGCAAAAGGGAACATATGGTTAAGTCTAAGTTAAAATTTGGTGTCCCATTACTTCACTTTCTCATGTGGAGATTCAAACTTGGAGCTCTTTGGTTTTATTCAAACTTGGAGTTCAGTAATGCTTCTCTGAGAACCGGTCCTTGTCTAATGTCCTTAAGAGAATCTCCAACAGCCTCCCTTGAAGTCATCCCTTGAAGACATCCCTTGGCTTAATTAAGGGAGTATGCGTATTTTTGTAGCTCCAACAACTCTCTAAATGGCTCCCTTAATTATGTTTTGGTGGAGTTCACTCCCTTAATTAATATGTGTTTTCAAACCCCTTAAAGTGGGCTCCGCCAATTTAAGATTATTTTAAAGTAGGCTCTACCTATCATAATTGACAAACAATATCTAATATTTATTAAACACAATATCTAACATTTAAATAATAATAAAAAATTATTTAAAATGTCATTTAAGGGAGTATTGTTAGAGCACATATTCCCTTAATGGTCTCTTGTAATAACATACACCCTTAAATAAGGGAGTCTCCAAGGGAGACTGTTGAAAATGTTCTAAGCCCATTAATAATTCAAGTAGCATGACACCAAAATGAATACCTCCATTCGTTAAAACTACCAATGCGTTGAGGGTTATATTTCTTGATAGTAACAGCCATACCAATTCCACTTTTGGAAGGAACCAATGTTTTGCATCGACCCAACCTTTATAAACTTCCTCAAAATCTCCCTCACCTAACTAGTTATCCTATGACGTGTCTAGTCACGTCATCAACATGAAACCCAAATGATGATGTGATAGGTCACATCATTGACTGCAACTTTGCTCACCCACCTTAACGAGAACACTTTTGCTCACCCCTCTTCAAGGGAGATAACCATTACCCCCCCTCTTACATGGATGACATGTGTCCATGGAGGGGGTAAATTTGTCCAAACATGGGGGGGGGTGATGCTTACCCCCTTGTAGGGGGTTGAGCAAAAATGGACTTCACCTTAACTAAAGGTAATGCTTACCTCTAGTTAAGGTGTATGAGCAAAGTTGCACTCCACGTCATTGCCTTTGTGATGTCATTGTCAACCTTATCATGATGGGGGGGGTGATGCTTACCCCCTTGTAGGGGGTTGAGCAAAAATGGACTTCACCTTAACTAAAGGTAATGCTTACCTCTAGTTAAGGTGTATGAGCAAAGTTGCACTCCACGTCATTGCCTTTGTGATGTCATTGTCAACCTTATCATGACGTGGCTTGCCACGTTTTAATCCATCCCATGATGTGCCAAGCACTTCACCATATCAACATTCATAAAAGGACATTAGCTAAAGATTGGGTCTAGGCTGTCTTGTTGGCTCAAATTAAAGAATGGCCCGTCCCTCATGTATTGGATTTTTATAGGGTAATTTGGACCACTTTTAAATATAACTGATAGTTGCCTTGAAATCTTTGTAAATAATAAGTTTCTTCTTTGCAGCATGTAGAATAGTTAAACCTCAATAGGAAATTAGCTCAGATTTAAGTAAATTAGCAAAGTTTGATGGATGGATTATCATTAATTTATCACTCCCCAAACTACGTACTATACCGAGTACACTTTTATCAACAACATTAAAAACATAATAATGCAGATACTCAAACCAATTTATCATGTAATGAATCCATATGAGAGCAAAAAGAACATTTACTCATAGAATTCTACACATCAATTAAAATAACATGCATGGTAAAAGGACCATATTGTTCATAAAATCTTAGGGTACTGGATATACTTTTTATTTTAAAAAAGAAAAGATATCTGAAAAATCATGAAGTGATAAAGATCTACCATCGTTGGCTTCAGCGGCATCAGCGGCCACTTGGTTTTGCCCTGCAGTCGTTGCAGTAATCCTTCCATCATTGCCATCATTGGCATCAGCGACCACTTGGTTTGGCCATGCCGTTGTTACAGTAATCCTGCTTTGCAATCATTTACTTATTAGGTTATTGAGATTTCTAAATGTATCTGGTCTTTCTTTGTTCAAACAAAAACTAATAGATTATCCAACAAAAATTAAAAATTGATCCTTAATTTAATATAATGTGGTGTCATAAAGTATAGTAAATTTTCTTATGTCCCAATGTCTTGCATTGGTGGGTTAGAGGGGATTTTAGGGTTTACTAATGAAATAGATTTTGAAAGTACAAAAACTATAAGCTCGGTGTGAATAGATTTTAACAATTTTACCCAATTTTCGTGTTAAGTCAATATTACGAAAATGCCCCAATCTAGTCAATACAAATAACAAGTGTAATATGGTGCGGAAATATAAATGACACTTGATATTTACGTGGAAACCATCACGGGAAAAACCACGGGCTAGTAAGTGTGCCACACTCGAACCTCGAATCCACTAAATGTGTTAACCGATTACAACCTACTCTCGGTATATAATCACACACCTACCTAATCCCGGTATAAGTGAACTTAGTCCAATTGCTTGTGTGACCACCTAATCCCGGTGTCCGACCTAATCCCGGTCTATCACACAAGACTTCAATTGCTTGCGATCTCAGCAACCTAATCCCGGAAGCTACACGCAAGACTTACTTTTCAATGAAGAGATTACAACCTATGTGAATATATATAATACTCAACAAATGCAATGAGAGCTAGGCAACTCTATATGCTTATCTAGGATGATTAGATGGCAATAAATGCAATCCTAGATATCAATAGTTAAATGACATATCATAAAACTTAGCAAATCATAGATTAAACAACCTAGATGTTGCTATCAAAATACAACACTCAATCATGTCAACACAACAATCTCTATTTTGTATCTAGAATATATTCTAAGAGCATACAAATAATATAAGAGATTTCTTTGATAAATAAAACACTAAACTTAGATGAGATTAGTGAAGAACATACCAAAGGATGTGTGTTGACCAAAACCCATGCAAGTAAGCATCCTAACTATGCTAGAAAATGCTAGATGATATTTAGATGCATATGAGAATGGTTTTGAGTGTATAAAAATGAGTTCTTGATTGATTTTCTCTCTTTGAAGTTTAGGGTTCTTAGAGTCAAAAGAACTTGGTTAGAGAATAGAAAAAGTGTTATATTTATAGACATCAAGAACAGGGCATGTGAAAAGACAATATTGCCCTTGAAAACGCACGATCGGCGGTTTCATTCGGCGGCCAGGCCGCAGATCATAACCGCAGAATTGGTCCCGAGAGAACAGGGGAGCAACGGCGGTTTCATTCGATGGTTTCATTCGACGGTTTCGTAACCGCCGATCTAACCACAGAATCAGACCCGAGATATTAAATGCATCAGGTCTGATCGGCGGTTTCGATTCGGTGCGGTTTCGATTCGGTGGCCAAGCCACCAATCGTAACCGCCGATTCACCAAAATTGGTGAAACTAAGGAGAAGCCAAGGGCATTCTCTGTGAGCGGTCTTCGCACAAAACCAAGCACATTATCGTGTAAGCGCGGACGTTTCCGTACATATTCAGGAAACGAATTACAAGACACATAAACACACAACAAGATATAATCAAACAAAGTGCTAGTGTGTAATGTGACATGTGAAGAGTATGCACACATATGCAAGTATGCTAAGTGTGTGTGTGCTTCTAAATCTCTTCAAAGAAAACTAAGCACTAGAAATATACCTTTGGAGTGCTTGTCACCTTGAGGTCTTGAAAAGGGCATTTGAGCTTGATCTTCAAACACCTAATCTACCCTTACAATTCAAACCCCAACATGTGGTTTGTCCACGAAATAAGCCAATCAATAATGGGAATCCTTACAATCTCCCCCTTTGGCTATTTCGTGACAAAACCACCACTCACATTGATCCTCACAACATAAATGAAGCTACGGGATATTCTACATTACAAAGAGATAAGAAAATAAAACTTCAAGTCTTCAATCTCTTGTAGAATTACCAAACCTTCAAAACAATTAGATTACATTTCCAAAACAAGTGTATGTGAGTTGATCAAGTGAAAATAAAATAAACATTTGCATATTAAACTTTTAAACACAACATCATGCAATGTATGTGTATGCAATGCTACCCCTCAATGGGTTACTTCCCCTCAGTATGTACTCTTCCCAATATGCACAATTGCTACTACAATTTAGCATCTCCCCTTACCACCTTCTACTCTCCCTTTTTGTCATGATATAGGCAAAGGAGTAGTCCCCAACAAGGTCACTCATAGCAAAGAGAGATAGTAGCATACAAGATAATGCATAATCAAATAAGCCATTTTATGCACTCAATTAATTGAAGAGAAAACAAGAAGATTTATTTTGATAAAATGTGTGAATCAAAAATACTTTGCATACAAGACATGTAGCATTCAAGTCCAAAATACAATGGTATTTGGCAAAGCAAATGACAAAGGTTTCTAATAAGAATTCAAACCAATTTCACCAATGTTATGAGAGAAGCAAGGATATAGATATTTCATTGATTTCAATTTTAATAGCAACTATATCCAACTTTATAAGCGAAAGATGGCATGAGCGACTTTGCACCCTATTTGATTTTTCCGGGAATGAAACCCGTATGATAGTAACCATGTTCAACAAATAAAGAAAGAGAGACTTTTGGATTGTAAAACCCTTTGACAGGATACAAGATCCTTTAATCATTTGAGTCTCATAAGCTTTTTCACACAAGTTTTGCATTTAAGAATTATGCAATCATCAATTCATGCTTTTTCATTTTAGCATGTCATTTGAATTTCATGCTTTTCATATGTCATTTAGCATGTTATAAAAGAATCATCATGTCATGGAAATAACTATAGGTCATTCAAATCATACTTCCTATGTAGATTTCCTAGTCCAAAAATGCATGTTTGAACATAAATATGACATGGATTGAAAACAAAGCAAGGTTCACACTTATTGAGATAAAAACATATATACATATGTGCAACCAAGCTTACTCAAGCAATCAAAAAAGAAGCATAAGATCTTTCAAATTTTTTGCATGCATCAAGTATGCAAAAGCTCTCTTTGCTTGAGTTCCCCATATGGGGTCAAAATTCACCCTTCATCAATGAAGGTCATGAGGTCCTATGGACCTACCAAGTCCATTGGACTCGGTTGAACCTATGTGAGACATATTTGTCTCGTAGCAAGCAGATTCATCTTTTCTTATCCACCTAGGTGATATATTTTTCTTCCTAGTGGTCAAAGGTTCTAGAGTTCTAGAAGTCATAGGATCATGTAAATGGTTCTCATCTTTCCTATGAACATGCATTCTAGCTCTAGCCTTCTTTTTCTCAATCGTGCTTCTAATTCTATACAATCTAATGTAATGAAAGCAATTTGGTCTAATATGACCATCAATACCACAATGATGACATGTAGGGATGAAGTTAGGAATTATACCATGTCCTTGTGCATGCATAGGAGCCTTCCCATGTCTTTGTGGTTGTCTTGGTAGTTGGATAGGATCTCTCCTTCTTTGTTGTTGACCAAGACTTGGTTGCTTCCTCGGTTGATTTTGCATGATTGGTATCTTCCCTTGATGAATTTGAGCTTGAGGGAAGTTAGCATGAGGAGCCTTTTGAGGTTGAGCTTGAGCTTAACCATTTAGTGCCACCTTCACTTGGGTACTTCTTGAACACTCTCCTAGGTCTATCTTTTTCCTAGGGTGTTGAGGAGGAGGAGACTTCTTGAAGTCCACGCTTTTGACAAAGGTTATCTCGCTTGAGGAGGAAGCTTCCTTGTCATCAAAGTAGCCAAGACCTCTCTTGTCACTTGGCCTTTTTCCAACTCCCAACATACGGTAAAGCTTCTCGGTGCTTGAGGATGTCTTAGCCATTGAGGCTCTAGCTTCTTCAAGCTCTCTCTTCAAACCCTCTTCATTCCTCTTAGACAAATTAAGCTAGCTCATCTCTTAGCTTGTCTTTAATCTTCTTGGATCTTTCCACTTGTTCACTTAAGTGATCAATATGAGCTAAAAGGTCTAGATTCTCTTCTCTCAATCTTTGAGTCTTTTCCTTGTTCTTCTTTTCTATGTTCTTACACTCAATGAGAAATTCATCTAGAACCTTTTTCTCCACATATGCATATGTGGAGTTAGATGAAGAGTCATCTTCACTAGAGTCATTTGCTTCTTGACTCTCACTCTCTTCTTCATTGTAGGAGATCGGAAAGGCAAAATAATTATTCTCACAATCATTCAAGCTCGTGGGACTTTCTTCGACAATTTTCACTTTGTTGTCCCGCTTGTGAGAGCTAGCAAGTACCAAATATTTAGCCACAACCTCTTCATCACTTAAAGAGTCATTTGAAGTGGCATCCATTTCCTTTCCTTCTCTTCCATCCCTCAAGTTAGCACATTCGAGGGAGATATGCCCGAATCCTCTACATTCGTAGCATTGAATCTTCTCTCTTGAAGATATCTCATGGTTTGGCTTGACAGTCTTGATAGTGGTCTTCTTCTTCTTGAAGTTATCCCCCTTTGAGCCATAACCACTCTTTTGTAGATTCAAGAACTTCTTGAATCCCTTGACAATGAGTGACATATCTTCATTTGAGTCATCCTTCTCCTTTTCCACCTTGGAAGTTTTCAAGGCTAGATTCTTTTTCTTCTTAGGAGGTGAAGTGATAGCCTTTCTTAATTCATAGGCTAGAAGTCTTCCAATGACTTCACTCGGCTTCATATCCTTGTAGGAGTCATTTTCTTCTAAAGCCGTCACTTTTGGTTCAAACCTTTCGGGGAGAGATCTCATAATCTTCTGCTTGATTCTCCTATCCGAATACAGGTCTCCAAGTTGATGGCTTTGATTTACAATGTCTATTAGCCTAACTTGGAAGTCATTGAAGTGCTCGTGCTCTTCCATCCGAATGGTCTCAAAAAGAGTTTGTAGGACTTGGAGCTTGGAGTCCTTGACCACTTCGATTCCTTCATGAGCTGTCTCTAGGATATCCCATGCCTCTTTGGCAATCATAGTAATTTGAATCAACTTATATTGATTCTCATCGACTGCACAACGGATGGCATGTATGGCTTTGCTGTTCCACATGGAGTCAACAAATTCTTGTGCATCCCACTGTGACTTAGGCTTAAGCACTTCTTCTCCTCCTCCGGTAGGAGTCATCTTTGGTGGAGCATAACCATCTTTAACTGCCATCCATGCCCTATCATGGATTTGGCACAAGTATGCTTCCATCTTCCCCTTCCACGAGGAGTAATTCACGCCGGTGAGCAACGGTGGCCTCACACTCGACGCTCCCTTTTTGCTCATCCCGAAATCACTCATAGTGTTTGGATGAATGCAAATGAGATGAATGCAAAATGTATGATGAAATCAAACAATCACACACAATGCAAAACACACCAAAAATGAGCTAGGATCACCTAAGTATATCTAGAAACCCTCTCTGATACCAATTGAAAATACAAAAACTATAAGCTCGGAGTGTGTACAAATATTAATCTAAAGTGGGGGTGAATAGATTTTAACAATTTTACCCAATTTTCGCGTTAAGTCAATATTACGAAAATGCCCCAATCTAGTCAATACATATAACAAGTGTAATATGGTGCGGAAATATAAATGACACTTGATATTTACGTGGAAACCCTCACGAGAAAAACCACGGGCTGGTAAGTGTGCCACACTCGAACCTCGAATCCACTAATTGTGTTAACCGATTACAACCTACTCCCAGTATATAATCACACACCTACCTAATCCCGGTATAAGTGAACCTAGTCCAATTGCTTGTGTGACCACCTAATCCCGGTGTCCGACCTAATCCCGGTCTATCACACAAGACTTCAATTGCTTGCGATCTAAGCAACCTAATCCCGGAAGCTACACGCAAGACTTACTTTTCAATGAAGAGATTACAACCTATGTGAATATATATAATACTCAACAAATGCAATGAGAGCTAGGCAACTCTATATGCTTATCTAGAATGATTAGATGGCAATAAATGCAATCCTAGGTATCAATAGCTAAATGACATGTCATAAATCTTAACAAAGCATAGATTAAATAACCTAGATGTTGATATCAATATAAAACAATCAATCATGTCAACACAACAATCTCTATTTTGTATCTAGAATATATTCTAAGAACATACAAATAATATAAGAGATTTCTTTGATAAATAAAACACTAAACTTAGATGAGATTGAATGTGTGTTGACCAAAACCCATGCAAGCAAGCATCCTAACTATGCTAGAAAATGCTAGATGATATTTAGATGCATATGAGAATGGTTTTGAGTGTATAAAAATGAGTTCTTGATTGATTTTCTCTCAATTTTCTCTCTTTGAAGTTTAGGGTTCTTAGAATCAAAAGAACTTGGTTAGAGAATAGAGAAAGTGTGATATTTATAGACATCAAGAACAGGGCATGTGAAAAGACAAGATTGCCCTTGAAAACGCATGATCGGCGGTTTCATTCGGCGGCCAGGCCGCAGATCATAACCGCATAATTGGTCCCGAGAGAACAGGGGTGCAACGGCGGTTTCGTAACCGCCGATCTAACCGCAGAATCAGACCCGAGATATTAAATGCATCAGGTCTGATCGGCGGTTTCAATTCGGTGGCTCAATCGTAACCGTCGATTCACCAAAATTGGTGAAACCAAGGAAAAGCCAAGGGCATTCTCCGTGAGCGGTCTTCGCGTAAAACCAAGCACATTATCGTGCAAGCGCGGACGTTTCCGAACATATTCGGGAAACGAATTACAAGACACATAAACACATAACAAGATGTAATCAAACAAAGTGCTAGTGTGTAATGTGACATGTGAAGAGTATGCACACATATGTAAGTATGCTAAGTGTGTGTAATCTCTTCAAAGAAAACTAAGCACTAGAAATATACCTTTAGAGTGCTTGTCACCTTGAGGTCTTGAAAAGGGTCTTTGAGCTTGATCTTCAAACACCTAATCTACCCTTACAATTCAAACCCTAACATGTTGTTTGTCCACGAAATAAGCCAATCAATAATGGGAATCCTTACAGATTTCTCCACTCACTAAGCTACCTTTTAAAGTTTTATACTCGTTCCTACAAATGAAATAAAGCTAAACCTGTTTACCATCACATGGACTCAAGCTAAAGTGTCCAAAATCAATAGATTAGTCAAAAAAAAAAAAAAGATCTAAAGGTTTATAAATAGAATAGATTTCACCGCCTAATAGCCTATCATAGACTAAAATTGTTTGCATATATTTATGCAAAAAGACGAGAATTCAAAATTCTGTAATCCCACTCTTCATTAAAATTAAGAAACTTAAACAACTATTTGTTTTGAAGTAATTTTATACTTTTACTTACTTCTGTTTGGAGTATTTTTTGAATTTCGCGATCTAATTTTATTTTGTTGAAAATGTATCGAAAAAGGCTTATGAAGTATTTTTCTCCACTGTTATGTTTATTGATGTTGGAACCAAGAAATAAGGTTTTTGTGTTGTCAATATTCATAAAGGGGATCCTTCTAAAACAAGAGTTTTTAGGGTCAAACCACTGTTATCATCTAGTGTTAAGCATTTTCAAGTACTCTGGCATGACGATAATTTGATTGATGAAGTCTCTTACGTTCTAAATGTTGTTGCAACAAAGCATGATGTTTATGGGTTTTATTTTGGGCATCCTGATGTCAACAAAATGTACCGGGGCCAGGGAAAGGTTTGTTTCATTTTGTTTGTTTTGAAAATCAAAACTATGGTATTATGTTCATGTTAATCTTTTACTTTGTTTTACTTTTGCAGGGTTTGTTTATGAACGATCTTATTATTCACTTGGATGAGACTTGGTGTCTGGGAAGTGGGGATGGAGGGATCTATATCCCCCAAATCTGAAACCCTATTTGCAAGAGCTATAAGGGAATAATCCACGTAGGGTTTTTGTGTTTAGGTTTTTTTATACATTTAAATTTTACTTACAGCCGTTTAGAGTATTTTTTGAATTTCACGATCTAATTTTATTTTGTTGAAAATGTATCGAAAAAGATTTATGAAGTGTTTTTCTCCACTGAGTTTATATGACTATGCTTTGAAATGCGGTGGAAATATGATGTTTGTTGATGTTGGAACCAAGAAATCGGGTTTGTGTTTCCGATATTCATAAAGGGAATCCTTCTAAAACGAAAGATTTTGGGGTCAAACCACTGTTATCATCTAGTGTTAAGCCTTTTCAAGTACTTTGGCATGACGATAATTCGATTGATGAAGTTTCATACAATTCTAGATGCTACTGTAACAAAGCATGATGTTTGTGGTTTTTATTTTAGGCATCCTGATGTCAACAAAATGTACTGGGGCCAGGGAAAGGTTTGTTTCACTTTGTTTGTTTTGAAAATCAAAACTATGGTATTCTATTCCTGTTAATCTTTTACTGTGTTTTACTTTTGCAGCGTTTGTTTATTTTTTATTTTTTTTAAACAACAAATTTATTGATAAATCAGTCTACAAAGTGCAGTCCAAGACTGAGCAACACATCCCCAAACATAGAAGGGAACATCACAACTCACCAAAATAAGGACAAGATAAAGACGCACAAAAACTTCCTCTAAAACATACAAGTAGAGACTAGCTTGACAAACCAAAAATACAGGGGGATGCTAAACATACTAATATAAAAGAACCACAAGAGCCTGAAAACCTCAAAGGCTTGGTTACACAACATCTCCCCATTCTAATCTATCCTTACTACCACTCAAACCCTTTTTCGCAAGACAATCCGCAAAGGAATTCAACTCCCTAGATAAAAAAATAAATCTCTAACCCATCCCAAGACATAAGAAACTGTCTTATATCAGATACTAAATTTGCTACAATAAAATTCCCACAGTCTTCACCTTTGCACCATGCCACATCTCTCTTTGAATCACTAAAAATAGTGATACAGCGGCCAAAAAATACCTGCTTATCGATCACCAGCTGACATGCTCTGTGAATAGCATAAATTTCAGATGAAATCGCATCCAACTCCCCCATATAATATGAAAATAGACATAAAATCTTATCGCATTGGTTTCAAAGCACACCACCTATACTAGCGCCACCTGGATTACCTCTCAATGACCCATCAACATAGAAACAATAATTTGGAACAGCTGGAGGGATCCACGGTTTCATCCTGACCATCTAGACCAAGCTCGAATCCATGCATCTTTCCTTCACATCCAACACTAACAATGATAAATCCACTTCAGAGCCACAACCATGATACTTAAACAAAAGAGCAACCCTAAATTTAATCAAATCCAACACCTTTCCATAGTTGGCAGCAGAACCCTTAAGAATATTCTCATTACGACATTCCCATAATGACCAAACAATAGCATAGAATAAAATGCACCACACTCTTTTTCTTGATTTTGACAGACACAAAGCATTTTGATGCAGCAGCCTTGGCATTGGATTACATTGAGGGGTTGGATCGGAAAAAGACCAAGGAAAAGGGGCAAATCATTCCTAGTCCGGGCGATAGAGTCGAAATGACGTGAAACTTTCACAGTTGATGCATTTTGGCGAGATCTTCAATAGTCGTGAGGCATACCCTTTTTTGGCTGAATTTTATCGTTTAGGCCCCAAAAATGCCGTTTTTGTCGTTTTAGAAAAGTTTCGTTTTCGTAATAACTTTTGTTTTCTAAGTCTGAATCGACTTTCGTCAATTCTGGCTTGCTTAGGATCGTTAGCTTTATTTGTTTATGCATTTAACTCAAATTTGTCATTTTTGATAATTTTCGTTAATTAGGGTTTTAGGCAGTTCCTTGCTCATCAAGGCTTCGGATTAGGGTTACGGTTATGGTTTGTTTCCTTTAAATAGACATGTAAGCCGCTCTTGTTTTTCAGTTTTTGGTTTAATAAAAATTTCAGAGAATTGATTCTCAATTATCCAATTACACATCCTTCGTGCACGAAGATTGTTGTATTTGAAGTCTTTTATTCTGGCATCCGTGCGCGAATCAATATAATATTAGTAGGTTGTTTCTAATTGTTTCTTGCAGGTTTTTCTCGTAGAGCTTTCGCTACACCAGGTGGTATCAAAGCCATGTTTGTTCGGGACATCAACATGCCTCCGAAGAAATGACAACCTAACCGGATCCCTGTAGAAGAAGCCGTTGAACATGACCGTACGACGCAGTTGGAGCAGCAGGTTGCGCTATTAGCCGAGCAGATGGCAAGGGTAATCGCCAACCTAGAAACCTTAACTTTACCAACTCGAAACCCTCGCATGAGTGGAGATGAGGAGGAAAGTGACTAGGAGGAAGAAGTTCCGCAGCAAGAAATTTCGCAGCGGAAATGACCAGTGCATGGACACCATGAGGAAGAGGTTCCGCTAAATAGACGACCAACGCGAGAACTTGAAGAGAACTGTCGATGGGAGTCAGGTATGAGGACATAAGTTCCTGAGTTTCAAGGGAACCTGCAACCGGAAGAGTTCCTAGAATGTCTCGGAATCGAGAAAGAGATTTTGGAGTTCAAAAATGTTTCGGATAATGCAAAAGTAGAGTGGTGACTCGGCTTCGAGGACGGGCAGCTGCATGGTGGCAGCAGCTCAAACTCACCCGGAATCGCTCTGGAAAGATGAAGATCTCCAATTGGGAGAAGATGAAGAGGAAGATGAGATCAGAATTTTTACCCTATAACTTTCAAAGGTTGTTGCATCAGAAGTTACAGAATCTGAGACAAGGATTGCGAACGGTTGATGAATATACAATGGAATTTTATCAGTTGCTAGTGCGCAACGATATTCAGGAAACCCAAGATCAGTTGGTGTCCAGGTATAGTGGAGGATTACGTCAACAAATACTAGACGTGGTGAACCTTTTTGACCTGATTACAGTCTCGGAGGCACACCAAAGGGCCTTGCAGATAGAAAAGAACTTGACACGAAGAACGGGAGGTGGACCGTTAATAGGAAATAATATGGGTTCAATGGGCAGAACAGGGGCCAGCAGCAGTAACACGGGATAGCAGCAGCGGATAAAGGCCAGTAACAGCAGCTGAAGTGCTCCGCATCTGACCACTAATCAGATCCAGTAGCATACCAATTAGGTCCAACCGAGAACAGTGACAAGAGGTGTGAGTGCTTTAGTTATGGTGAAGTGGGACACCGACAATCAGAGTGCTGAAAATTGGGGAAGAGATCAGCCTTGTTCAATGAGACAGACGACAGTGGAGAGGGCGACGCAGAGGTTGGAGAAGAGCCACAGTTTGACGAGAGAGACAACTTTGAAGAAGACCATGTCGATGGCGATTCGGGTCCGTTATTGGTAGTTCGACTCACATTCTTGACACCACGAGCTAAGGACAGTGACTGGCTCCGAAACAATGTGTTTCAATCAACTTGCACTATTTTAGGCAAGGTGTGTCATTATATTATCGACGGAGGCAGTTGTGAGAACATTATAGCGACTGGAGCGGTTCAGAAGTTTGGACTGAAAATGGAGAAACACCCCAGAATGTATAAGTTAGTATGGTTACAAAAGGGGGGGGGGGTGAGATAATGGTGTCATAAAGAGTTCTCGTCTCTTTATCGATGGGAACGAATTATATGGACTAAGCATGGTGCGATGTGGTTCACATGGACGCATGCCACCTATTGCTTGGAAGGCCATGGCAATATGACCGAAAAGTGAAGCGTGATGGGTTTATGAACACATACACTTTGCGATTCAATCATACCAATATAGTGCTATTACTTGGTAAGAATTCAGAAAAACCTAAGTTGTCCGACAGTACAAATCTACTTTCTTTTGCTAGGTTTGAATTAGAGATTGAGGAAGCAGAGACAATCTTTGTGTTGCTAAACAAAGAAAAGACAACTAAGGTTGAGATTGCACAAGACGTAGTTCCACTACTGTTAGAATTTCCAAAGGTGTTTCCTAACGAATTACCTAAAGGGCTTCCACCCCTAAGAGACATTCAACACCAGATCGACTTGGAACCAGGGGCCATGCTACCTAACTATCCACATTACAGAATGAGTCTCGTGGAACATGAGGAGTTACGAAGACAGGTGGAAGAATTGTTGGCTAAGGGTCACATCCGTGAGAGTCTTAGTTCGTGTGCGGTACCGACCCTTCTGATTCCCAAAAAGGATGGATCTTGGAGGATGTATGTGGACAGCCGTGCAATCAACAAAATCACGGTGAGGTATCAGTTTCCTATTCCACGTTTGGACGACTTACTTGATCAGATTAGTTGAGCAACTGTGTTCACTAAATTGGACCTAAAGAGAGGATATCACCAGATTAGAATTCGACCCGAAGACAAGTGGAAAACTGCGTTCAAGACGTGAAAGGGTCTGTATGAATGGATGGTCATGCTCTTCGGCTTATCTAATGCACCGAGCACATTCATGAGAGTAATGAACCAAGCTTTGTGGCCATTCATTGAAAAATTCATTATCGTATACTTTGACGATATCCTGATCTATAGTACACACTGCGAACAACACAAACAACACATTCGTGAGGTGTTAACTGTCCTACGCACACAGAAATTAGTTGCAGCCACAAGTAAGTGTGTTTTCATGACAGCCAAGGTGTTATTTTTGGGGTACATAATTTCAGGGGAAGGATTACAAGTGGATGAGTTGAAAATCGAAGCCATCAAGCAATGGCCTCAGCCAAAAACTGTCACAGAAGTCAGGAGTTTTCATGGTTTGGCAGCCTTCTATAGGCGTTTCATCTCCTATTTCAGTAGCATCATGACGCCCATTACTAACTGTATGAAGAAAGACAAGTTTGAATGGACTCCAGAGGCCGAAAAAGCCTTCAAACTCATTGTAAGGATTCCCGGTTTTTGATTGGCTTATTTCGTGAGCAAACCACATTTGGGGGTTTTGTTGTAAGGGTAGATTAGGCCCTCAAGACCTCAAGAGGAGAAGCACTAAAGGTAAAATTCTTGTGCTTGCTTTGCTTTGAAGAGATATAGTTGCACACACACACATTCCATGCATATCCATACCTTGTGTTTATTGTGTGTTTTTATATGTGTGCATTCATGTTTTTTAAACATCTCTTCTTGCATATTTTATTGATTGCATCTTAGGATTAAAATGCCATGACATGTTAGGCATTAGGATGCATTCACATCCCACACTTGCACTTCATGTTTGTTAGCCTTAAGTGTGGTGTAATTCGTTTCCGCTTGTGTGACCGGAAACGTCCGTGCTTGCACGATGGTGTGCATATCTTAGCACGATGGCTGACCACTTGAGAAGGTCTTATTCTTCTCTTGGATATGTGTTAGATTTGGTTTGATTGATTGGAGTAAAGTGTCTAGGTTCAATATATTGGATTTCAATGATTTGAATGTTTTTCAAAACTGACCTTTGTATGGTCTTGTGACCATAACTTTTTACACAAAGTTTCAAATTGAGTTTTGTAAAATTCTGGACAAACTAGACACTCATACCTTTCCAACGATATATTATTCGTAATATTTCATGATCGTTTGGATTGGTTTTGAAATCTCCAAAGTGACCACTAAAACAGGGCAACTCTGTTTGTGTCCGTTTCTGACCTTTGGTCACTCCATTGACCATAAATTTTTCTACAGACATTGAAATGTCATTCCATAAATTGGAGTATAAATTAGACTTCCATACCTTTCCAACAATATATTATACGAAAGGTTTCGATGTCGTTTGGTTATGTTTCGGAGCGCTTGAATCTCGAGCTGGTGCGCTGTCACGCCTATGCGCTGGTCACCCGCGAAATCTCACCAGCGCAAATCGCCCAGTGGTCGCCCAGTTCTTTGGCGCTGGTGTGGCGCCTGTGTGGAGCGCTGGTCACCAGCGCTTGTGCAATTTTTTGCACCTTGCGCTAGTGATGTTGCGCTGGTCACATGCGCAAGCTGACAAGCGCACGAGGCCAAATCTGATGCGTTTTTCAAAACGACCTCACTTCACTTATGACTCCTATATATACATCTCTTTGATTTTAGGTTGTTTAGAAGAGTTCCGAATATCATATTTTTCACTTAGAATATTTTTTCAAGAGAAAAATTACCAAGAACTCACCTTTATACACTCAAACCATATACATGTGCATCAAAGATCATCTAAGCATTTTCTAGCATAGTTAGTTTGCTTATTTGAATGAGTTTTGTTCAACACACATCCTTTGGTATGTTCTTCACTAATCTCATCTAAGTTTAGTGTTTTATTTATCAAAGAAATCTCTTATATTATTTGTATGCTCTTAGAATATATTCTAGATACAAAATAGAGATTGTTGTGTTGACATGATTGAGTGTTGTATTTTGATAGCAACATCTAGGTTATTTAATCTATGATTTGCTAAGCTATTTGACATGTCATTTAGCCATTGATATCTAGGGTTGCATTTGTTGCCATCTTATCATCCTAGATAAGCATATAGAGTTGCCTAGCTCTCATTGCATTTGTTGAGTATTCATATATATTCACATAGGTTGTTATCTCTTCATTGAGAAGTAAGTCTTACGTGTAGCTTCCGGATTAGGTTGCTTAGATCGCAAGCAATTGAAGTCTTGTGTGATAGACCGGGATTAGGTCGGACACCGGGATTAGGTGGTCACACAAGCAAATTGTACTAGAGCCATTTTTAAAGGCCCGCGTGGTAGAAGTGGGGGGTTACAGACCGGAGTGTTAGACGAGGTTTACATAGGTTGTAAACTCCATTTCAATTAGTGGATTTCGAGGTTCGAGTGTGGCGCACTATACAGCCCGTGGTTTTTTCCCAGTGGTTGGGTTTTCCACGTATACATCAAGTGTCATTTATAATTCCGCACCATATTACACTTGTTGTTTTTATATTGACTATTAGGGGCATTTTCGGAATATTGACCTTAAACGAAAATTGGGTGAAAATTGTTAAAATCTATTCACCCCCCCTCTAGATTGATATATTGTTAACACACCCGAGCTCGTACACATTATCTGTGTACTTTCACTCATCAAGTTGCAGTGACAACAACCCCTATATTAATCCTACCAGATTTTTCGCAACCATTCGAACTTCACAGTGATGCATCTAAGCTGGGCCTAGGAGCGATGTTAAGCCAAGCTAGCAAACCAGTGGTGTTTTTTAGTGAGAAGCTATTAGGTGCAAGGTCGTGGTATAACACCTACGACATTGAGTTCTATGTAGTGGTCCAAGCCGTGAAACATTAGAGACACTACCTCTTCCTTCGTGAGTTCGTCCTCTATACGGATCACGAAGCACTGAAGCTTTTCCACAGTCAGGATAAAATTTCGGCTAGACACGCATCGTGGTCAGCTTATCTACAACAGTTTACATTCGTCTTGAAACATAAAGCGGACACCTTTAACAGAGTTGCGGATGCGTTAAGTCGACGAAGTAACTTGCTGTCCACCATGAGTCTCACAGTACCAAGTTTCGAATTATTTCTTGAGTTGCTTGCTACAGATCCTTATTTCTCAGCTATCTCGACAGCCTTGCAAGCTGGAGAGAAATTTGACTTTTTGTTGGTATATGGGTTTCTGTTTCGGGGAAATCAGTTGTGAATTTTAGACTGTAGCTTGCGATTGCATATCCTTAAAGAACTTCATGGTGAAGGACATGTGGGCAGAGATCGCACACTCCAATTGATCAATGCGAGCTATTTTTGGCCGACCATTCAGAGGGAAGTGGAGCGATACGTGGAGCGCTGTCGAGTTTGTCAAGTTTCGAAAAGGAAAGCGACTAACACAGGCTTATACTTGCCGCTACCAGTACCGGTTGAACCATGGACGGAAGTAAGCATGGACTTTGTAGTCATATTACCAAGGACTCAACGTGGATTTGATTCGATATATGTGGTCGTTGACAGGTTTTCGAAGATGGTCCACTTGATTCCGTGCAAGAAAACCACGGACGCGGTTAGTGTTGCTCAACTCATTTTCAAGAAAATATATCACTTGCATAGGCTGCCTAATTCCATCGTGTCCGATCAAGACACCCGTTTCCTTAGCCACTTTTGGTGCAGATTATGGAAGTTTGTGAACACTTGCCTGGATTTCAGCAGTGCATATCACCCGCAGATGGATGGTCAGACTGAAGTCGTTACCATGTCATTCAGGAATTTGTTGCGATGTTTAGTGGGAGAGAATACTCGGGCTTGGGATTAAAAGCTTGGTCAGGCGGAGTTTGCACACAATCATGCAATAAATCGGATCACATGTTTTAGTCCTTTTCAAGTGGTGTACTCAGTGATCCCTCGTGGTCTGCTTGATTTACTACTTCTTCCAAACAAGACTAGGGTTCATGGAAAGGCTGAGGATTTCGTTCAACATTTGTAGGAAACTCATAAACAAGTCCATGAGAACTTGTTAAAATCGACAGCAAAATACAAAGCGGCAGCTAACACGAAACGCCGCCTGGTGGAGTTCGAAGTGGGGGATTTTGTGTGGGCTGTCTTGACTAAAGACCATTTTTTAGTTGGGAAATACAACAAACTTGCAGCAAAAAAGATCGGTCCACTTGAAGTGCTCGAGAGGATAAATCCAAATGCATATCAGTTAAAGCTTCCTAGCCACATTCGTAAAGCCGATGTGTTTAATGTGAAACATTTGGTGCCTTATTTTGAGGATTCCGCAGAGGAGGATACCACGTCGAGGTCGATGTTTTTCTACCTTGGAGGGACTGATGCAGCAGCCTTGGCATTGGATTACATGAAGGGGTTGGATCGGAAAAAGACCAAGGAAAAGGGGCAAATCATTCCTACTAGCAAGTATAACGGTTGACTGACCCCCATATCCTCCTATTTGTTCAGGGCGGGCCGCGTGAACTCTGATTCGATCCGGGTATTCAATCCCGCCGCTGAGATGCTCAGTTGACTCCTTAACCTTGATAGGAAGATGGCTTATTCCCGGGCGATAGAGTCGGAATGACGTGAAACTTTTACAGTTGATGCATTTCGGTGAGATCTTCAATAGTCATGAGGCATACCCTTTTTTAGCTGAATTCCATCGTTTAGGCCCCGAAAATGCCATTTTTATTGTTTTTACTGTTTTTGAAAAGTTTCGTTTTGACAATAACTTTTGTTTTCCAAGTCCGAATCGACTTCTGTCAATTTTGGCTTGTTTAGGATTGTTAGCTTTATTTGTTTCCGCATTTAACTCAAATTTGTCATTTTTGGTAATTTTCGTTAATTAGGGTTTTAGGTCGTTCCTTGCTCATCAAGGCTTCGGATTAGGGTTAGGGTTAGGGTTTGTTTCCTTTAAATAGACCTATAAGCCGCTCTTGTTTTTCAGTTTTTGGTTTAACAAAAAAGTTTAGAGAATTGATTCTCAATTATCCAATTACACATCCTTCGTGCGCGAAGATTGTTGTATTTGAAGCCTTTTATTCTAGCATCCGTGCGCGGATCAACAGAATATTAGTAGGTTGTTTCTAATTGTTTCTTGCAAGTTTTTCTCATAGAGCTTCCGCTACACCACATTCCAACCCAACACCCATTCCGAAACCGAAGATGATAGACAAACATTAACTCCCCACCATCCCATACAAACTCTCCACACCTCACTAGACCAATTACAAAGAAGAAAAGCATGATCTATAGATTCTGAACCAACATCACACATTGGGCATCCAGTATTGCCCATTTGAGCTGCATCCCGAACTTAAGCAATACCTCTCTAACCAAAACCCTCTCTTTCAATAATTGCCATACAAACACTTCAATTATTAGAGGACACAAGCCCTTCAACAGAAAATCACAATTCAAATCAACTGCAACATTATTAACCTCCAAACAATTTCTAAAGGAGCTCACAGAGAAAATTCCATTAGTGGCATGTGTCCGTGTCAAAGTATTTGGGAAGTTGAAACTTAGCTGAATACTGTCCAACGAAAACTTGAAACATTTCCACAGCTCCAACTCCCAATCAAACAATGGTCTTCTCAAATTAACCTTCCACACCCAAATAGAATTTGACCAACTGCCGAATTCATTAACACAACCAAACTTATTTGTTGCCAACGAGAAAATTCTCGGAAATGCTATTGAGAGAGGCACCAAATCCCACTTCACATCCTGCCATAATCGCACTTTATCACCACACCCAATAACCACTTGAAAGCCATCTTTCACAACCTTAGCTGCTCTATGATCCTCTAAGAATGGTCTACTAATACCCTTTACAAAAATCGAACCCAACCTAAACTTTACACAATCCCAGATCAGCGGGTTAGCTCCAAGGTTGTACTTTGCACATAATACCATCTTCCATAGAGAGGCCTCCTCCCTCCCAAACCTCCACAGCCATTTGGACAACAAACTCAAGTTCTTATCACTCATCCTCCCAACTCCAAGGCCCCCAAACCTCTTATGTTTACAAATGGATTCCCAATCAACTGAATGAATTTTCCTTTTCAAAGGGCCATCATTCCAAAAAAAATTCCTCTGAATTTTCTCCAATTTCTTTGCCACCACAGTCGGAATGGTAAAAACAGACATAAAATAAGAAGGTAAGCTTGATAGCACTACCTTTATGAAAACCAAATGACCACCCTTTGAAATGAAAGCCCGCTTCCACAGAGCAAGTCTCTGCTCCACCTTGCAAACAACCGATTTCCAAAACACCTCTCTCCCCGAATTCCCACCTAGAGGGAGACCCAAATACATCACTGGAAGTGTAGCCGAAACACACCGAAATTTGGCTGCCCAATCCACCTCCCTACAACTTTTCTTCCCAATACGAACAAGACACGACTTATGAAAATTAATCTTTAGGCCGAAAACTAATTCAAAACACCTCAAAACTTTGTAGGGTTTGTTTATGAACAATCTTATTGTTCATTTGGATGAGACTTGGTGTCTGGGAAGTGGGGATGGAGGGACCTATATCCATTCCCATTTCCCTAATCTGCAACCCTATTTGCAAGAGCTATAAGGGAAAAATCCACATAGGGTTTTTGTGTTTAGTTTTTTTTGTACTATAAATGTACAAATTTTACTTACGGTCGTTAAGAGTATTTTTTGAATTTCGCGATCTAATTTTATTTGGTTGAAAATGTATCGAAAAAGATTTATGAAGTATTTTTCTCCACTGCGTTCATATGACTATGCTTTGAAATGCGGTGGAAATGTGATGTTTGTTGATGTTGGAACCAAGAAATCAAGTTTCTGTGTGTCGATATTCATAAAGGGAATCCTTCTAAAACGAAAGATTTTGGGGTCAAACCACTGTTATCATCTAGTGTTAAGCCTTTTCAGGTACTTTGGCATGACGATAATTCGATGGATGAAGTCTCTTACATTCTAGATGATGTTGCAACAAAGCATGATATTTGTGGGTTTTATTTTGGGCATTCTGATGTCAACAAAATGTATCGGCGCTAGGGAAAGGTTTGTTTCATTTTGTTTGTTTTGAAAATCAAAACTATGGTATTCTATTCCTGTTAATCGTTTACTCTGTTTTACTTTTGCAGGGTTTGTTTATGAACGATCTTATTGTTCGTTTGGATGAGACTTGGTGTTTGGGAAGTGGGGATGGAGGAACCTATATCCATTCACATTTCCCCAATCTGCAACCCTTGATGTGACATATAATTCATTTATTAGAAGTAACATAAAATGCTGGAAATGATTTACTTACGTCAAATTTTTTTGCTTTAGTTGGTATTCAAACTTATACCAAGTCCGTGGGTTGGACTCTGTTTCGATTCCTTTAATGTTTGGAGTGCTGCCAATCTGCCTTTGAATTGAATTCAGAGACAGAGAGAGAGAACAATGAAGAAGAAGAATAAAGAAAGACCAACAAATAACAAATGGGCTTTTATAGGAGGGTATAGGTGGGCCTTAACTATGGTTGGCAAAAAGGCCCGGTTCCAATGGAACCGGCCCATATCCGCATGCAAACGGTATAGAACCGATCCATATCTTTAAGGGGGGTGTATTCAACTCAGATTTCATTGGATTTTGATGGATTTGTTTTAAGTGATGGATTTTGATGGAATTCACAAATCCCATAGATTTCATTAGATTTTGTTGGAATTGTGTAAAGAGTTCGTTGGAGTTAATTGGATTTCATTAAGTAGATTTGGATGGATTTGGATGGATTTGTAAGGATTTGTCTTAAATAATAATAATAATAATAATAATAATAATAATAATAGTCAATTTTTTTTTTTATCAAACCCAGATCAAACCAAACCTTTCTTCTCAAACCCAGGTCAATTTTTTTTCCCTTCCTTGCTCGAGTACGCATTTCTCTTCTCTCCCCAATCTCTTCTTCTCAAAACCAAACCCAGATCAAAACCCACAGTCAACCGACCACCACCACCATCTTCATCAGTTTTTTCTCTCTCTAAATGCAGACGAGAAGATCGAACACTCTCTCTCGCGAATCACTCACCTTCATCAACATCCACCTTCAAGAAGATGAAATCGATCGTCTTCTTGGCTAATTCCTCAAACAAGAAAAACAAATATACCAGTTTCTTTGAATCGATTCCCTTCTGATCTGCTCTGCTCTTTCCAGGCGTCAACAGTGTGTGGGTGTGTGGGTGTTGGTGTTGGTGAGTGGTTGATTTCGATTATGGTTTTGCATTGAGGGTGGTGGTTGGATTGGTGGTGGATGCTTCTGGTTTGGTGGGTGGTGGCTGGATTTTAGGGGTTGTGCTGGTGGTGGTGGTGGTTTGAGCAGAGAGGAGTTGATTTTTTGTTTAATAAAAATTCATATAGTTCTTGAACAGAGAGGAGCAAAGAGCAGAGAGCAAATCCATCCAAATCTTGGCATAAATGGTAAGATTTGGAAATTGCCTATCTATTTATATTTTTCCCTTCCAAATCCATCAAAATCCAACCAAATCCATCACTTAAACAAATCCATCCAAATCCATTGGATTTCCTATACACCCAGATTTCGTTGGATTTGTTTGAAATCCAACGAAATCCAGATTGAATACCCCCAAACTTTGTTGGATTTCAAACAAATCCAATGAAATCTGAGTTGAATACACCCGGATTTCTAAAATCCAACAGAATCCAATCAAATCCAATCAATTCTTAGTTGAATACACCCCCCCTAAATGTCCAAATAGTTCTAAACTAATCAGACCCGCATTAATAGCGGTTCGGTTATGGATCTAAACCGGTTCTCACTCAGACCCGCAAAAGAACCGCATTTTAAAACAAAAAACAAATTAGGTCACGCCTCTTGCCTCTTCTCTGATCTCTCACTTCTCTGATCGACCTCTCACTGTCACCTCTCACCTCTTCTCTTACCGTCTCGCCGTCGTCGACAAATCACACCATCTCCGGTTTCCACTCAAGCTATTTTCGCACTCTCACTTCTCTGATCTCTCACTCTCACCTCTCATCTCTTCTCTCACCATCTCGCCGTCGTCGACAAATCACACCATCTCCGGTTTCCGCTCAAGCCGTTTTCGATTGATTTCTCATTGTGGGTAAGTTTCCATTTATCATAATCATTAATGGGTTTTCCATGTTTGTTTGAGTCTTAAAACTTTTTTTCATTTGATTTTGTTTCTGGGTTTGTTGTTTTCTGGGTTATGGATCCGAATTTGTTTGATTTTGTACTTGCAAACTAAGCTTTTTATATTAATTTTTGATTGGTTTGGAGTGATATCTGAATTTTGTTTCTAGGTTATTTTCTGGTACTTGAGTTTTGTCGCAGAGGATTGAATCTAATTTTCTTAAATTTATACAGGAATTTGAAGAACAAGCTTACCAGTCCTATTCCTTCAACATTAACCCAAATTCCTAATCTAAAAACTCTGTGAGTTACTTCTTTATGTTAGAAATCCTTAGACCTTTGTGTGTTTTTGCTCTTTATGTTACAAAAATTGAATCTGTGTCTTTTACATGTTATCTGTACGATATTCTTACAAAAATAATATCATGAGTGTGGACTAGTTGCTACGGAAAATCATATGGCCTGAAATCACTTTATTGCTATGGAAATTTAGCTTAGTTTAGGATGAATTGTTTTATCAAATTATGCACCAGTTGTGATCAAGTCGTTTCTAACTTTCTATATAATATCTTTTCTATGCAGTTGCATGTAGTTCTTGTTACTTGCCCAATAAATAGCAGTCCACATGCTAGTCTCTCGGCACTTTCTATATGATATCTTTTTGTTTTGCTTCGAATTGTTTTTCGTATAAATGCTAGTTGCTTTATACTTTCAAAAATAAATAACATGCTGCTTCTTTCATAAATAAATAACTTGTAGTGCTTTATACAAAAATTGGATCTGTGTCTGTTTTGATACTGTAAAGCCAGTAGTTGTTATATTCTTATGTTGAATTGAGGATTGTTGCTGCTGAGGTTCAAGGAATTGATATATTCTACTTTTATATTCTTAGTTACTGTTTTTGATGGTTAATACAATATGGTTTACTAGTTTTGAATGTGTTAAATGATGTGTTGTTAGGTAGCTAAACATGACTAGTATTGAAGAATCTCAAGTAAATGTTTCTATGAGTAGTGGTAATAATGAAGATATTGAGCCAAGTAATGCTTCAGGTGGCTCTAAACAGAAGAAAGGAACATCATTTGTTTGGAATTACATGACTAGGGTTGATGTTAATGGTATTAGGATGGCAAAATGTGATTTTTGTGGGAAGTTGTTAAATGCTACTCAAGGGACATTTTGGCCATTCCTGTGTCTACAGTGGCTTCAGAGTTCGCTTTTAGTGCTGGAGCTAGATTTTTGAGTCCACATCGTAAAAGATTGCATCCAGACACGCTCGAGGCCTTGATGTGTACACAAAATTGGATGTGGGCTCCTATTCGAGGTATCGAATTAGTTTCTGATTTAGTTATACTTAATACTTATATAATATTGGTTGCTACTAATTATTATTTTTTTACTTGATTTTTTTTTAGGTGGCATTCCGGAGGAAAAGATATATGCTACAATAGATGAGGAAGAGCCATTAGCATTCGCATGATTTTGGGCCCTTAACTGCTTATTAGGCCTTTATTGAACATTTTGGGCCTCTTTTAATTTGAGTCCATTTTTCTGACCCCATAATGTGAGTCCCTTTTTGCTCGGTGAACAAAAGTGAACTCCAATCAGAGCAAGCCAACATTGCGGATAACAAGAATAGGTGGAAGTAGGAGGTGAGTGGTTTCGAGCCGAGAAAGTCGTCGTCGCCGTTAGAGCGAGAGGAATACAGGCCTGCTGCTCCCTTGGTGCGCCGCTATTCGATCTCCGCGGCGTCGGTTTCGCCGCATTCTTCCGATGTTTCGAAGCAGGCTCTGGCCACTAAGGTATGTGTTTTACTTTTTCATCCTTTTTTAAAAAAAATCTTTGTTGAGTTTGTTAGTCATTGTCTTGAGTGGTTGGTAGCTTGATTTGTTGGTACTAATTGCAATGTCTGAAATGATTAGCGATTTTGAGTGTGACGGTGAAGTTTACAAGTTGTGTTAGTGAAGAATTTGTTAAAAAATTACATCCTTAGATACCGATTCCGGTCATTTTAGTGAAGTTTGGACCTTTTCTGTTGCATGCAGTTCTTACTTAAACAAGAAAATTGATACCGCGATATCTTTTTGATTTCCTTAGATTTTTTTAAATCAGTCTGAGGAAATGGTTTTCCAAAAATGTTTGTGTATGTTTTTCCTTTTTCGTTGCGGGATGGGGTTGTGTTGGATAAGAAAAATTGGTTTCCTATTCTGATCTACTAAGTTTAATTGCAAATTTGAATAGTAATTGTGGTTTTGAGTTACCAATCCGAGTGGCGAATTGGGTGTCTCAGGTTTTGTACTGTTGGATTGTTTTGGTTTGTTGGTGTTGTCATCTTGCACTTGAATGGCAATGGGAAGATGTTGTTTCATTTGCAAACAAAAATGGAAACTAAGGCAAAGGGTGCTGACGGGAAGCCTCTGATGCCCAAGTTAATTGATTGAGTTTTGGTTGTATGAAATAAGTTTCTCTTGAGATAGTTTTGAAAAAGAGGCATAAGTAATTCTGGATGAATAAAGCTGTGCTGTTATAGGACATTGACATTGTTAGTAGATGAAGATGTTTTGGAGAGATGGTTAGTGGCCTGGAGAAAATGGGTTTAAATTGATCATGGATGGTGCCATGTTCATGACTTTTTAATAGCACACGTTAGGTATCACTGTAGTGGATGCTGTGCCTACTAGGTTATCTTTATCCGAAAAGTCATAATCTCTTTTCACCTTCTGGAGCATTGGTGTGTTTCTCATTGAAGGCCTAAGTCTATTTATAGAGGACTCATTATGTAAGATTGCTGCATGATCTGATAGTGGTGAATGGGGAAGTATATGGAGTCAAACAAAACTTGCTCTTTTATTGACCTAGAGTTAGTGCCAACATGTGATCCCCATTGTCTCAATAAATAGTCCACATCCTTGGACTTCCTATTCTTAGATCGATGTATATTCCACCAACAAAAGCTCATATCCCGGTACAATGATCAGCATATCTAACGCAGTTGTCAAATCAAAGAATGCATTATCAGTTTGAGGTAGGGTGAATTATAGTTTATGTAGGAGACTTAGTTGTCAATGAGTAGATTAGTTGAGCCCTCGTAATTAGATGTTAATGCATAGTTTTATTTGTGAGGACGCATTAATGAAATCAGAACAATACTGGTAGATCTTTATTGGGTTGGCCGTGGGTTTGACAGTATATAAATTTGTGCATTGCCTTCATTCAATATATATCACGCAACTGATTTTTTTTTTTCTTTAGGGTATTTGAATAGGCTTTTAATATATTGGATTTGCAAAATAATTTTTCTTTTCTTGGTTTTACCTGTCAAGAGAAAGGTTGTGAGAATGCCAATGATGACTTTGGGTACAAATTCGTGCTTCTACTGAGTTGCAATTATTCTGCTTAACTGTATTTGAAGATTCTAAAAAAATCACCAAGTTACCAGCCAATGGTTGAAAAGTTATTTGTTTTAAGTTACTATGAATTAGAACAATTTTTCCTTCTTTTTGACAACTGTTTAAGGAATCTATTTTTATTTGTTCTACTTTGAGGTTCCAAGACTCCATAATATTTGCATGAATCTCTGATATTAGTTACTTTTTACTGTACTTTAGGCAAGATTTGCTATTTACAGGACTAGATATACATCAAAATTGTATAAAAGACTTGTGATAGTTGAAACCAAGGAAAGATAAATTTTGGGACAAATTTTATTGTGCCTCTTGAACTTTCTACATACATGGTCAGGTGAAATGCAAGATGCCTCTGCCTTTGATTAGTTCTTTGGCTTTTCTGACAGCTAGATTCACAATATTTGCTGTATGAAGTATTTGAGATCCCATTACTCTACTTTAGGTTATATTCTGTATCAAAATAGATAATGAGTTGCTAGATTCTCTTGAACCCTTTTAGAGTTTTAAGTACTTTGGCATTTTTCTGTAAGATTACATTGGGTTCAGATGGATGATGGATCATGTAGTTGTTTCATGCATTGATAATACTTGTATCACATTTTCTGAACTGCTAGCAAAAGAAGACTACTTGGAATTGAGACAAGTGAGTGATCTGCAGGAGTACTCTAATGCAAAGCTTGATTGAGTTCTGAGAAAACCTGTAAGCTAGGTAAATAACGAAGTCCTGATGTATACTTTGTATCAATTATCATCCTCACTAAATATTTTAAAATTGTTACCCCAGGGAGAAGGAGTTTGAGCCTTTGATTTGAGATTTATGGGACTGATAATGAGACTATTTGCATAAGCCCTTGTTTATTAGGTAGTATGACACCCCAATATCCATTTTCTGCGCAATGCAACAAAACCTATTATGGTGGCCATTTTAATTTTTTATAAGAAACACTACATTTTATTAAAATCTACCATGGTGGCATTATTTTATACTGAAATAATATAATCATGAGAGCCATTAAATTTGAAGGATCTGTGTCTCACACTAGGCTATCTTATTATTTTATGTTGTTATAGGGTTCTGTTAACCGTTTTATATTTTACCTAAATATAAATGTCAGATCAATTTGCCCTTGAAACCGAAGCTAGAATATCTCCACTGATCAATGAGAAGAAAAGACTGTTCAATGACTTATTGACAGCCAAAGGTATTCATCTTCTGATTTACTTATTTTAAATTCTCTCCTCCTTCTCTCTCGGAAACAGGCACAGAGTCAGACAAATGAAAAAAAAAAAAGCATATTCTTTGCACAAAAAAGCTCCCCCCTCTCCACCATAACACCAACCCAATTTTTCCATTTTTTTTCGAATACATGTTTCAGTGAGCCTTTTTGGAAATTTTTATTTTTATTTTTTAATATTCTTGATTATGTATTTCAGTGAGCCTAATAGTCTGATCTAGTGACGTGCCTTGTGTGGTTAATTGGTTATACTTGGAACTACTTAGATGCTTTTTTTCATTCTTGAGTTGTCTAAACCTGTTCTTGCTTTGCATTTATATGTTATTTGAACTTTAAGCAGCAACAAATTTGTGTTGGGTTGCAATGATCCTTCATCAACATTAATTTTTTTGATGTTTCTGATTATACTGATCGTACTGGTTATATTGATCTTCTCCACTTTTCAATTTCTTATCTAGGCCAAGATTAAAAGCATTGAATCGCAACTCAATGAAGCACTTCATTCTAGTGAAGTTAGGTCAACATCTGGCTCAGAACTTGTGCCTGTCGTTTCATCAATTTCAAATGCAACTGGGGATGGCATGGACTCTTCAGCAGTAACCAAGAAAATTGAGGAAGAACTCAAAAAACGTGATGCACTGATTGAGGTCTGTCACATTTCATTGTTCTGACATTTTAGTCATTAATGCAAGAATCTGTGATTTTGACCTTGTCAGTTGTTTGTGTTGTCTTCAACTTGAATCTGTCTTATATTCTGCATTCTTGTCTCCGAAGATGTGAAATATTGTACTTCCTTGCCTTCCATGTAAGAAGTTATTACTTATCAAAATTGAATCAACGACACCTCTAAAATCACTTTGCCTAAGGATTGTATCCATGAGTACTTTGTAATTGAAAAAATATTTTACCTAAAACTGTCGTAGTTGAACCATTGTTGCTGTGGCAGATGATTGAAAGGAGAGAACAAAATTAAGCCTGTTGTGCATTCCCAAGACATACATTTAGCGACAGTATTGGGAGATACCTTTAGATGAGAATTATTTTGGTCACATCCAATGAAGACTGATGCTTTTATATGTAAGGGATAATATTGTCTTGGTTGAAAGTAATGCAAAGGAAAAGATGATATTATAATGGAATTAGAGGTGGTCAGGTGAGGTTTAATATATTAACAATTGGTCCCAAAGACTGGTCCCAGGTTCAAGTTTTCCTTGAGTTAAAGGAAATTTGTCCCAAAGACTGTATGGCTAGATAATGATGAGACAAGTTTAAGTTGATTGGATTTATCCCTCGGTACCTTTGACTTGTTACAGGAATTTTACATAAATCATGTTAAGGGAGGCTTGGCTTACACTTTACAGACTACAAGTTCTTGAAACTTTTTCTTTTCACTTTTCGCGAATTTTCAGATGAATTTTATGTATGCTAAATCATAAAGATGTTGGCTTCGGAATTCCACTTAGGACAGAGAGGTTAATGCATTCTGGAATTTTACATTATAAAAAGGAAAAAGAACTAAAATAGATAAGATCCTGCTCTGATGGATCCAACTGTACTTTATTTTCCTCAGATAGATCGTTGGTTGGAATGGCTTGATTTATCATCACCATGAATTGTGGCTTCAGAAAGTTTTCTTTACTTTCAGACTGCTTTTCAATGTGTATCTATAATCTATTTTCCATCTTTTTAGTCTCTTGCAGAGTTAAAACAGACTTGTTTTTCAATATGGTTTCACCATACAGGAATATTTGTTTGGTTGCTTGTGCAGAGGTTGCATGATGAAAATGAGAAATTGTTTGATAGATTTACAGAGAAAGCATCTTTTTTTGGTTCACCCCAGGTAGTTGTTTCTTCCTCATATCAGTATAACCGGTGCTTCTACTGTCCATGTAAGAGTTGTTCCAGATTTCAAACTTTGTTTCTTTCTTTTCAGCTGTTAAGTCCATTATCTAAGGGAGTGGTTAGAGAAGTAAAATATCAGGCCTTTAGCTGTCAGACATAATAAATTACGCGTATCTAACCGAGATTTCGTGCAGACTGTGCAGTGTGAAAGATAAGATATATATTAAAAATTGCCATCTAACCCAAAAATTAAATGTTTGAAAGTTGGCATCTTGGTTATCACGTGATTTGAGTGATGTGACCTTTAGCTGTCAGACTTAATCAATTACGTGTATTTAACTGAGATAGTTGGACTTTTTAAAACTTTAAAAAATAGGATAGAGAAGTTATCGGGTGCAGCAGGATGTATCATGCAGCGCCGCTGTGATTTTAATACGTCAGAAACTATAAACTTTGCTTTTGACGTGGCAATATCACAGTGGTCATGCGTGATACATCCCGCTGTAACCAAGTTTTTATTCCGACAAAACAAGTTTGTAACATGTGTCGTGTCTGACAGAGTTACTTTAAACGCTGTAGGTGTACAGTTTTAAAGACTTTTAAGTCTATCTCCGTATCGCGAAACTCCTCTTTAAAAAAGCTTTTATTTAATAAAAAAAAACAGCATTTAACCTAAACCTAGTTTGAGTGGTATATATATACAACTATAAGGCTTTCAGACTTAATTGAGACAAAACTCAAAACCTCTATCCTGTAGCCTCTCTTTCTATCCGCCCTCTCAAAGCGAACCTAGACCAAACTTCTCTTCTTCTCTTATCTGTTGATTATTTCAGAAACTAAAGTTTTCAAGTTTTCTTCTTCTCTTCGGATCCCATCAATTTTGATTTCCAGTTTAATTCTCTATCTGTAAATTTTATTTTTTGCACTTCCAATTTTGGATTGGAAAAGTTTTCTTCTTCTCTTCAGATCTGAATTGTTAATAATACAAAAACCAAAGTTTTATTCTTCTCTTCAGATTCATCTGTTTTAATAATTCAGAAACCAAAGTTTTGTAAGTTTTTTTCTTCTCTTCAAATCTAAATTGTTAATAATACAGAAATTGAAGTTTTGTAAGTTTTTTTCTTCTCTTCAGATCTGAATTGTTAATAATACAGAAACCAAAGTTTTATTCTTCTCTTTAGATTCATCTGTTTTAATAATTTAGAAACCAAAGTTTTGTAAGTTTTATTTTTCTCTTCAGATCTCATCTGTGTTAATATTTCAGATTTTGAATTCGAGAAGTTTTCTTCTTCTCTTCAGATCTTATCTTTTAATCATTCAGAAACCAAATTTTGTTCTTCTCTTTAGATTTCACCTGTTAATATTTCAACCAAATCTCATCTTTTAATAATTCAGAAACCAAAGTTTTATAAGTTTTTTTCTTCTCTTCAGATCTCATCTGTGTTAATACTTCAGATTTTGGATTCGAAAAGTTTTCTTCTTCTCTGCAGATCTCATCTTTTAATCATTCAAAAACCAAAGTTTTATTATTCTCTTTAGATTTCATTTGTTAATATTTCAGAAATCAAATCTCATCTTTTAATATTTAAGTAACTGCTATTTTTTGTACGTCAGATTTTGAAATCGAATTGTATTTTTTTTTTCCTTCGGATTATGTTTTTGTTCTCAAACCTTTTTTTATATAGTTGTGCTAGGCTGAATTGCTTGCAATCAGTTGGGCTTAGCCCCACTGATTGCAAGCAATTGGGCTCTTGCTCAATTGCTCGGATGGTTCTGGTTGATGGCTTGTTAGATGTAGATTCAGCGGGTCTGTTGATGGATCTATCAGATGGTTTGGGTCGGGTTGGTTTAATTTTTTTAAAAATGGTAATAATCGTTTTACCCCTTAATTTGCCATGTTTTCCACTTTCTTCCCTCTAGTTTCAATATATGAAACTAGAGGGGAAAGTGTAGAATAGGGCAAACTACAGGTGGAGAACAATTATTTCCCTTTTTCGACTATTGACTATTTTACAGTAAAGAAATGCTTGGTATTGCTATCTCTTCATATTTCCAAGGGCAGTAAGGTAACAAAAAACAAGTAACGTAGGGTTTTTGTCTCTTTATATTTCTGAGGGCAGTAATGTAATAAAGAACGTAGGGTTTTTGTTTCTTCATATTTCCAAGGTCAGTAAGGTAATAAGTAACATAGTGTTTTTGGATTTAGGGTTCTTGTTACTATAAATGTGTAAGTTTTAGTTACAGTCGTTCTGAGAATTCTTGATTTTCGCGATTGATTTTTACTTTATTCAAAATGTTTCTTAAAAGATATATGAAGTATTCTCCTCCTTTGTGCTTGTGGGATTATGCTATGAAATGTGGCCGGAACTTGATGTTTGTAGACGTTGGGACTAAGAAAAGTGGGTTCTGTGTTGCAGATCTACATAATGCAGATCCTACAAAAAAGAGGTGTCAACACTTCTTCTAAAGCAACTTCATAGCATAATCCCACTTCATAGCATAATCCCCGACTCCAAAGCATCTCTTTTTTGTAGGATCCGTATTATGTAGATCTGCAACATAGAACCCATTTTTCTTAGTCCCAACGTCTACAAACATCAAGTTCCGGCCACATTTCATAACATAATCCCATAAGCACAAAGGAGGAGAATACTTTATATATCTTTTAAGAAACATTTTGAAAAAAGTAATAATCAATCGCGAAAATCAAGAATTCCCAGAACGATTGTAACTAAAAGTTACACATTTATAGTAACAAGAACCCTAAATCCAAAAACACTACGTTACTTATTAGTCCCAACGTCTACAAACATCAAGTTTCGGCTACATTTCATAACATAATCCCATAAGCACAAAGGAGGAGAATACTTTATATATCTTTTAAGAAATATTTTGAACAAAGTAATAATCAATCGCGAAAATCAAGAATTCCCAGAACGACTGTAACTAAAAGTTACACATTTATAGTAACAAGAACCCTAAATCCAAAAACACTACGTTACTTATTACCTTACTAACCTTGGAAATATGAAGAAACAAAAACCCTACGTTCTTTATTACATTACTGCCCTCAGAAATATGAAGAGACAAAAACCCTATGTTACTTGTTTCTTGTTACCTTACTGCCCTTGGAAATATGAAGAGATGGCAATACTAAGCATTTATTTACTGTAAAATAGTTAATAGTCGAAAAAGGGAAATAATTGTTCTCCACCTGTAGTTTGCCCTATTCTACACTTTCCCCTCTAGTTTCATATATTGAAACTAAAGGGGAGAAAGTGGAAAATATGGCAAATTAAGGGGTAAAATGATTATTACCCTTTTTAAAAAATTTAAACCAACCCAACCCGACCCGCACCATCTGTTAGAACCATCAACCCGACCCAAACCATCTGATAGATCCATCAACAGACCCGTTGAATCTACATCTAACGAGCCATCGACCAAAACCATCCGAGCAATTGAGCAAGAGCCCAATTGCTTGCAATCAGTGGGGCTTAATTGCAAGGAATTCAGCCTAGCACAACTATATAAAAAAGGTTTGAGAACAAAAACATAATCTGAAGGAAAAAAAAAATACAATTCGATTCCAAAATCTGACGTACAAAAAATAGCAGTTGCTTAAATATTAAAAGATGAGATTTGATTTCTGAAATATTAACAGATGAAATCTAAAGAGAAGAATAAAACTTTGGTTTTTGAATGATTAAAAGATAAGATCTGCAGAAAAGAAGAAAACTTTTCGAATCCAAAATCTGAAGTATTAACACAAATGAGATCTGAAGAGAAGAAAAAAACTTATAAAACTTTGGTTTCTGAATTACTAAAAGACGAGATTTGGTTGAAATATTAACAGATGAAATCTAAAGAGAAGAACAAAACTTTGGTTTCTGAATGATTAAAAGATAAGATCTGAAGAGAAGAAGAAAACTTCTCGAATCCCAAATCCGAAGTATTAACACAGATGAGATCTGAAGAGAAAAAAAAAAACTTACAAAACTTTGGTTTCTGAATTATTAAAACAGATGAATCTGAAGAGAAGAATAAAACTTTGGTTTCTGTATAGGTTCGCTTTGAGAGGACGGATAGAAAGAGGATAGAGGTTTTGAGTTTTGTCTCAATTAAGTCTGAGAGCCTTATAGTTGTATATATATACTACTCAAACTAGGTTTAGGTTAAACGCTGTTTTTTTTATTAAATAAAAGTTTTTTTAAAGAGGAGTTTCGAGATACGGAGATAGACTTAAAAGTCTTTAAAACTGTACACCTACAGCGTTTAAAGTAACTCTGTCAGACACGACACATGTTACAAACTTGTTTTGTCGGAATAAAAACTTGGTTGTAGCGGGATGTATCACGCATGACCATTGTGATATTGTCACGTCAAAAGCAAAGTTTATAGTTTATGACGTATTAAAATCACAGCGGCGCTACATGATACATCCTGCTACACCCGATAACTTCTCTATCCTATTTTTTAAAGTTTTTAAAAGTCCAACTATCTCGGTTAAATGCATGTAATTGATTAAGTTTGACAGCTAAAGGTCACATCACTCAAATCACGTGATAACCAAGAAGCCAACTTTCAAACATTTAATTTTTGGGTTGGATGGGAATTTTACATATATATCTTATCTTTCACACTGCATAGTCTGCACAAAATCTCGGTTAGATATGCGTAATTTATTACGTCTGACAGCTAAAGACCTGATATTTTACTTCTCTAGGTAAATAACTTTTTCTTAATAAATAAATAAAAACTTCCATATATATATATATATATATATTTTTTTTTTTGTTTTGAAAAAGTATATTCTTAATAAAATTAAAAATAAAATTTGTGTTTAATTTAAAACTTTTTTAAAATGGTATGTCATCGTTTTTGTTAAGTAATTAAATTAAAAGAAAGTGGTTTAAGGGTTTTTTAATGGCCAAAGCGCCAAAGCATGAGCAACAATATATAGGTGCACACAAATAGATCAAAAATTCATGTGGCCTTGGTAATGGTGCCCATGGTTCGGTTTCGGTTTGGGTTTGGAAATGTCGGTTACGATTCTATAGGACTATAGGAAGGTAAAACCGTAATTGATCCAACCGGTCTAATTTACGGTTTTTAACCGCCGGTTAAGCAGTTTGGTTACGGTTTTAATTTGGTTTTCAAAAATACTGCCACGTGACAGCTTCTGATTGGCTGATTTTTTTTATAAAAAAAATTAAATAAAACCCAACGGTTAAACAGTTGGTTTTATGACCGTTTTTTTTTAAATAGAAACAGTAACCAAATCGTGTCATAACCGGTTTTCAATCGATTTTAAAACAGTCGGTTTTGATCACGGTTTCAATTACAGTTTTGACCGTATAATTTCGGTACTGCCAGTTTAACCGAACCGTGGGCACCATTGCTCTTGGGCCATCGTAATTAAATTAAGGGAAAATGGTTTCCAAGAACTCAAGAAGGGTTTTATTGGCCAAAGCATGAGCAACAATTTATAAGGGGCACATGTCTCCAATTTAATAGATCAAAAATCATGTCTCCTGCACCATCCCATTGACTCCACTTTTAATCACATCACTTCAAAGATAATGAAATAATTTAAAAAATAATAGTAATAATAACTTCTTTTTTTGATAAAAGAGAAGAACATTACATAGCAGAGAAACTAAGATAAATGTTGGGATCCAGCCAGACACTCCCTTCTAGAGGAGAAGACTAACGAAGTAAGATTCTGTGCCAAGGAGTTCCCTTTAAAAGAGGAGGCTTGACACTTACAAATTCCTACTAACGAAAACAAAGCCTTAACATCATTAACAATAAAATGGGAATCACCCAGATTCAGAACCGAACTAGATAAAGAGGAAACAACAGAAGGGGAGGAAACTTCAGCAATCAAGACTGGAAAGTTGAAGCGATTGGCTAACAAAAGACCATCTCGCAGCGCCACTAAATGACCCAACTCCGACATGAAAGAGCCCTTAATACAAGAAGAAGATGTAGCCACAACCTTCCCTTTGTAATCCCGAATTGCAGAGCGTATACCAATGGACTTAGACCCCCTTCGAAAGACTACAGCAGAATTAAGTTTTAGTTGATCAGGAGGAGGAGCAAACCAATCAACACCAGAACTAACCGCAGAAGGAGGAGTAAGGACAGACAAAGAAAGCTTTGAGTTGGTAAACTCCTCCAACATTGAGAGTGCCCTGCAGGCCACCAAGGAAGACATACAGGCCTTGCCACCATTCACCATCTATCATTCCAAACAGCCCAAACCACCGCACAGAACTGGCCAAAACCAGCAGCATCCAAAAGGGGCATCATAAAGAGAAACACATCCTGCACATTACAATACTTCCTGGAAAAGATAGTGCTACCAAACGGAGTGGCATACCATATCTGCTTTACCTCTTTACACTCAAACAGAGCATGGATAGCAAACTCCATCTTTGCGTTACACCTGCCACAACAGGGGTTAGAAACAACCCTCCTTTTCCAGAGATTCTCCATAGATGGTAAAACATTCAAGTAAACACGCCAAAGGAAGATTTTGACCTTTGATGGAATATTGAGTTTCCACAAGAAAGGCCACCACCTACTCCTTTCAGGGGAGGAAGAAGCCTCGGTCTTCACGTGTAACTATTTAATATTTCTCTTACTGCTAATTTAACAGAGAAAATCTTCAATAGATCGGTTTCATTAACACTTGGTCAGACTATCCTAATGAGATTGCACCATTTATCTCAAGAATATAGATATGCATTATTAAATTACAATTTGGTGCAATCTCATTAGATGGTCTAATCAAATAGCAATGAGACCGTTGTATTAAAGAATTTTTGGGTTTAATGAGCTTATTTATTTTTTTATTTTTTGTTGCAGGGATCTGTGTACGAGTAGAATTGGCAGTTGGATTCTACTTTTTACAATGAACCGGTCAACTTTGTTGTTTATCATGAACGTCCACTGCGATGTTGCCGTGTAATCAAATTACTTTGCTGATGTGGCAAGTCTCTTTATTTTTGAGTGGTTTTATAAAAATAATGATACATATCAATAATGCTAAACATTCCACCTAAAATTTCATATTTTTCATCCCACTACATGTGGCATGTAAGATATCAAATTGTGAGTGGATACACATTAATGATGATTTATCTCACCTACCCTATGTATCCACTCACTATTTGACACCTCACACATGTGGTGGAATGAAAAAAGTGGGATTTTAGGTGGGATATGTAGTATTACTGGATACATATACTTACATTCATTTCCTTTCTCCAAATGTTTTTATAGGAATGATACACATCCCACCTAAAATCCTGCATTTTTCATCCCACCTAAAATCCCACATTTTTTATCCCACTACATGTGGCATGTAAAGTATCAAATTGTGAGTGGATATATGAGGTAGGTGAGATAAATCATCATTAATGTGTATCCACTCACAATTTGACACCTCACATACCACATGTAGTGGGATAAAAAATGTGGGATTTTAGGTGGTATGAAAAATATTGAATTTTAGATGAGATGTTTATCATTATTGATGTTTTTATCCTTACATCCATTTCTATTTCACTTCTCTTTATACTTTCCTTCTTAGTCGCGTGTACCTCACCGTCCAATCAAATCATTTTTCTTTCCAGCACAAAATCTTTCATTTTTCTTTCCAACACCAAATCATTTTTATATTACTAGATAGTTACGTGAGAGAGTAGGTTTATTTATTTATTTTTAATTTTTATACCTCTATATTGAAATCTAAATACTGAAAACTATCCAGTAACATTGTTGTTAGCAAAAAAAAAAATAAAAAAAATAAAAAAAAAATAAAAAAATAAAAAAATTAAAAGATTCCACCATTTCTCCATTCAATCATATTTGACTAAAAAGAACATATAAAAAAATTACTTATAAGTTACAACATAAAAATAAAATAAAAAAAGTATATTACAAGTTATACATCAAATAATGTATCATTTGTGATCCTGATAGGGTCCTGACTAGTGGAGTCAAAACAAGTTGCCCTGGCCCAGTGCGTGCCGGGCCGCTTCTCAACAAGTCGTGTCAAGGCCTGGCCTGGCCTGGCCATGAAACATGGCCACAGCAGGCCGACCTAACAGGGAGCCTGCTTTATTCATTTATTATATATTTTTTCAATTGTTTTTTCCCTATTTTATTTTGCTTTTTTAGTTGAAAATTTATTAATAAATAAAAAAATATCCATCTGTTTCAAAAATAAAATCCTTTTTTATTTTTTTTAATAGGGTATTATCATTTGGGTTCCTATGTTTTTTTTTTTTTTTTTGAATTATCTATTTTTTTCACCCATAGTCCATTTTCCATTGGCTTGGTCCCTATGTTTTCAAAAACCCATCAATTTGGTCCCTTTGACCATATTTTTAACGATCGACTGTTACTGAAAAAGTAAAATGACACTTTTACCCTTAATTTTAAAATCAAAATAAAATAAAGGGGTAATAACTTTAAAATCTAAATTATAATACCCCTTTTTTAAAAAAAAAAAAACAAAAAAAAAAACAAAAACAAAAACAAAAACAAAAACTCTACCGTTTACAAACAAGTCGATTGACCATCACTTTTTTTTTTCCTTGATAAAAATCAATCAACCATCACAAACCCAGATCAATCAACCTTCACAAACCCATCTTCATTAATCTTCAATCTTTATAAACCCAGATTTTCCCCTCCAACATCCAACATATATCATCAATCAAAACAATATCTCAACTTCACAGACTCAAATATCTTTACATCCCAAAGACAAATTGAATTCCAAAAACAAATCCACAAATCAACTCAAGAATCCAAAAAAAAAAAAAAAAAAAAAAAAGTTAGCTCACTTGTGGAACAGATCTATTCAAAAAAAAAAGGAAGAAGAAAAGAGAAGATTGTGGACATCATGAACAGGAGAACAAGAGACGTAGGACAAGCCAAATGATAGATTTGATCCACTTCCAACAAAATCGATTCAACGACGTACTGTCCAATGAGCTCAAACCTCGAATTCCCAAAATGATGCACCAATTATTATCTCTTCCGGTGAAGAAATTATCAATCACAATGACTTCATCACCTCTATCGATCAACTTATCCACCAAATGACTCCCTACGAATCCCTCTCCACCGGTGATGAACATCTGCAGTCTCTAACGTCCGATTTTGACGGGACTCTCCCGGTTTGGGAGCCGAGTGTTTTGGTGGTGCGCTGATTGTGGTTGTTGTTGCTGTTGATGATTGAGGTTGTGAATCGACTGGCCTCATTAGGTGTGATTCGAGAGAGAGTTGGTTGGAGTATAAAGAATGTTGAGCCGATCAAGATTCCGACAAGAATGAAGAGAAGTCGTTATTCTCTAAGCAGGTTGTGGATTTCGTTTTTTTTTTTTTTTTTTTTTTTTTCCAACTTTTTTGTAATTTGATCACCACCACCCATATATGAGATTGACGGTAGATATCAATCTACCTATTCAAAAAAAAAATTAAGTTTTTTATTTAAATTGATAGTTTTTATTTTTTATTTTTTATATGATATAAATATTCAAAAAAAAATTGTTATTTATTGTTTAGTATTGACACATAGAATCTTTTTTGTTTAATGACATAAATACCCTTGAAACCATTAACTTTGACTAATGATTGATTCACAAAGAGACCAAATTGATGGGATTTTAAAAACACAGGGACCAAGCCAATAAAAAATGGAAAATGGGTAAAAAAAACAGATAATTCAAAAAAAAAATATAGGAACCCAAATGATAATACCCTTTTTTTTATTTTTTATTTTACATATCCATCTTTGCTTTGTGGTGGCCAAATTAGACAACTTATGTTTTTTTTCTTTTCTTATTTACAACTGGTATGTTACGTGAAATCCAAAATATCCATTCTATTAACAATTTTATTTATAATTAAAATTATTCAATATATTCAATTAACTGTTTTATTTATAATTAAATTTATTAAACAAGATAAAAAGTTGTAGAATTACTATATTAAATATTTAGAATACATAATATCTTACTTCGTCTTTCTCCCTTGAAGTAACATCGTATTAGCTGATGCATTGCAAAATTAGTGATATTTGTGCTTGAATAGTCAAAGAAGTCATTTATATTATCTTGAGAAAGTTGTCACAAATTAATCAATCAAAGAATTCAGTCTTGTTATTGGTATGGTCAATAATAAGTGGAGTCTAGGAATATGGCTTTTTTTTTGTGTTATTTCGCGGTGCTTATGGTGGGATCGTAATTGCTTTGTGCTTAAAGGTAATATCAGTACTGCCAAGAAAATTTTAAAATGGATTGCATCTTTCCTAACTGAATTTCAAAACACCCGCAAAGCTCTTAAGCCAATGACGGTTCCTTCGTTGACAGTTTCTCAGTTTTGCTAGCTTCCTACTCCTTATGGTTCTCTTAAACTTAATTATGATGCTGCTGTGAAATCTAGTGTCAACCATATTGGAGTGAGGGTGGCTATAAGAGATTGGAAAGGTAATATGTGGGTAATGGGAAGTCTCATGCCATTGCCAATCACAATGTTGTCGGAGCTGTCATATGGAGTGTGAAGGGAGAGATTTCTCAAGTCAGAAGTGACATGGTGGGATGCTCTACTATCCATAAGCCAATGTAGAGTGTTAAGATTATTGGTGGCAGCATAATAAGCATGAGGTTCTCGTTGAACCGGTGTAGGAGATGGATTTTTTGGAGTCATAGCCATTAATTGAAAAGTAGGGCAGTGGTTTGCAGTGTGGCCCTGAACACCACATGCTTCGCATTGGTCAAGATAGGGTTTAGATTGTGGTCGATTGATGGTATCCATTTCTACACTTGGTGTAGCCCTCATTTCCTATTATTTTCACTCGTTTCTCGGGTATTATTGTTATTTAATATGTTTTGTGAGCTTTGTATATGTAATAATCTATAAATAAGGTGTTTGAGCTCAATTGAAGAGTTTCAGAGGTTAAAGGGTTGAAATTGGAAATCTTCATGCAAGACATTCAACTTCCATATCTCCCTCTTCCAATCGCACTACATTTCGCGTAACCTATTTCTGGAAAGCCCCATATGTCTACTTTCCAACTTTGTTTATAGATCATGATTCTAAGTTCTCTAGAGAAAATTATGACAATTTTCGTAACGGTGTGCAATGATGAAAGGAAAAGCGACCTCAATGCGACCTCAACAAGGTCGCCCCAAGGTCGCTTTCCTCTCAGGTTTGCAACTCTTTTTTTTCGACCAGAGAGCATAGTGACCCTAACCAAGTTGCCCCAAGGTCACTATTTTGCAAAGAAAATGTATAATTTTAGGAATTTACCTTCTTGCCCTTGATCTAATTCATTCCCTTATATAAACCTTTGCTATTTTTAGACCTACCAATTGATGAATGGATAATAGACAATAGATGAGTGCAGAAATAATAAAGACACAAATATTTTTACATGGAAAACCCTTAATATAGGGAAAAACCATGGTCGCTATAACGATAGATAAGAGATTCTTCACTATGTAAAAGACAATTACAAGTGATGAGTTGCTTATGTGTTTGATATTGTTCTCCATCTTTTTTCTACTTAATACATGTGTTTATATAGGGGTTAGAGTGTTTCACTAGCCCTTGTTGTGCAAGCAAGAAATATTATCGGGCGAAATCCCACGAGGATCGTATCTTAGCGATTCGAATCCTCGTGCATCTATGGTGATGCGATCTACATTCATTGTGGGAGTATTTCTTCAGATCCTTGTATTTATTATTGGATTTTTGGTGATTGCCCTGCCTAGTTTAAGGTCGAGCTTTATGGAGAAAATGTTGAAATCTTGTTTCATTAATGATGCCTCGTGTTCGCTGAGGGGCGAGTTGCTCACATCTCACTATCACTATGTGTGGCCCATCAAGCTGACGTGGTCTGATGTCATGGATATTTAGTCCCTTGAATCTCGGGTTTTATATTGATGTGTCAAATTAAGTAAAATTAACCAAAACAATACCCCATAAATCCGTAAGGTTGGCTTGTTTGTGAGCTACTTCTTTCGGCGAGTTAGCAACTCTCTCAAGTGGATTTATTAAAATCTTTGCATTTAATGTTGCATTAATGGGCTATCTGGCTTTGTCATCCTTAATAATTATGCTTTTAATTTTAACCTTTCAAAACATTCAAACTGTCGGATTGATGGCTTTTCATTTGACGTGACACCACCCTACCAACTCCCAATGCAACATCATGCTTCATAATTTTGACAAATTCTTGGTTCCTCTGCATTCCAAAAAGCGAAGCATTTGGTCCTCGAAACGACTACGTGCCCCGTTGTTTTTGGGCTATGTTTTTCAAATTTATAAGAAATGCATCTGTGTCCCTTATTTCTTTTTACTTCATCTTTTTCCGCGTCCTTTGCATTATTAGCTATTCATTTCTTTTCATCAGTTCTTTCACTTTCTCTCCATACCTTTTCAAATTCTCCTACATTTCAACATGACTAGATCTGAAAAATCATTGAAATTGAATAACCAAGGAATGGTAGCAGATTACGATGTTGACGAGCACAGGGTAAACCAGATGTGATTTTCTTTGAGGGATCCTTGCGCCTTCAACTGTGAAACCAATGTGGTAACTTCGACTTATGTGGATGAATATCGCAAGTATTATGAGATCCCAGATTATGTCAAGCTTATACTGCCTAAGGGTCGCGCCTCTTGGAACCCACTAGAGGGGGTCGTTGCCTTTTATGAGTCTATGCTTGCATGTGGCTAGACCTTGCCCATTCAACCGTACATCGCCAGGTTTCTCTACAATGCTAAAATCTTGCAAGCATAATTGACACCTAATGTTTATCGGCAGTTATTAAGTATGTGGTCCTAATTGTTGGTGAATAAGGAATCGATGCCTTCTGCTCGCAAGGTCAAGCATATCTTCGCTCTTAAAGGTTCGGATAGAGGTACCAACTTTTTTACTTCAGTTGGAGCAGATAAGCTGTTGCCATAGGGGGCCAATCCCAAGCTAAAGGCTAGCAATATCGAGGTGGGGACCACCCCAAATAGAAAACGGTTCTAGTGCGTGCTACCTACTTCGAACAAATTTTAGAAGAACAACTGGTTCTTCGTAGTGGGAAACTAGGGAAGGGAGGTCGCATATGACCCTATCACAGGTCATCCCGGTAGGGTCATTCCTTACCATTTCATGAAACAATCTACGTGGATGAAGGATCTAATTGACTTGAGGGATGACGAGGTCCATAGGGTTGCTAGGATGGTGACTCTTCAATTAGATGGTAAGTGCGCATCTGCCATATTTGTGTAGCCTACCCGTGTGGAGAGTGGAATTATTTCTGGGATCCTTGATGGTTACCCCCGATGTGAGTACCCCTTATGATATTTTTTTCATATTTCTGCCTTGACTTCTTGTACGCTAATAGAGCCTTTTCTGTCTTTCATTTTTTTTTTTTTTTTTTTTAATGTTCTATAAGGAGCCAACTTGTGGGGAGCTCGCCCCCATACAACAAAGAATCAGGAGGAGAGGAAGAAGACAGTTCCTAAGGGCTCTAGGACATCCGTCATGGTAAGGACAACCGATGAGTGGGGAAATAGTAAATACACAAATATTTTTACATGGAAAACCCTTAATACAGGGAAAAACCACAATCGCTGTAACGACAGATAAAAGATTCTTCACTATGTAAAAGACAATTACAAGTGAAGAGTTGCTTGTGTGTTTGTTATTGTTCTCCGTCCTATTTCTGCTTGATACATGTGTTTACATAGGGGTTAGAGTGTTGCCCTAGCCCATGTTGTGAAAGAAAGAAATATTATCGGGCAAGATCCTATGGGGATCATATCTTGGTGAGTTGAATTTGATCGATCCATTTCTATACATGTTTTAGGCCCCTATTTCCTATTATTTCTGCTTTGTTCTTGAGTAAATTTGGTTGTTTAATGTGTTTGTTGAGCATGTGTAGGTCACATTCCATAGAAGTGGTGTTAAATCTTATTTTAGAAGAAAAAAAGTCAAAAGATGGAGAAAAGGAGAAAATTGGAAGAAACCGTGGAAAGGTGAATTTTGGTTAGTGCATAACTGCAAAGTTTCGGGGCCCGAATCTCTCAACTTAGATTGAATTTCGGGGCCTACGACTATGGATTGAAATCCCCGGAAGTCTAGTTTCCGGCGCACTTTTCGGTCGCAATTCCGATTAAATATTGTATCTTAATAGCTTAAACTTTTGGGCCCGATGGATTTTTTGTGATTGATTTGATAGGTCAGGTATTGAGTGTGCAAGTTTTGAAGAAGTATTTGGAGGAGAAAGTGTATCCGAGATTGACGAGGAAGCCATTTTCGGTGTTGTACTTGCACACCGGAGTGCAAAGAAGCGAGAACTTTCTTGGGACCTCAGCCCTCCGATCTGTTTACAATTCGATTCCGGTCAACATCAAGGATAATCTCCAGGTCATTTACTTCGTCCATCTGGGCCTTCAGGCCCGTCTCTTTCTCGCCACCTTTGGACATTTTTTCTTCGACAGAGGGTACCTTTTTTACTTTTATATTAATATTTATATGTTTAGGGAGCCGATAATGACACATATAAATATGATAAGTACACCCATATTTTAATAAAAAATTTAATTACAAAAATATCCCAATAAGAATTTACAAATAAGGACAAATTAGTTGAATTAAAAATAAACAAAATACTATTTACACTCATTAATTATACACATATCTTTAAATATATCATAAAAAATAAAATAAAATAAAATAAACCCTAATTCAACCTTAATTTTTTTTTTTTTTTTAAAGAACGAGAAGAACAGAAGCCTAATAGAGCCAAAATCTCCCAATATCATATAACAAAGTAGTGGAACAAGAATTTTTAGAGGACTCCGATCATACAGAGGTACGTACTTCTTTATTTATTTATTTTTGTTTTGAACTCTATCAATGAAAAAAAGTGAGAAGTAATTTTTTATTTTATTTTAAAGATAGAAGTACATATCCCATTGTTAGAACAATTATCGAATTTTTGTGAATTCTCAACGGAGCATGAACAATGTTGGAGTCGAATGTACTATGGACTACAGTGGTGAATTTACAAATTATGAGGTATAGTTATGCTTATATATTATAACAAAATTTTAGTTTTTGTAGAATAGAAAACAAACTTAAATTATTTTTTACTTGAAAACTGAATTTTAGGTGTTCTCTCTGGATTCGAAAGAATCAAAGTAAGGTTTCAAATTGTTGTTTTAGTGGGTGTTTGTTGTTTGGGTTCGTTGTGGCTTGTTGGTTTGTTATTCATCTGTTCCCTGTTTTGGTTGTTAATAAAATCTTGCTATTAAAAAAAAAAAAAAAAGTTTATTGTGATAGAAGAAAGTTTGTATTGGGTACAAGTTTGATCATGTAGTGTTTGCTTGTTACTCTATGTTTTATTTATTTATTGTTGGAAGAGAAACCCGTTTCTTCATTGCTATTTTTTTTATTATGTTTTTTCCCTTTTTTTTTGTTGTTTTTTTTTTTGTTTGCTTACTGAGTTCTCATGCATTATGTCATAAGATTAATTTTGTTTTTATTTGTGAATTGTATTACCTATATATGTATGTACTATATGCAGACATTTAAAAGCAGAGAATCGACCTGTGAAGTAGGAAAAAATAATGGATTTGTGATTGTAATAAAGAGATCTGACATAGATGACGATGGTACCCAACTTTAAATGCATATATTGATGCATTTCCAAAAGCATTCCAAGTTCCAACCATTCATTCATTGAGTCCAGAATATTATAGGTGATGGCAATTGTGGATTTAGAACTATTGCTGACTTGTTACGATTTGGTCAAGATGGATGGTTACAAGTAAAGAAAGATTTGTCAAACGAATTGCATTCTCCTTTAGGTAATTACAAAAATTTATGTAAAGCATCAAAGAGGATAGAACAATTGACTCAGCAGCTATCATACTTTGAGGAATTTCCAAGAAATGATCGATGGATGAGTATACCTGACATGGGGCATCTTATTGCATCACACTATACTGTTGTTCTATTTCACTTGTCAATGCAGCAATGCCTTACTTTTCTTCCTCTTAGATCGTTGCCAGTCAATTCAGTATCTCGTAAAGAAATTGCTATTGGATTTGTATACGGCAATCACTTCGTAGAGGTATTATAATTTGTTTTATTAATAATTTTTATTTATTTATTATTATTTTTGGGAATTATGGTGCTCATTGTTGTTATTTGTCACCTATTGTCATTTTTTTTAATACATATTTGTCACCTATTGTTATTAACAACATATATATATGATTTTATTTTAGGTATTATTTTTACCGAATCATCCTGTTCCACCTATAGCAGCTGATTGGCATAGATGTCATCAACCCATTGCAAAAGGATGGGAAACGACATATACTTCTCGTATACAATATTTTCAAGAAACTCCAACTAATAATGATGGTGATAGTGAGAAAACAATAGATCTTGCTACTGATTAAACTATTTTGCACGGAAACTTTTGTCAGCACTTTTTTGTTTTTCAGAACATTTCAATACTTGTTTATTTACATTTAAGAATTATATTAATTTACATTAATAATCTATGAAGAATATTTTTTGTTTAAATTTTTTCTAATGATGGTGTTTTTACTAGTGTAATAGTGTAATATTGTTTTCCTCGGCTGTTGGTAAAGAACAAATAGTAGGGTTTTACTTTGGAGGAAAGCTTGATAGCTGAAAGTCTTGATATTTATTTTGTTATTACTCTTAATGTTTCTTTTGGTAAAGAACAAATAGCAAGATTTTACTTTTCATAGCTGCTCACTCAAACACTCTTGTTCATATAATAAATATAATAAGTATGCCTTAGGTAAATACACAGCCTGAAATTGGCTTAAAGTAAAGATTCTCAAAATTTAAGAATTTAAGAATTCCCAAGACTGTGTTTTCAAGTCTGGAGAACTTAAAAATTTATCATTTGTAAAATTGGGTGTGTTAACAACTTATGAGGTTTATAAATAAATTGTATTAAAATGAAAACATTCATTTAAATAAGGGTACTATTGGTATTAAGATGAGTGTTTCTAGTAATGTTTTAATTTTAAATTTTAGACATGGGTGTGCTTATCATATTTATGGGTGTCAATATCCATACCTATATCTTTATTATTGTTAAATTTAAAAAGTGCCTTTTTTAGAAGCACTTGTTGTGTCATTATTGGTAGTATTATTTGTTTTTCAAAGATTTTTTTTTTTTTTTTTTTGATGCACACGGGTCATCTTCTAAGGAAAATTTTGGGAGTTTACTTTTGCTCACCCCCTTGAAGGGGGGTGAGCATTACCCCCCTCCCCAACACTTGAAATGTGTCAGGGGAGGGGTATTTTTGTCTAAAAATTGTTATGTGTTTAGACAAAAATACCCCCTCCCTGAACACATATCAAGTGTTGGTGAGGGGGTAATGCTTACCACCTTAAAGGGGGATGAGCAAAAATAGACTCAAAATTTGGTGGTTAGCAAATGCATCTCTTGTTGCTTGTGAGATTAATCATTAATTATAGTGATCACGTGTCACGAGAACTTTATGACACATGGACATTCAATGATTCGTAACTTTGAAGTGATCACGTAAACAATTTATAGTGATCACGTGTCACGGGAAATAGTATAATATTAAAAAACCTTCCCAAAATACCACCCCAGTAGTTGCTTCTGACACCAAGTATGTTAAGGAAGCTGATGGTTCTATGAAAACAATTTATGAACCTCTCTCTACCACAGATGCTTCCTCTAGGGCTCCACCGATATTCCAAGCACTCGTTATCAGACCAGTCACCACGGAAGATGACATTTCAATTCACAGCTTCCAAGCTGATGGATCTGTGGTGTACACAGATAAAATCAACAGACACTTTATTTGGGATGTTGATCCCAATATGTGTGATGCAGGCTGCGAATGCCGAGATTGTTTGAAGGGTTATCAAACCCCTTGTAAACCCTCACGTAAACCCTGCAGGCATGATGACACGACCAGTCCTTGGGTTGGTTATCCACTCAAGGGGTATGATTTCTCTAATCTGTTCTTTCGGCAACTGTTTAGGAATTTGGATAATTGTGAGAATTTCATCTTCTCTTTCTGCTTTGATGAAAATGGTATCTCCAGTATGGTCAGGAATGGGCAGATCTAAGGCATGATCTTGAAGCTGATAAGCAATCTGATGATGAAGAATGGCCATGTATGAGTTTGGTAGCATGGGTGCTCCCAAGATCTATTATTCTATGCATGTGAAACTTTATATTGATTGATGATTTTGTAGGGCTGATTTGATAATGTGCGGTGGATGATTGTGTGTGGCAGGTTGTACGGGAATCTGAAGTACGTGAACAGGGTTGATTATTTGTGGGAGCACGTGAGGAGGAACGAGGTTGAAATTCCGGAGTTCGTGATTGATCATGATGAGGATTTGGAGTACCGTCCGATGATGGATTAAGGATTGGAGAGTGGCCACCCTAGAGTCTACGGTGCACCTGCAGTGGATTTCCCTGCTCTGTCTACCTATTCAACGAGGTGTATCTCTTAGAGAATCTTCACTAGTGGAGTAGTGGGCTTGTAATTGGCATATTATTTTTATTTTTATTTTTATTTTTATTTTTATTTTTTGAGGCTTTTGATCGAAATAACCAAGAAAGAATTTTTATATATTTATTTATTTATTTTTGTGAATAGAATATATGTATAAAATGATGATCGAACATTATGTGTTCGTCAAGTTTGAGGAAGAAACGAGAATTTTATCCAATTAGAACATATTACTCATATTCTCTTTTAGTGAAAATTATCAAAAGTGACCACATATATTATAAGAAATTTATTTTTAACCACAAACGAATTTTTATTTGTTAATAACCACTTTTTTGAGAAATTACTGAAAAACTCTCATATAAAAACCTCTCCAACACACTCTCTCTCCTTTTTTCTCTCTTTCTCCTTCTCTCTCCTCTGCTCTCTCTCTCTCCCGATCCTCTCTCTCTTTTCTCCTCTCGGTGCCGTCGCCCATCGCCGAATAGCGTGGTCCACCGCCGAACGTCGTCGCCGAGGTCGTACGACCTTCACGGACCAGTGACCAGCCACTAGCAACCAGCCACGTGAACGACAGCTTCACGACCTTCACCTGTCGAGCGTCAACGATGGCGATAGGGGTTGGGCGATGGAGCTTCACGACCGGCGGCTCGGTGCTTCAAAGTCGCTGGCGATTTGGCCAGCAAAACAAAAGAGGAACACCAACTCAAACTACCAAACGACCCATACCAACCCAACACCACACCCAAACGACCAAAACCCAGTCCACCCCCACCCAATTGAACCCAGAAAACACCTACACCCAAACCCAAACCCAATCGACGACGAAAAAAAAAAAAGAGTGAGAAAGAGAAGAAGATTTTTGTTTAGGTTTAGGTTTAGTTGACGATGAAGATTTTTGTTTTTGAAGATGATGATGATTGTTTGGGGAATTTTTTTTTAAAATTTTTTTAAAGAAAAATGAAATGGTGGCAAGGTGGAGAAGAAGAAGAATTGTCGTGGAAAGAGAAGAAGAATTGATGATGATTATCGAAGATGATGTGGTCTGGAGAGAGAAGAAGAATTGATGAAGATATTATTATTAAAAAATGGTGGTGGATTTGGGACCACACGAATTGATGAAGATATAATAATAATAATAATAATAATAATAACAACAATAATTATTATTATATGATTTGGGACCACACATTTTGCCCTCTCAAGTCATTTACTATTTTGCCCTACAGTCAACTCAAATTTGGATGGAATTACTAACAGAAGGGGTAGATTTAACGTTTCTTTGTTCTTAGGGGAAAAAACGGCCTATAAGGCGAAACCCTATCCTCGTCTTAACAATAAGGTAAACGTTAGGGGAGGAAAAAATAATATCCCATATGTAAAACCAAAATCTACAAACCTACATGTCTTAAGAGCAGTCTTGCCGTTCTCGTAAGTATCAAGACCTGAACCAACCAAAAACTGTGCATGATTGAGTGCAGGTGCGAATCCATGATTTTCTATCAGATGGGGCTGAACCAAATACTAGTTATAATTTTTTTTAAACAACCTTAGTATGAAGATAAATTTCATTAATAAAATGTAAATACAGAACGAATCAAGGGATATAATAAATTTAACCCCTCAAAATGTATATTCCAACACAATAAATAAAGTCAAGAAAGTAAGAAACATACAATATAATATAAATACATTCAAAGAATTCTTGCAAATGTTGTCCCAAGATTGTTAAAAAAAAAAAAAAATCAAGGTGGAATAGAGCAAGATTGAAGAATTAAGAAAAATATTAGAGAGAAGAAGAAAAAAAAAAAAGGGAAAAAAAAAGAACTATGAATGTCTGATAAAGAAGAGTAGTGATGTGGTGGGATCTGTTAATAAAAAAATAAAGGGACTTGTAAAAGTCAAAACTTGCATAGTTGCACTTGGGTTTGTAGAAATTTAATATACTATTAGGTCATGACTCATGATAATGTTAACATTGAAAATATATGTTAATGAGTCCTAATATAATCCGGGGGGGTAAGGGTGAATAGATTTTAATCCCTTTTTATCAATTTTTGATGTTAATCAAGATTACAAAATTAACCCCAACTAGTCAACAAACAAAATCAAGTGTAGAGAATGCGGAAAGTAAATAACACATGATTTTTACGTGGAAACCCACATGGGGAAAAAACCACGGGCTATTTTGTGCGCCACACTAGAACCTCAATCCACTACTTGCAAATACGATTACAATCTAGGTTGACCACATCACACCTAAGATTACTAATCCGTCTTTGCTACCCACGGACCTTTAGAAGTGAATCTAGTTCATGCTTGCAAACTACCAAAAGGCAAATACAAGACTTGACTCTAAATGAAGAGATAAAACAACCTAGTGTGAATATGTGCAATATTCAAGATGCTCAAAATGCAAGGTTAGACATTTTAGCTTATCTAGGCATGGATGAACATGTTAGACATTCCTAGATATCATCTTACTAAGTGGCATGCATAAAACATAACAAAATAGACAAAAAAAGTCCTATATGCAATATCTACCACAATACAACTCACAAAAACACAATAACACAATCTTGAACCTAAGTCAAGTCATAAAGGAGCAATCTTGAACCTAGTCAAGTAATAAATGAGCAATCTTGTAGAGAGAAAACATGTGAAAAGATGCAAGTGATGTTCTAACTACAAGTCATGTGAGCAAAGATGAAAACCCTTAGAGAATCATACTAGAACATGCTAGATGATGAATGAAGCATACAAGAATAATGGGTTTTGGTGTTTTGAGTAATAAAAAAATGTCCTTGATACCTTGGCTTTGAAGACACTTAGAAGCTCTCAAAAAGGTGTAATTTTTTCTCTTGAAACGAGCCAAGGCCAAACAAGACATATATATATATATATATATGAGATCCAATCAAAGTGAGGTCTTTTTGGAAAAAGACTATTCAGATCCCGTCATGTGTGCTGGTCGACTAGCGCAAGTCACAGGCACAAGACTAGCGGCAATTCTCTAGGAGAGTTGCGCTGGTGAGGCTGCGTCTGACGACCAGCGCGGCACCAGTGGCAAACCTTTGCCAAGGTTGCACTGGTGACTTGCGCTAGTGCTGCACCTGTGGACCAGCGCAATGCACGGGTCAGCGCAGGCAGGGAACCAGCGCACACACCTAAGGCTAGCAATACACAAACAAAAATGTGCAAGTGTGATTGATGTGAAATGCAAACAAACAAGAAGTAAGTATCACATATGCATGCTAGAGAGTGTGTGTGTGCAACTAAATCTCTTCAAATGAGAGTCAAGATCAAGTAGCTACCTTCCATGAAGCTCTTGAAATCTACAATGAGGTCCTTAAGCATTTGAGAAGAAAAACTTCAATCATAAGCTACCCTTACAAGATTGAACCCCATTGTGATTTTGTCAACGAAATAAGCCAATAAAAAGTGAGGCATTTACAATCTTCCCCTTTGGCTATTTCGTGACAAAATCAACACTCACAAGCAACCTCACAAAAACAAAAAATGGTTGGTCAACAAAATTTTCTACATTACAAATAAGCCCTAGTCTAAGTCTTGAGCATCTTCAAATCATTTCCAAGCTTGTAAAAAAATCCAACCTACACACAATCAACAAAAAATATACCTTACAAGAACAAGTGTGTGAGAGGTGCTTGATCAAAAGAAATTGCAATTTGCCAAAAAAAAAAAAAAAAAAAAAATACAATCAAATAATCAAATAATGTAGTCATGCAAATGCAATGCAATGCAACTCCCCCCCAAAGGCGTCAACTCCCAACAAGGGTTACTCTCTCTCTCAACTCCCCCTAAATGCAATGTCAAAATAAAATTTCTCCCCCCTTATTACTCCCCTTTTTTGTCATGAGATAGGCAAAGGGAGTCCCCCCTAATAGATAAGCATTAAGCAATGAGAGCTTGTAGCACAAATACATATGCATAATCATATGAGCAATTTTATGCAGCTCAATTAAGTAAGAGAGATTCAAGGAGTTTTATTGTAAGAAAAATGTGTGACAAGGATGGTATTCATGCAAGACATGTTGCATTCAAGCTCAAAAGCAATGGTATTTGGCAAAGCAAACAACAAGGGTTTCCTAAAGGAACTCAAACCAATTTCACCCTTTGCATGGAAAAAGATAAGGATATAGAGTTTAAACATTTTAAATTTTAACAAGCAACTATATCAAACTTTATAAGCAAAACAAGACATGGGCGACTTTGCACCTTATTAGATTTTTCTGGGTGAGATTCTCATATGATAGTAGCCTTGTTCTACAAATAAAGAGGGAGAGACTATGGATATAAAGATCCTTATTGATTGAAGACTCAAAGTTTGCTTTTGCACACAAATTTTCCATTTAAGATAAAGCAATTAAGCATATCATACTTTTCACTTATAAGCATTTCAACAAAAAGAATCATCATGTCATAGAAATCAATTAAAGGTCATTCATCAAATACTTCAAAAGTATATTTCCTATTCCAAAAATGCATGTTTGAGCATAAATATGACATGGATTGCAAGTAAGGCAATGAATCATACTTATTAAAAAAAAATACATATAGGCATGTACAACCAATCATCTCAAGCAATTAAATAAGAGGCATAAAATGTATCAATGTAGTACAATGCATGTTCATGCAACTTTGCTCTCTTTTCTTGAGCTCCCCATATGGGGTCAAGACAAACCACATCAACCCAAGTGACAAATCCCAATAGACTTGCTAAGGTTTCCAAATCTAAGAGTGTCTAAGGGTTTTGTAAATAAATTCGCTAGTTGGTCATTTGTTCCCATATGTTCTAATGCAATGGTTTTGCTCTCAACTAGCTCTCTAATTAAGTGGTGTCTAATGTCGATGTGCTTGGTCCTAGAATGTTGGACGGGATTCTTCGAAATGTTAATGGCACTCATGTTATCACAAAATAAAGTAAAAGTACCTTGCTCCAAGCCATAGTCGGCTAGCATTTGTTTCATCCACATCAATTGAGTACAAGCACTACTGGCGGCAATGTATTCCGCCTCAGCCGTGGAGGAAATTGAGTTTTGTTTCTTACAAAATCAAGAAACCAAATTGTTTCCTAGGAAAAAGCAACCGCCCGATGTACTTTTCGTATCATCACAATTTCCCGCCCAATCGGCATCACTAAATCTAACAAGGCTAGGATTAGTGTCAAAGGAGTACCAAATCCCATGGTTTGAGGTACCATTCACAAACCGAATGATCCTCTTTACCGTAACAAGGTGAGATTCCTTGGGATTAGCCTGGTACCTAGCACAAACACCCACACTAAATGCTATATCAGGCCTACTTGCGGTCAAGTAAAGCAAGCTTCCTATCATACCACGATATAGACTTTGCTCCACATCCTTTCCACTAGCATCTTTGCTTAGTTTCAAGGTGGTGCTCATGGGTGTGTCACAATATTTGGCATTTTCAAGGCCAAACTTCTTCACTAAGCTTTTTGCATATTTAGCTTAGGATATGAAGATCCTATCATGCATTTGCTTAATTTGCAAGCCTAGGAAGTAATTTAGTTCACCAACCATGCTCTTTTCAAACTCATGAGACATGACATCAACAAATTGTTGAACTTTCAAGTTGTTGGTGGAACCAAACACAATGTCATCAACATATATTTGAGCTATGAATAGCTCATCTTTAGTGCACTTGATGAACAAGGTCTTGTCAACACTACTTCTAGAGTAGCCATTGACAACAAGATAGAGAGTGAGACACTTATACTAAGCCCTCGGTGCTTGTTTCAACCCATATAAGGCCTTCTTGAGGCGATAGACATGAGAGGGGTGGTGTGGATCCACAAACCCCTTAGGTTGCTCAACAAACACTTCCTCATGCAAGAAGCCATTAAGGAAGGCACTCTTGACATTCATTTGGTGTAATTTGAACTTGTACACACAAGAAATGGACAAGAGAAGCCTAATGGACTCTAGGCGGGCAACGGGAGCAAAAGTCTCCTCAAAGTTAATATCCTCAATTTGAGAGTACTCTTGTGCAACAAGTCTTGCCTTGTTTTGCACAATGTTGCCATCCTCATAGAATTTGTTCCTCAACAGCCATTTAGTGCCTATGACATTGGTGTTTTTAGGTCTAGGAACAAGAGTCCAAACCTTATTTCTCTCAAATTGGTTTAGCTCTTCTTGCATGGCAAAAACCCAATATTCATCATTCAAGGCCTCATCAACCTTTTTGGGTTCTATTTAAGAGGTGTAGCAAGTATAGCTAATTTGATTAGCTATTTAACGGTGATTTTTGGATTGACTCACTCAACAATAATATCTCAATCAAAACAAATAAAGAAAGAAATAAATCAATGCATGCAAGGCAAATTTTATGTGGAAAACCCTTGAATGGGAAAAAACCATGGCGCCTCTTGAGGGCAAAAGAATAATACTATGGATTATTTGTAGTTTACACACTCTGATCTCTCATACAATTGCCTTATTCTCTCTATATTCTTAAACCCCTTTTCATGGGATTTATGGTTCTATTTATACTAGTTTTCCTAAGGTTTCCCGTGTTTTTGCCGTATTAATAGGGGAGTTCCTATTTTAACTCGTACAAGGAATCTAGAGTTTGTAGATGGTTTTTAGGGTTTGTTTCCTGTTTGGACTCTTCTTTGCTAACAACGACTTGTATCCTATCTGGAATAAGATTCAATCTTTATGCCTGGTGTCTAGTCGAATCCTTGTTGTAAAAGGTATACTTGAACAAGGTTACTTTCCTGGCTACATAATTCTAGGCGAACACTTCAAGTTGGCGAACACAAGTTGCCTTCTTACTGGTCGACCCACTGTGGCGAGCACTCTTCTGATTTGGACTGATGAGGGAGCTAGCTGGCACGCCTTTTGACCGATATTTCCCTTCGTTGATTGGTCTATGAGTGACGTGGCTATTCTTTGATCCGCCTTTTCTGCACATTTCATTGACGTGTCTTTTGGCCGAATATGTACATACAACAATACCCCCATAAATACTTCGAGCTAATCCAACATAAGTTAAATCTTTTGGCTTCTTTGGTTCCGTGAGCAGTATTTATATGTTTCCTTGTGTTTTTTGGTTCCGTCGTTTCTAAATTTTTGTGTATGTTTTCCGTCTCTTTTTTATTTCAGCCATGTGTTATTTTCAATGTTGAATCTTCCACAACAAGCTTTCACTTTCAGCCACAGAATTTCAAATGTTTGGTTCTAACGTGACGCGGTGCAATGATGTCGTGCCTGTTGAGAATCCCCGTGGTGCCACGTGCTCATTGTTTGGTGGATGCCTCCCATCACAGCCTTTACTCACAGACGGTTTTACTTTATCAACGCCGTTTTTAATTATCACTTTTCTTGAATTTTGAATTCCCCCCTTTTAAGGACGGGGCTGTTACGTCTCCTTTCACTTCTTTTCTATTTTGCTTTCATTTCTCTCTCTTTTCTGTAGAAAACATCCTCTAAAAAACCCTCCAAGTTTCTGACTCAAGGTGCTAGGTTTCCGGTGGTTCTCTTTCTTCTGTTATAGTCTCCCGGTTTATTTGAAGTGTGATTCTGTTGCTCATTCCCTTTTCTTCCTTTTTTGAGAACATTTCTGGTGAGTTTTCATGGATCTTTCTCAACGTGATTTTCTTTTTAATCAAATGACGCAAGCTCTTGAGCTTGGCAATAAAGAAGTTGCAGATGAAATTGAGTCATATTTGCGTAATTTTGACCCAACTTCTCCTGTACCAATTTCTCTTTATATCCCTTCTGATTTTGAAGCCAATGCTCCTGATTTTGTTTTTCCTTCGACTGTTAATAGCGATTCTTCAAATATGGCAAGGACCCCAAGAACCAGTGGTGGTAGGCGACGGGGACCTAGAATCCCCAGGGAATCCCTGTTAGGTGCTCAAACGGTGGTCGATTCAGATGTCGAGGATCATCGACAAGATAGTTTATGTTTCGCTGCTGATCACCTGAGTGCTTTTGACACTGAGGTAAACATGGTCGGCGACCGAGAACTTGGTCGATATAGGAGGAGATACGACATCCCTGATTCTGTTCTCCTTATACCTTCCGGCGAGTAAGCTGTATGGAATCCGCCGAGTAATGCCGTCGCCATTTATGGGTCGATGTTAGGCTGCGAGGTCACTCTTCCCCTTCAACCATTTATAGCCAGATTTCTGGCTGATGCTAAGCTTGCTTCTGCTTAGCTTTCACTGTATAGCTACTGGATTTTGATGTGCTTGTGTTTGTGTTTGATGTGGAAGTCGATGGGTCGAAGGTCGCCGACACCTCATGAGATCCATCACTTCTATGTTTTAAGGCAATTTGGCCATGGTACTTATTACCTCCAATCTACCGCCATGGAGAATTGGATTCCCGAAGGTGTGTCCAACCCCGGTCAGGTGGAGATTTCCGGTGATGAGAAGAAGAAGGGTTTCATTTGGGGTTTCCCTACTTCAAACAAGAGATGGAAAAACAGCTGGTTCTTCGTTGGCGGAGAATGGGGAAGGAACACCCCCATTGACACTCACCGTAACGTTCTGGCGAGGAAAGTTCCGAGGCATTTCACGTCTCCTGACTCTTGGTCGAAGACGACTCCTGCCTTGTCTCCACATGAAGTAAAAAATGTAGCGGAGGCCGTGGTGATCGAGTTGGCCAACAGAGGTCAAGAGTTTCTTCTTGACGAGGCTAAGATGATTGCTTGTGGTGTTTTTCCGCATTTATCCGCTAGGCGATGCCGCTGTAAGTCTTCCTCCTAGTTTTTTATTTTATTTATTTTTATTTTATATATATATATATCGATTTATATTAAGTAATGCTGTTATTTGCTTCTCAGTGAGCGAATTTGATGTCGTTTGTGACGAACAAGCCCGAGCAGTAAAGAATTCTGAAGCTGCTAGTCAAAGACATGCTGCGGGCTTGTCTAAGGGCTTGTCTAAGGAGGGAGTCGCACAGCCCGAGGGCGATGATTCTCAGGATGACGAAGGGGTAGGTGGAGTTCCTACTGTTGCAGAGGAAACCACTCAGCCTTGCGGTGGCGACACCGTTGTTCAGAGGCCTACCCCTAATCGCAAGGAAAAGAGAAGGTTGGCGCTTCTGGGGTAATCGAGGAGGTTTCGATTTTTGACGCCAACGTGCCGGAGGCCCCCGTGGATCCTTCTAGCGATCTTAACCTAAGGAACGGTCGGGGAAAGCGCCCTGCTGAGAGTACCCCTGAGTGTGCTGCTCGTCCTATGAAACGAGCGTCAAGGGTGGTCCAATATGTGCTCTCGTCCGATGAAGAGGGAAATGGCGAGCCTGCACGTTCTGAGGTTCCTCCTGTTGATGGGGTTGACTCAGGGGTTCCCCTTGAATCCGATCAAGCCGTGGATCCACCCCCGCGATCGGAAGTGGATCCGACCCCACGTTCGGAAGGATTTAGCGATAGACGGGCTACTTTTTCTTCAGCTGCTCCTTTTGCCTCACCAAGCGCCGATGCCCAAGGCCCTGTTCCTGACAAATCCGGGTCCTCAGTCCCTTTGGCGGATGTTGGCGCACAGGGTACTGCTACACAGAGGGACATCCCTAGGCCTTTTTCCCCTCCCAATGTTGGCGATAAGGGTGCTGCTGCCCCAGCTGACGTACCTGGGCCATCGTCCATCCCGGCTGCGGGTCAGGGAGATTTTGGTGAAGAGCCTCCTGCAGCTCCAGCTGACCAAGGCGAGGGCTCTAGGGTAGTGTCCTTGTCTGATTTCTCCTCCATCGAGCTCCTGAACCATTTTATACATAATGATGTATATATTGGTAAGGGTTGGGAGCACGTGAAGGACAAATCGTGCAACAAGAAGATGGAGTTCTTCTTCAACTGTCATTCCTTGGTAAGTCCTTCGATTCCTTTTTCTCTTCTTTCCCTTTTCACTTGTTGTGCCGTCTTTTTTACTGCGTTCTTGTTCAGATGATGTCTGAACTGGCAGACAATTATAAGCGCGGGAATGCAGTTTCAAGAGAGAATAAGCGCTTGCAGGAACAACTTTCCCGTTCCACTGCTGACATAAAAGTGAGGGAAATTTTTGAACCTGAAATCATGGCCCCATGATGAGATACAATGTGGCTGAGATTTTCAAAAAACAGGGTTAAAACAATACACAAATGACAAATCCTGACATGTATATATCATATAAACTCACACCTCATCTACAGCAATGAGATTCAACAACCCTCTAGAATGAATCTTCTTCAGCTTCGACATAAATCCTGGCGTCGCAATCAATTCCGGGGTCACATATAGCAGCCTCAAGGATGGTTTTCCCGAATCAAGGCCCTCATGTATCTAATAACAATTACCCAAGAAACATTACAACAGTTAATGTATTCGACACCAACAAATATCACGATACATAACTACACATTCCCACCTTGTTTTTCACTTGTAATGTCTGTGTCGAAGAGAGAAATTCAGCAGCAATGCCTTCCTCCTTCAATGCCATAACTAGGTTTTCCTAAAAATACACCTGAATCTTTAATTGGCTCGTACCTTCAAACATTATCGAAAAAATAAAAATAACAACAAAAAAAAAGTCACAGTGCACAGACCATCAAAGCTGCAAGCAAAAAAAAAAAAAAAAAAAAGGGAATCAATGAACTACTTATTAAAAAACAAAAATTTTAAACAAAATTTGTATGAAATAATACTAATAATAAAAATACCGATCAAAGGAGAAACAACAAGTACAATTCCAGGTTTGGCTAAAGCTGGAATTTTGATAACACATCGATTTTCCACCTCCAGTTGGCATCAGACCAAAGCAATCTCTACCTAATAATAATAACATTATTAAAAATTACGTGATTAAATCTAAAATTGAAATTTAATGAAGAAATTGTTCGATCGATTGACGAGTGAGTGATACCTGATAGAACTGCTTGAATGGCATCAAGTTGTTTGTCTCTGAAGTTAGGGTGGTCGAAATGCCATCTCAGGAGCTTCTCGAACTGCATCTTCTTCTTCTTCTCCTTCTCGTTTTCACTTGTTACACTCTCCATCGCCAACTGTGATTTCTTCATGTTTTCCGTTCACTTAAAATCCCTAAAATGTTCGATTTTTGACGCGAAAACTCGATCGAGGAGTGATGGTCTGTGAATAGTGATTGTGTTTTTCAGGAGTTGATATGGCACCGTATCCGCTAGAGTTGAATCGACGTGACTCGTAATGAGCGGGCACGTCACGGGTCAACTCAAGGCGTGTATTATAGTGTCCCAAGTTAACTCGTGACATGGCCGGGCACGTCATGAGTTTTGAGGTAAAAAAGCTTTGCTACTACGTGGACGCCCTCACCTTTATTACTATGAGGACCATTTACTTCACTCTCACTCACTTCCTGTTAAAACTCTGTATAAATCGCAGCTTTATCCAAATTCTTATACAAATTTCAAATTTTTTGATCAAGCCCAGATTCAACTTCTGCTATATACTCTCCAGAGGTAATTTTTATTGTTTTTGTTTTAATATTTGTATAGATTTGCATAGTTGTTTTTCATTAAGTTTATGAAGTTATGTAATTTAAGCGGGAGAAAATTGAACCTAGTCGATCATCTATTTGAACAAATAACTAAATTGAAATGCAGAATTTATAATCCTCTTTGTGGGGTTGGATTGGTTTGTATAAAATTTTCATTTTAACTGTTGAAATTGTTGTTGGTAAATAGGCTGGCTGAGTTTTTCAAAGAGTAGCTATTTTTAGATAAAATTATGGTTGAGGTGTTCAAAATTTGTCTTCAATATTGCTTAATATTGTTGATTATGTTGGCAGAGATGCTGTTCTTGTCGTGGGGTCGACCGTCTCCTCTAGAACAGAAAGCTTGTATTGACAAGTAAAGGGAATTGACTCTATTTTTGAATGATTTTATTTCATTTTTAGCTGTTCATACTTTTTCCAGCATATTGTGAAATCGAAACCAGTTGTGTGTTTTTGATAATGGTGGCCACAGTTCGGTTTCGGTTTCGTCGGTTTGGTGGCCACCCAAAACCGAAACCGAAACCGGAGATTCGGTTTGGTATACGGTTTCAAACCGGCGGTTTTACAGTTTCGGTTTTGGTTTTGGTTTGAGTGGTTTGGGTTTTTTTTTTTTTTTTTTTTTTTTTTTTTTTTTTTTTTTTGCCAAATAATAATTCCAATTGAACAAAGTTTAAAATAACAAAATAATTACAAATATTTTCATTGAAGTATATTTAACGATGTTTAAAAGAAAAGAAATTGACATTTATTAATAAATACAACTTTACAATTTCACAAAAATAAATAAATTAGAAATTGGCCTTGAAGGCTTGAATTCAAATATACAATATTACAATGTAACAAAGTTAAAATAATTTTTTTTTTAAAAAAAAAATACCGGCCTTGCACTTAACTTTTTACCACAATTAAGCTGTCTACGTATCCTCCACCATTGTAGAGGAATCAAAAGCCACGTAGTTCTTTTACCTTTAATTAGTTGCTCGGTGTTAGAGGTTGGAAATTGGGACGGAATCTATTCGATGTCTTCCGATCCCGTGGTTTGGTCATCTTCGAAGAAGTCGTTCACTATATCCGGGTGGAGTTCTTGTTGTCTGTATTTTGCCTTTGTCTAATCATCAACACACATTTGCATTTCAAGTGATTGTGGACACATAACCGATCGTCTTGGTTCCAAAATATTGCCACCGGCACTAAATTCTTGTTCCACGGCAACGATAAAAACCGGCGTTCCAAGAATTTGTTTGGCAATAATAGCCAAAATTGGATAATCCTATTGATGACTCTTCCACCAACCTTGGAGACTAAATGTTTCTTCTAAAAATTCATGAGTGTCTTCTAAATACCGGTCAAGCTTAGAGACAGATGAAGATGAAGAAGAAGTTCATAATTTTTTGGCTCTTTGCTGGGAAAACAGTCAATCCCCTAAACCCCTTAATTGAAATTTTACGGAAGAACTAGTACCACCAGATGTGGGTTGGGGTTGGGGTTGTGAAACTGGCACGTTCAAAGACGGACCATACATTCTAAGATATTCATCGTATAATTCATAAAGCAAAGCCTTAACGGAATTACAATAATTAAGAACATCAACTTCTAATCCTAAACATTTGTAATAATTAGTTAAATATTCCTGTAAACATTCTAATTTAAAGTGTGGATCAAAACACGGTGCAAGCAAGTAAATATTTGGAATCTCCTTATAATACTGTACCTAT